>OU426980.1:122918051-123382101 GCA_911387785.2 Aelia acuminata | reverse complement strand
AAAAACCTACCCAAGAGATTGGGGCATTCATTGTTGTCATTGCATGTATAATGTTCATCAGAGTTGGGCAAATTGTAATCTGAATAATGATAAATGAATATGAATAATTGCTAATCATAAAACAAATGAAAAATGAATAACCATTATTCATAATCAGTACGGAGTATTTTTAATGATTATTGAGTGTTTATGGTATTCATTTGAAATGAATAATGAATAACTGGTATTTAGTTATTCATTATACATTTCAAATGAATACCATAAACACTCAATAATCATTAAAATACTCCGTACTGATTATGAATAATGGTTATTCATTTTTCATTTGTTTTATGATTACCAATTATTCATATTCATTTATCATTATTCAGATTACAATTTGCCCAACTCTGATGTTCATATTGTTTCTTGTTAATAAAACATTTAACTATAGAAGTTGTTGTTATTATTAAACATGGTGGCAGCGGTAAAAGTGGGGTCATTCCATGTCAAACAACACAATTTGGGGAGATTTTCAGACTTGATGTCTCAGATTTTCATGGTTTTTGGTATGCAGCAATATATCATAGACTTATGAAAAAAACACCAAATTTCAGTTATGTAGCTCAATTATTTTTGAAGTTATTAATTTTTAAAGATTTAAATTTTTATGAAAAATGTCAGGTTTTGGCACCTTTAGATGCCTATAGGGTGGCAACCAGTGATGATATAAACCTAGGAGTGGTCTCATTTTAGAGCTGACGAATGGGGCTTTAATATGATATGCCACGAGATAGGGGTTACAATTTTAAAAAATTAAAAATTTAAATTAAATTTTGAAATTTAAATTTCTCAAAAAGTGGCAATTTAAAAAAAATTATCAAAATTTGTTTGCAATGACTTAGTCCAAATAACAAAATCCTATCATGGGATCTCAATGGGATCAGATGATACAGGGCTTCAGGAATAAACGTTTTGTGAAAAATACCAGAATTAGCATCGTTTCAGAAAAGTTTAAGTTATGAAGGCATGAAATTTCTGGGTGCCTGAAATAGTTACTGCTGTATTGTACCGTTTGGCCAGATGTTCTTCAGCTTTAATGTATTCTTCAATGTTAACAAATAAAAAGTCTATGTTAGATATGTTCTGATGTGACCATTCAAGCAGTTGCAATTATTTAAAAAAACTCCAAACTCATATAAATGAATAAAATATTCTCGGCAATTTTTCTTCATTAAATTATTTGTTATTGTCATTATTTTTTTTCTAATAACGGATGATTCTTCCCCTTCCTTGTATCACTGCCTGGAATCTCCTCGACATTTTGCTGATCATGTTAGCAACTCTTTCCTGTTGGATGCCGTCCCATACTTCCACTGACGAGGTTCTGAGGTGTTGAAGGTCCATTGGAAGATCGACTCGCCTTCGGATGGCCGTCCCTACCTCATCCCATAGGTGTTCTATGGGATTAAGGTCGGGGCTTCGGGCTGGCCTCTGTGGGGTGCGTATACCGACTTCATGAAGATAGTCGGTATCAACATTTGCTGCATGTGACCGTGCGTTGTCACGCATTAACATGAAATCATCACCTATAAATGGGGCGAATGGCGCTACATACTCTTCCAGAATTTCGAATATGTAACTGTGAGCAGATAGATTGCCTCTCTGGAACACACGGAGATCAGTCTTTGCCACTAAAGTGATCCCACCCCAAACCGTCACAGACCCACCAAGGTAAGGCACCCTTTCGGAGATATTGCAAGTTGCAAATCGCTGTCCTGGCCTTCTCTAACCTCTAACCCGATGATATGAAGCAAATAGTGAAAATCTCGATTCGTCTGAAAACAGTACTCGAGCCCAGTCGTTTATAGTCCACGCTGAGTGTTCCCAAGCAAACATAAGACGAGATGCCCGACGTGCTGAGGTTAGCTGAAGTCCCATAGCTGGGGCCCTTGATTGAAGGGAAACTTCATGAAGCCGCCTCCGTACCGTATCCACACTGATATTCACATTTCGGGCAATTCGAAGCCTTTGATTGGTCTCCACGGCTGCCTGAAGTGATTTCTTAACGTCTGCATCACAATAAATCTATCGTCAGCGGGAACTGTCGCTCTGGGCCGACCTGAACCTGGCCAACTGGTTAAGTTAATAGTCTCCCTGTAACTCTGGGTTTCCCTGCGAATGTTGGTTTCTGGTAGCCCTAAGGACCTAGCCGCATAAGGCTGGCTTACCAACGCGATGATCTTAGCGACCGTTTCGGTAGGTAAAACTATTCCTAACAGCCAATAGGATAACAAGAAGAAAAAAAATGGCTTTAAAAAAAACAAAGGTGCGAACATGAACGTGAATATAAAAAATGAAACGTAACTACACAATAACTGCAGGTGAACTAATGGGGAAATCATTATTATTCATAGGGCAATAAAGGACTTTGTTCGGGATTATTTTTAAGAAAGTCTTTCTAGCCATTATCTAACCAGAACAAAACCAACAATACGATTTTCCTTTAGTACTTTAAATACATATTTATCGAAAAATGAAGGGTGCGCCGGTTTTTATGCTGTTTACTTTATAAAGTAATCATTGTATTTTATTAATTTAATAGTGTCTTACACACTGCATAGCAAAATAGGTAATTAAAATTTTTTTTTTACTAATTTGATACATTATTTCCAAAACATGTGCATTTCTGAAGCCCTGTATCATCTGATCCCATTGAGATCCCATGATAGGATTTTGCTATTTGGACTAAGTCATTGCAAACTATTTTTGATAATTTTTTTAAAATTGCCACTTTTTGAGAAATTTAAATTTCAAAATTTAATTTAAATTTTTAATTTTTTAAAATTATAACACCTATCTTGTGGCATGTCATATTAAAGCCCCATTCATCAGCTCTAAACTGAGACCACTCTTAGGTTTATATCATCACTGGATGCCAGCCGATAGGCATCTAAAGTTGCCAAAACCTGACATTTTTTCATACAAATTTAAATCTTTAAAAATTAATAACTTCAAAAATAATTGAGCTACATAACTGAAATTTGGTGTTTTTTCATAAGTCTATGATATATTGTTGCATACCAAAAATCATGAAAATCTGAGAAATCAAGTCTGAATCAGTGTGTTGATTTGACATGGAATGACCCGGTGCAAAATAGGAATTAGTTATCCAAGTGTGGATTGTTAGTAGTGTAGTGTGGATTAATAGTGTAGTGTGGACTGTTAATCAAACAAACATGGAACCTTACGATTTTGCATCTGATTTCTCAAGATGGCTTCAACGATTCGACCAATTCCGGATGGGCGCAGGACTGCACTCAAAAACAGGAGAAGAGCAGGTAAATGCCTTACTCTATTATATGGGGCCAAGGTCCGAAGACGTTTTTTCATCGTTTTGCCTCACAGAAAGCCAAAAGTCCGATTATGATGCCATTTGTCTAAAATTTAAAGACAATTTCTTCCCAAAGGTCAATGTTATATATGAACGGGCCAAATTCAACAGCATATTACAAGCCGGAAACGAAACAATTGAGGAATTTGTGACCGACCTTTACACGCTTTCAGAAAAGTGCGAATATCGGACCTTGAGGGAAGAATTAATCCGTGATTAAATCGTAGTTGGGGTAAAAGACTGTTCTTTGAGAGACAAATTGGTCCAGGATTATGAATTAACCTTAGAAAAAGCCAAAACAGTGGCTCGGCAACACGAAGATCTAAAAAAACAAAAAGTATTTAGATGACAAACCGAGGCCATCAGTAGAAAAAATTGAGACGCCGACCCCCTCAAAATAGTGACAGGTGCCCAAGATGTGGAGAAATTCCCTATCATCCTAAAGTAAGATGCCCAGCAAAGGATAATAAATGAGCCAAATGTAACTTCAATGGTTACATACCATCACAGGGCCGATCCACCCGTCAAAAATCACCAGAAGGTCGTCGATATAAATCAAAAGACAAAAATGTGCGACAGGTTTGGTCAGGGGGTGAGGCTGACAGCGAAGGTAATTCAGATGACTTTATCAGAACTATCCACGATACCAGGCTGATGGAAGCCAAGAAGTGGAACATTAAGCTCTCAGTGAATGGCATGGAGGTTACTTGTAAGATAGATTCGGGGGCAGATGTCACTGTCTTTCCGGCTCAGTCCATGGACTCACTGCAGAAGATTGACCCTCCAAATACCAGATTCTGGGCCGCTGGTCAAAAGAGCCTAGATATTATCGGAATGCAAACAGCGGAAATCCGATATAAAAATATTAAAATCTTGGAAGATATATATTATGTTGATGGTCTTAAGATCCCACTTTTAGGAAAACCAGCTATTGAAAAACTCAAAATATTCAAAAGGACAAACGAGATAGGGGCGGAATCATATTCAGCCCAGTGGTTTGCTAGATTTCCTGGACTGTTCAGAGGATTGGGCCGAATCAAAGGCAAACATAGAATTGAATTGAAACTGGGGGCAAGGCCATACGCAATCACTGTTCCTAGACGGGTATCCATTCCTCTTAGAAATGCAGCCAAAGAGGAGTTGGAACGCATGGTTCAACGAGGTGTAATAGAAAGGGTCGACAAGGCAAGCGAATGGTGTGCACCAATGGTGGTTGTGCCAAAAAAGTCAGGAGCTGTGTGGACCTCTCAGAACTGAACCGTAATGTTAAGCGACAAGTGCACCCTTTACCCAAGGTAGATTACGAGTTGGTATTACTAGCAGGGGCTAAGTATTATTCCAAACTGGATGCTAATAATGGTTTCTGGCAAGTTGAACTAGAGGAAGAATTCAGAGATCTGACCACTTTTCTTACCCCCTTTGGTAGATTCAGATTCTTAAGGCTCCCATTTGGGATAAGTTCGGCCCCCGAGCATTATCAGAAGAAAATTTCCAATCTGCTTGAAGGCAAGAAGAACACAATGAACCATATTGATGATATTCTGGTTTGGGGGACTACACTCGAGGAACATGATGCTTGCTTGGAAGATATATTGAATACTTTGCAAAGTGAGGGCATAACTCTTAATAAGGATAAATATTTAAAAGGACTACACTCGAGGAACATGATGCTTGCTTGGAAGATATATTGAATACTTTGCAAAGTGAGGGCATAACTCTTAATAAGGATAAATCAGTCGTCTGCCAACAATCAATCAATTTTCTCGGAAATATAATACCTCAAAAGGGGTCACACCAGATCCGGAAAGCATAAGAGCCATCTTAGCACTGAAGCAACCTACCAGGTGTGTAAATATGAAACCGGAATTTTTCAAATAGCAAATTAGAGTTGATTGTGTAAAAATGATACATACTTTTTTATTCGAAGTACTGTCCTTCGCTATCTATGCATTTTTCCCATCATTCAGGCAATTTGTGGATTCCCCGCCAAAATAATGCTTCCTCTTCTGAGTCAAACCAATCACTTAACCAATTTCGTACATTTTCATAAGAAGTGAAGCGCTGCTCAGCTAGTGCGTGTCCCATCGATGCAAATAGGTGGTAATCGGATGGGGCCAAATCTGGTGAATAAGCCGCATGCGGAAGAATTTACCAACCAAACACTTGGATCGTTTCCTTGGTCCGTTTAGCCGAATGTGATGGGGCATTGTCATGGAGCAAGATCACTTTGTGTGTCCTTTCTTGATATTTGGGACTTTTTGGCGCAAATCTTTATCATCTGTTGTAGGTAGCGTTCCGTATTAACAGTTTCCCCAGGTTTCAGCAGCTCATAGTAGGTAACACCCATCTGATCACACCAGACACAGAGCATTTTCTTCCTCCCCAAGCGATGCCGATGGTTCACCAGGAGTTACCCAGGATTTTTTACGCTTAGGATTCTCGAAGTAAATTCACTTTTCATCACCAGTCACAATTTGATGAAGAAATGACTTTTTTTCTGTACCTGGCGAGCAGCATTTGCCATGAGGTTTTTCGAGCTTCCTGCTGCCTGTCATTCAGTTGGTGAGGTACCCACCAATTCCCGACCTTCTGGATCTTTTCCATGCCTTTCAAACAAACGGAGACGGTGTCACATGTAATAATTGTCCAACAAACGCTTCCGAATCAGCGTTTTCAAAGTTTTTTTTTGTGGTTTTCCACGGTCTTTGTTTCTTTTATCGAAATCCATCTTTAAATTTTTTGAACCAATCGAAACATTGAGATTTGCCTAGGGCATGCTCCCCATAAGCTTCAACAAGCATCCTATGTGATAATGCCCCAATTTTTTTCAGAAGGAAACGGAAAATAAATACTGTCCACAAATCTTGATTTGTTGGCACAAAAGTCGACATGTTCAACGCCACTAAAAACACGGTTATTGAATGAAACTGATGTTGGTATCAATTGGATCTCTTTATTACATGTAGGCAAAAGCAGATAACACCACTGACGGATTAGTTAGAAGATTATATTGACTTCTAACTCCTATCATTGGCGAATTCCGGTTTCATATTTACACACCTGGTAAAGATCTGACAGAACTTAGAAGATTCGTGGGTACAGTTGGATTTATCTTGAAATTCATTCCCTGTAGTGCAAACTTAATGAAACCAATGTTTGATCTTATGAGCACGAAAAATGAATATTTGTGGGGTCCAGACCAACAAAAATGTTTTAACGAAATTAAAGACATTTTACGTAAAGATAATGTCCTAGCTCTCTACGACCCCAATAAGCCAGTAATTCTGTCCTGTGATGCGTCAATGAAAGGAATTGGGGCCGTTCTACTTCAGCCCTGCGATGAGAAAGGTTCCTTGCGGCCTGTTCATTACTGTTCAAGAACATTGCAACCAGCAGAGAAATCTTATGCCAACATCGAACGAGAAGCCTTGGCAATCGCTTGGGCATGCCATTGGCTAGAAGAATTTATTCTGGGCAAAACAATAAGCATTGAAACGGATCACAAGCCTCTTATACAGATCCTTCAAAGCAAGGACCTCGGTGAGCTGACGCCAAGATTACAACGATTAAGACTGCGACTTATGCGATATTCCTATGAGCTTGTCTATGTATCAGGGAAATCTCTCATCTCTGCTGATTGTCTATCGAGGGATCCTCTTGAGGAAGACTGTGGATATAATGAACTTGCAGAAGAAGTTGACGTCTATGTACAAACCATACTTGCAAGCAGACCTATTTCTGATCTCAACGTTCGAAAGATTTGTCAGGCACAAATAGAGGACATAACAATACAAAAAGTAAAGAACATGATCATTGAAGGGTGGCAAACTCCAGGTACAAACTCCAAGTTACGGAATTTTTACCATGTCCGGGACGAGCTCTCGATGTGGAACGATACTCTTTTGAGAGGACAGAGGTTTGTTGTTCCAGAGGTTCTACAACCACAGATGCTCGAAGAAATTCACAAAGGCCATCTAGGGGTCACAAAATGCCAACAACGGGCCCATCAGTCCATCTGGTGGCCTAAAATGTCTACAGCTATCCAGTCACATTGTGAAGCCTGCACCACATGCTGGAAATCTCTGAAAAATCCAAAAGAGCCTTTGTTGCCAACAACATTACCAGAAGGTCCTTGGCACACGTTATCAATGGATCTCTTCAAATGCGAGGGGCAGTGGTTCATTGTGATAACTGATGTTTACTCCCGCTATTTCGAAATAGCTACATTAAGGAATCTAAAATTGTCGGAAATAATTCAAAAATGCAAATCCACCTTTTCGCGCCATGGAATCCCAGCAGTTGTGAGAACAGATGGTGGCTCCCAATTTCAGGAATTAGAGTATTCTGAGTTTCGACAGTTTGCCCAAACCTATGGTTTTCAGCATGTTACCAGCAGTCCCTACTTCCCTCAATCGAATGGCGCAGCTGAAGCAGCTGTAAAAATAGCAAAAATCATCTTGAAAAAAAATGAAGACCCATACCTGGCACAGCTGATTTACCGGAATACTCCTTTACCCAATCTGAAGAAAAGTCCTGCGGAACTGTTAATGGGTCGCCGCCTCCGTGACACTGTCCCAACTCACCCTGCCTTGCTGTGGAAAAAGCACAACTAAGATTTTTTGAAAAGAGACAACCTGCGGAGACAAAGATACAAAGCCAATTACGATAAGAGGCATGGTACTAGACCCTTAACAGATCTGAAGCCAGGAGAAAAAGTATGGATCACGGATATGGAAAGAGAAGGGACAATACAAATGAAGGCCGAGGAACCAAGATCTTACTGGGTCCATCCTGAAGGTGGCACAAAACCACTAAGGAGGAATCGCCATAGCCTGGTGGCAGAGAGGCAGAAAAAAGAAAGTAATTCGACTTTATCTTCTCCATTGAACAGCAAGAAAACGAGCAAGATATCCCAGCAAACAATGTCTTTGTAGAGAGTGGGTCATCACCTGGCAATGTATCACAGATGCCCCCAGAAGACATACCGCCATCAAGACCATCTACCCAGCATGTAGTGTTTGGCCACTCGAAAGACTGGAGAAAGTGACACCCAAGAGTTTTAGTGATTGACAATACTCTGTGCATGAATTATTCGAAATTATTTTAGGGGGACATCCTCTTTTCATTTCAGGGCCTTATCATTTTAATGAGCTTCAGACCAGTGGACCAAGCTAAGATTTGTTTTAGATCTTCATTTATCTTATCGATTGTTCCATTCAATTCGTCAACTGAACAGGATATATACATAATAATATCATCGGCATATATATGTGATATTTGCATGATTTAAGGACCCAAGAGATTTCAGATATATACAGTAGGTAAAGAAGTGGCCCTAAGACAGAGCCTTGAGGGACGCCTGAAACTATTGGAAGAAATTACGATATGGACCTGTCTTTATCTATCACGGCTTGAGTTCTTTACTTAAGATAGGATTGAAACCATAATACTGCACTATGTGATAATTTAAATTTATTCCTTAAAAATTGTAATAAAATGTTATGGTCAACTAAATCAAATGCCTTCTTGAAATCAAAAGAATAGAATTGAATAGAAGACTAGAATTTTTATTTGTCTACGATCAATAGCAAAGCTAATATCTTCTGTCAGTTTTAAAAGTGCTGTCTGAGTACTATGTCCGGAACGGAAGCCCGACTGATATTCATCAAACAGTTCATTTGAGTTAAGAGTTAAGAGACTAATTGGTCATATACAATACGTTCAAGAATCTTGGACAATGAACATAGTTTTACAATTGGGTTTATATTTAAGGGAAAATTGAATACTGTAAAGAAAGATCAAAAATGTTCAAAAGAAGATTACATATGGTCAGAATAATTTAACATATTTTAAAGGTAACTTATCGATTCAGATAAATGCGTTTGAATGTACTTATGAGGGCCTATAAGAATGGTCATGGGGCCCGATGTGGCTGTGCGGTAAAGCGCCGTACTCCCATGCCGGAGCTGCGGGTTCGAGTCCCGCCCTGGGTGGTGCTTTTCTTTCGTAGGAGAAGTATCACCCAGTGCCATGGGTGTTAGTATGGGCAGTATAGGGCTTCAGTAGAAGCCTTAAAGTCCCAAAAAAAAAAAAAAAAAAAAAAAAAAAATAAAAAAAAGTGTTTATTTCATAAATTTAGAAATTTTTTAAAAAAAAAAAAAAAAAAAAAAAAAAGAATGGTCATCTTTCAGATTTTTAGGGATACTGGGGATGCGACATGGTTGTCCATGTTTCTGAAACATGATGTTACGCAGCCCATGTTTTCCGACCTTCTGTTTGTAGGCCGATGTTAACATCAATTTTTTTTTTCGAAGTTGTTTTAAAAATCGATGTTTCGACAAAAACAAATATGCTTTAACAATAACACGGATGTTTTTAACATCGATGTTTTTGACGAAAAAAATATGCTCTTAACATCGATATTTTCACAATACCAAAGATGTTGTTAACATCGATGTTTTTGAAAAAACAAGTATGCTCTTAATATCGAAAATTTAACTATACCAAAGATGTTTTTAACATCGATGTTTTGATAATAACAAAGTTGTTTTTTACATCGATGTTTTTGAAAAAAAAAAATATGTTTTAACATCGAGGTTTGGACAAAAACAAATATAGTACGTGGGCCAGACCCCCCTACCGTGCACCCCCCACATCCCTATAAATTGCATATCGCTGTGTTCCTTGTGGTAAAAGATTAAGAAAAAGCCAATGTTCAAACATATTTGTTTTTGACCAAAACATCGATGTTAAAAACAACTTGGTTATTGTTAAAACATCGATGTTACAACATATTTGTTATTATTAAAACATGGATGTTACAACATATTTGTTATTATTAAAACATGGATGATTAAACATATTTTTATACCTAAAACATCGATGTTAAAAACATGTTTGGTTAGCCATGACTGGTCTTTTATTAAAGCTAGATAGTTCTAGATTCAGAATAAATAAACAAACGATCTAAAATATTTAGTCTTGACAACATAAAATACTATAACATATGTTTGGTATAGTTAAATTTTCGATATTAAGAGCATACTTGTTTTTGTCAAAATCATCGATGTTAAAAACATCTTTGTTATTGTCAAAATATCGATGTTAAGAGAATATTTTTTTTTGGTCAAAAACATCGATGTTAACAACTACCGGGTTATTGTTAAAGCATATTTGTTTTTGTCAAAACATCGATGTTTATAACAACTTTGTTGTTGTTGAAACCTCGATGTTACAACATATTTGTTGTTATTAAAACATCGATATTTTAACATATTTTTTATACCTAAAAAATCGATGTTAAAAACAACCAGTTTATTGCTAAAGCATATAACACGGTGGGCCAGATCCCCCTACCGTGCATCCCCCCCCCCCCCCACATCCCTATAAATTGCATATCGTTGTGTTCCTTGTGATAAAAGATTAAGAAAAAGCCAATGTTCCCAGAAAAAAAAGTGGCCGCATTAACCCAAAATGGCGTTCAAACATGGCGGAATGACGATTTTGATTTTAGTTAGTTTTTTTATTACTGACATTCACCATTATGCTTAATTTAGCCATGACTGGTCTTTTATTAAAGCTAGATAGTTCTAGATTCAGAATAAATAAACAAACGTTCTAAAATATTTAGTCTTGACAACATAAAATACCTTTAAAGTCAATTTTTTAAGTCACTCACGTAAAAGTTGAAATTCCAAGTTAATTTGTGATTAAACGGCCATCGTTAACGAAAAACGCCCTGAAATAAAACATCTGGAGCAATTATTCTTCTTTAAAAATCAGTGGTCAAATTTCAAAATATATCAACCAGTTTTATAGAAAACGGACCTTAGCGGCGAAAAGGCGCCAGTGACTCGGGCGCATCCAGTCCTCTGCCACATCGTTCAGTTCTTATACATCATATAATTACAGCGGGTTTAGGACATTATTTTGAATGTATAATCGAGCCTATGTAAGAGCAAATATTTTGTTGACAGAAAAAAATAATATAACTTTTTTTTTTTTTAATATATATAAATAAAGGATATAAATCATTAAAATTAACTCATTTCTGCGTAGAGATACAAATGAAAACGTGAAAATATTCGTAGCACTTACTTCCTGCTAAAACATTTTTGTGAAGAATAAATAATGCATATAACTACAATGATCCAACTTCTTCCTTTTTTTATAATCTAAGATCGATTTTGCAAACTATCTACCCACCTAAATAAGTTAGTTCTGTGAATATTTTATCATATCCCCTAATGCTTCACAAAAAAGAAGGAAGAAAGCGCTACGTGTAACAATAATCATTTAATTTGTAATAATATACCCTTTTTTCGAAAAAAAAGATAAGTTAATTTTTTGATATTTAGTTATAAGCAAGAAACTGAAAAAGACGACAACTTCGTGGATCATAGACCGTTAGATGCATGAATACTTACAGGTTTTAATTGGTTTTCCTCCCTAGTAGTGGTTTAATTTTAAATTGATCACACACACACATATTGTGTAACTGTTAATTCATTAATTGTTGTAAGCTATTAAATTGTATTAGGTTTATACTTCCTAAATTGTATTATGAATAATTTCTACATATTAACGAACAATGTGGCAGAGGACTGGATGCGCCCGAGTCACTGGCGCCTTTTCGCCGCTAAGGTTTTCTATAAAACTGGTTGATATATTTTGAAATTTGACCACTGATTTTTAAAGAAGAATAATTGCTCCAGATGTTTTATTTCAGGGCGTTTTTCGTTAATGATGGCCGTTTAATCACAAATTAACTTGAAATTTTAACTTTTACGTGAGTGACTTAAAAAATTGACTTTAAAGGTATTTTATGTTGTCAAGACTAAATATTTTAGAACGTTTGTTTATTTATTCTGAATCTAGAACTATCTAGCTTTAATAAAAGACCAGTCATGGCTAACCAAACATGTTTTTAACATCGATGTTTTAGGTATAAAAATATGTTTAATCATCCATGTTTTAATAATAACAAATATGTTGTAACATCGATGTTTTAACAATAACCAAGTTGTTTTTAACATCGATGTTTTATACAAAAACAAGTATATTTTAACATCGATGTTTTGGTCAAAAACAAATATGTTTTAACATCGATGTTTTTGACGAAACAGATATGTTTAAACATCGATTTTTTGATAATAACAGAGTTGATTTTAACATCAATGTTTTTGACATTAACAAATATTTTTTAACATCAATGTTTTGACAAAAAAAAAAAACAAATATGTTTTAACAATAACCCAGTTGTTTTTAACATCGATGTTTTGACAAAAACAAATCTGCTTTAACAATAACCTGGTTATTTTTAATATCGGTGTTTTAGGTATAAAAAAGGTACAAGTTCTAAAGTGTGGCTTATGCGCCGTTCACTAAGGCGCCCTTCAAAGTAAGGCCCGATCTCCACTGAAAAGGACCCTTTTGTGGGTTTATTTATCTCTGAAGGGGGAGCGCAGCGAGCGGGAGTCGTAAGCTAGAATCTATTAAAGCCAATCAAGGCACTTTTGGTACAAGTACTGAAGTGCGGCTTATGCGCCGTTCACTAAGGCGCCCTTCAAAGTAAGGCCCGATCTCCACTGAAAAGGACCCTTTTGGGGGTTTATTTGTCTCTGAAGAGCGAGCGCAGCGAGCGGGGGTCGAGAGCTAGAATCTATTAAAGCCAATCAAGGCACATTTTAACTGAAAAAAAAGGCGATGGGAGTTAGATAACATCACGGTCACATTAACTCTCAAAACAGGCCATGCCCAGCAGCCGCTCTTCAGTACCTTTACCATAAAAAATATGTTTAAACATCGATGTTTTAATAATTACAAATAAGTTGTAACATCGATGTTTTAGGCAAAAACAAATATGTTTTAAGATCGATGTTTTTGACGAAGCAGATATGTTCAAACATCGATGTTTTGAAAATAACAAAGTTAATTTTAACATCAATGTTCTGAACAAAAACAAATATGTTTTAACATCGATGTTTTGAACAAAAACAAATATGTTTGAACATCGATGTTTTTGACGAAACAAATGTGCTTTAACAATATCCTGGTTGTTTTTAACATCGATGTTTCAGGTATCAAAAATATGTTTAAACATCGATGCTTTAATAATAACAAATATGTTGGAACATCGATGTTTTAATAATAACATATGTTTTAACAATAATGTTTTTGACAAAAACACCGATGTCGTAACATCGATGTTAAGACATCGGTGTTTTGGACAAAAAAACAAAACAATATATATACTCTTAACATCGATGTTTTAACTATAACAAAGATGTTTTTAACATCGATGTTTCAACAATAACCAAGTTGTTTTTAACATCGATGTTTTATACAAAAACAAATATATTTTAACAATAACAAAGCTGTTTTTAACATCGTTGTTTTTGACGAAACAAATATCATTTAACATCGATGTTTTGATAATAATAAAGTTTTTTTTAACATCTATGTTTGACATTAAAGTGGATATATTACCTCTGTTCTTCCTACCCTTTCTCGTTTCTGTAAAAATTTCAACTTCAAATAGGTTAATAAAATATGAAAACCCTAAACCATGGTATCATAATTGAATTACTTATTTAATGCAGCTGCTCGCAAAATCTTTTAAAATATTCACCAGAAATACGATTCTCTGTACATGCTGTGGAAACGACATCAATGTATGAAAATGTTTGGGTCCTAACAGTTGAATCTTTTATAAATGAATATGAAAAACTAATTATGTCGAATGTTTTTAAACATTAATTATAATAAACATGCTTTACACTTAAACATCGATTTAAATACGTTTGGGCACTTATATTTTAATGTTTAAAGAATGTATAAATTAAAAAACATCGATGTTCTTGAACATGCTTGAAGAACATGAACATCGACATCGATGTTTTGATTGTAAATGTCGATGTCGCATCTCTAATAAGAACAGGCCTCCATAAATACGAAACTAATAAAAAAGAGACCTAATCTAAAAAAAAAAGCAATAAATCAGCCATTTAATGTTAAATATTACCTTCGGAGAGCTTGAGTAGAAAACTTAAACTTTGGCATATCCCATGTTAATGAAAAAATATAGTCAGATGAAGAATTTGAAGAAACGCAAGATCTATAACATACTGCACATGCCATTTCTTCATTGTCAGCTTCTGAAAAATAATATAGACTAAATTAAAAACACTACATATAATAAAATATATAATATAGATTATAGATTGTTCAATCATTACCATTCTTTTGTTTTAGACTACTTTTTGTTTAAGGTATGACCCTAGGTATGCCTATGGTTATAATATTGTTGAGCGCCTGGCTTTTAGCCATATTTTTAAATTTAAAATAAAAGTAAAAGGAAATAACATACCCAGGTATATATAACCTAAGTTAAAAAAGCTCCATGCAATGCTCAGGGAGATAGGGCTGGTTCTTTCAATAAGCGGACAATACTATTTACATGCAATCTATTTACATAAATATGTACAGTTAAAATGATTATAGAATTAGAAAATTAAGAAACAAAGACAATAATAATAGGGTGTATAAAAAAAAATGACCGTTTCGTCAAATGCATGAATTCCAAGGACTGTAAAGACGTTAATCCTATTTATTGTTTACCAACAAGTCCTGTACTCTTTAGAATGTTAATCCAACTTTATTTGTCATCACTGGACTTACTCAATAATACCTCAGTTCACAAGTTTTTGCTGGAGAAGCAACATGACGGTGTCTTACGAAATTCTTGTTATTTTGAGACATTATTGGAAAAAATCGTGTTCTGCCGCTGGAGCGGCTCGTGAAATCAACAGAATTGAAGGAAAAGGTCTCCTTGACGAGCGTACCACGCGGCGTTGGTTCCAAAAATTTCACAGTGGAGATACGACCTCAGAATGGAAGAAGGGGTCAGGGCGACCATCGTTGGATATAGATGATGCTCTTCAGGAAGCTATAGACTCAAATCCAGCCACAAGTACTCGAGACCTTGCCAGGGAGTGCGGAGCGTCGAAAGATACTGTGTGTCGCCATCTGCACAGCATGGGGAAGGTGAAAAGGAGCAGCAGACTGGTCCCGCACGAGCTGACGCCCCAGCAATCAAAGGAAAAATTAAAAAATCTTGATGGGATCGAACTTCTTCCTCACCCACCATTTAGCCCAGACCTTGCTCCATCAGATTTTTATTTGTTTCGGTCAATGGCCCACTTCTTGAAAGGGAAAAAATTAGATACCTTTGAAGAAGTCGAAACAGCGGTGCAGGAATTCTTCGATAGCCATCCTAAAGAGTGGTACCAGCAGGGGATCATGCAACTGGCGGAAAGATGGCAAGCAACAGTAGATAACAATGGGTTATATTTCGAATACTAATTTTATTGTAAAGTATAAAAAAAATATATATTAATTTTTTGTCTAAAACGGTCATTTTTTTTTATACACCCTATTAATAACCTAAACATATTTACACAACTTAAAACTAGGGAATATAACTATATACAAACTATATATACTCAACCGATTTACGTGCATAGTGCTAGAGTCCATAACATCAATATAAAGGTATTAACTTAAGATAAATCGTAACGCAGAACATGCTAGCATGCCTCTAAACTAACTCAAAAAATTACAGATGTTTTTTTTTCAGTCTGTTATTAAAGCGTTGCCATGGTAACTAGCAGTGTTGGTCACACTTCCCCTTCTTCGGAAGCGTGAGACTCTCACGCTGATTCTCTTAATCAGTTGTGAAAAGGCTTCAGCTGAGACACATGGCTAGTTCCAACGCTGTTTCCTTCTTCATCCTCCAAGTAGAAAACGTTGGCCGACTTCTTCTTTATAATTTTAAAGGGACCCTCGAATTTCGGCACCAGTTTTGAACAAAAGGCGTCAGCTGCTGATGATAGCCGGTGTGCGCGCCGAAGCACTAAGTCACTTTCCTTAAACACAGAGTCTCGCTTGTTTCTGTTATAGTATTTACACTGTTTATCACTGGCTACACACAAGTTTTTCTCAACTAGTAACCTTAGTTCATATAGCTTTTTAATGTGAAATGTCCATGTCGAAATAGGAAGCGGTTTAAGATCATTAGAGTCTGCTTTAGTAAATAAGGTATTAGGAGCTATTAGTTCTCGCCCCATATTTAGATAGGCAGGGGTACAATCCAACGAGTTAAGCACAGAAGTGTTAATCGCAAACATGAATTCGGGTAAGTAGGCGTCCCATTTTCGATGATTGCTTTCTATGAAGGCAGTAATCATAGTTTTTATAACTCTGTTTGTCCTCTCAACTGGGTTTGCTTGTGGCCAATAGGTGGGAGTATTAGATAGCTCAATACCATAAGCTTGTGCCAGGTCGTCTATTAATTTATTAACGAAAGGGGTACCGTTGTCGGTATGAAGGACTCTTGGTGTGCCCCATCTGAAAATAATAAACTGCCTGAAGCATTTAGTGACGGTTTTCGCGTTCGCAGTTCTTACAGGAACGAGTTCAACCCATTTTGAAAAGGTATCTTGGAAGACCAATAGATAGCAAAACCCATTAGAAGACCTAGGAAAGGGTCCTTGAATATCTGCAGCTACAACGTCCCAGGGTTTGGTATACTGATGAAGGTTCATCTTTCCCCTTTGAGTTCGTTGCTCTGGTTTGGTTAGCTGACAGATCTTGCATCGTCTGATATAGTTAGCTATATCGCGGCGCATTCCTGGCCAGAAGTATAAGCGAGCTATTCTTGCTGTGGTTTTCTCTACCCCGATGTGGCCTGCATCGGGTAAGTTGTGATTCTCATTCATAACTCTAGTTTGTTGTTCTTGAGGTACAACTAGCTTCCATGCATAGGAATCATCCTCAAGAGAATTTTGTATATCATCAAAGAAATGACGGTATAATTTTCCTTTAGATATTTTCCAATCGGGAAATTGAGCTGGTCTACGACTTACTTCAAGAAATTTATTGTTATACCAAGTATCTTGGGGTGGTGATGTGGCATCAATTGTCAAAAGGGATTCATTATTTCCTTCGTCCAACTCCAGACATTCTTTCGGAATACGAGAAAAGAAATCAGGAACATAATGAGCGGAACCTTTGCGATAAAGTACTTCAAAGTCATATCCTTGTAGTTCCAATGACCATCTCGCTAACCTCCCAGTAGGATTTTTAAGATTATTGAGCCATTTGAGACTGGCATGGTCCGAAATAACTTTAAAGTGATAGCCTTCCAGATATGGCCGAAATTTTCTTATCGCCCATAATACTGCCAGACATTCATTCTCGGTGACGCTGTAATTTAACTCTGCTCCCTGCAAGGCCCTACTTGCATAGGCTATGACTCCTTCCTTATCTTCAATATTCTGAGTTAAAACAGCACCCAAGCCAGTTGCACTTGCATCCGTTTGAAGATAAAAAGTTTTAGAAAAATCTGGTCTGGTGAGTATCGGTGATGAAGTAAGAAGTAATTTAATTTCTTGGAAGGAATCCTCTTGCTCCGTTGTCCATAATCATTGTTGACCTTTCCTTAAAAGTTTGGTTAAGGGACGGATCCTACGCCGATACCATGAGGCCATCCCAATAAACCGAGGTAATTCACTCAAATCAGTTGGAGGAGGTAATTTCAGTAATGGATCTATCTTGTCTGGATCGACCTGTAGTCCATTCCTGTTAATTACAAAGCCAAGGTATTTAATTTCAGTGCAGCCGAACATACACTTCTCATAGTTGATTTTTAGTCCAGCATCTCTTAAGCGTTTAAAGACAATTTTAAGATAACGAAGGTGTTTATCGAAGGTGTCTGTAGCGACGATAACGTCATCTAGATAGGCAAAACATGCCGGAGCCAAATCGGGTGAAATTATTATGTCCAAAAGGCGTTGAAATGTGGCAGGAGCGCCGCATAACCCGAAAGGAAGCCTCTTGAAGTGAAACAATCCTTTGCCCAACACAGTGAATGCTGTGATTTCTCTGCATTCAGCTGATAACGGTATCTGGTGGTAGGCCTGGGCTAAATCAATTTTTGATAAATATCTACAGGAACGGAGTTGGTCCAGTAAGCATGTCATATTAGGTAATGGGTAGGCATCTTTCTTGGTACACGCATTCACCTTGCGGTAATCTACGCAAAACCTATACTTTCCGTTTGGTTTTTTCACCATAACTACAGGGCTAGACCACGGGCTGTGCGAAGGTTCGATGATATCCTCATCCAGCATCCGATCTACCTCTTTATTAATAACATCTTGTATCGTCTCGATTTTCTCCGTTATTTGGTTGAAACGTGCAAGGAGGACTCCGACATACTGCCCGTACGACTGGTACGGTTTTTTCGTCTCCCGAAACATTTGTAGTATGTCTTCTTCGGGGACCCAACGGCCCCCACAGAACGCCTTCTTCAGTCTGTCTTTAACGACTACCCACGGGGTCTTTTTTTTTTTTCTTGGTCCTCCCCTTCCTCGCCTGTTAGGCTATAGAGGGTTTCCCGGGCCAGGGGGGAGGGCGGGGGATTGATGCAGAGTCTCTTCGTCAGCCTGAATCATTTTTAGTATGCTTCGCTTGACTCTACAGACTAACGCAGATTTCAGTTGCTACCACGCTTTTCCTCCAAACTGGGTGAGCAATCTATTACCCGTATAACAGCCAATCGCGACACCAGGATTCTACTGAATATATAAAAGAATATGTATATATGAAAATAAATCCAAAATAAAAAAAAACGGGCGCCACACTATTTGTTTTTGGAAAATAGTGAAATCCACTAAATATCAAAAATAAAATTAAAAATAAATGGAATAAAAATAGATAAACAATTAAACATACACAGAAGGGGAAAAAGAAAAAAAAAAAGAATGAAAATATGGATAGAATTAAAAAAATAATTTAGTGCATAACGTCGTCAGCATACCAAAGGAAAAGAAATCAAAATATACTATTGAGTTAACTAACTGATTAAAAGAAATAAAATTAACTTAATCGCGTTAAGGTTATTAATATATTTATTATTTAATAATGTAATCTGCATGATTAAGTGCATTATTGAAATAATACGAGACATGTAATCTGCATGATTAAGTGCATTATTGAAATAATACGAGACATGTAATCTGCATGATTAAGTGCATTATTGAAATAATACGAGACATGTAATCTGCATGATTAAGTGCATTATTGAAATAATACGAGACATGTAATCTGCATGATTAAGTGCATTATTGAAATAATACGAGACATGTAATCTGCATGATTAAGTGCATTATTGAAATAATACGAGACATGTAATCTGCATGATTAAGTGCATTATTGAAATAATACGAGATCAGTCTGTTTCTGGCTTGCTTGTGAAACTGCAGTAGCTCAGTCTGTTTCTAGCTTGCTTGTGAAACTGTAGTAGCCCTGAAGATGCCTGAATAGGCGAAAATTTGGCATGTAATCTGCATGATTAAGTGCATTATTGAAATAATACGAGACTTTGAGGCCTTGCATTCTATATTCTCAATAGAAAGAAAAAAAAAAGGTTCATCCCTGGATTTGAACCTCTAATTTCATTAACGTGAGAAGTGTGCGCTATGCACTAGGCTAGCATGAATCAGTGGTTGAATCCCTGCTAAGAGTAACAAGGATTAACAACTGAAATTCTTTTACATTATTTATTTAAATACTTTTAGAATGGTTTTATTCATTAATACTATACAAAATTAAAGAGATACAAACTAAATCAAACTTAACCAAACTACAAACTAAAAAAAAAAAAAAAAAAAACCTTGAATTTAGAAAATTAACATATATAAAAAAATTAAAGTCTTGGATACATGCATACAAAAAAACAAAGAAAACAAAAGAAATGTCCTCTCCTCCTTTTACTGATTACTCCAATTAGAAACAAATAAAAAAGATAATGTAGTTTCCAATTCTAGCAGCAGGACATCCAAGCCTCTCCTCTCCTCCACCGCTGTTGCCTTCTTTCCTCAAATTTCCAGATGGACTCGCATTCCAAGCTCCTTCCAGTAATCCACCGTCTGCACACGCGTTATGGTGAATAAGACGTGAAGGTCCATTCAAAATTATCCGGTAAAACCGTAGGAAATTTTTGTGAACCCAACCCACCATACTCTACGCTCACGACACTGGCTAACTTCACTTGTCTTTTTTTTGCCTCGGTCGCACACTATCATTTTTGTTTCGATAGTCGATGTTTCAACTCAATTATTTTCACTTCAAATAAATAATAAATGCTATCTATCATTAATTATTTATCTATATTACCTGAACATAGGTATTTCTCTTTTTTATATTAAATCTACATAATGATTTTATTTAGTTCCTAGCTGCTCTGACTAAAAAAGTATATTTCCTTTGTTTTGTTGCCTTGTAGAAATTTTAAATTAAATTTAAATGCCTTAACGAAAATTTAACGGTAACACAGTGCATCAGCATCCGCTGGGTCGAGCAATTTCTACGCTTCTTTTGCCTGTATCCGTGCCATCACGCGGTCGCCACCTTAAGGAAATGGTTCAGCTCTCCCACTCCTCTCTCAAACCCACGCACGCACACACACACACCCGTGTGGAGTTGCTAGTCTCCCATCGGGCGCCTCCCCAGGTGGCGGATAGGGGGATTTCCACCAGATATGGTGGGAACCGGGAGTAACACCCGGGGTGGACCAAAACTAGACACAAATCCAGGCGCGACGGTTCCTATTATAGGCGGCGTACTGGTCAGCGTCTGTCCCTCAGGTTAGAGGCGGCTGTTTTCAAACCTGGCAGGAGGTATAAAATGCGAACTTTTGAAGATATTTAGGATGGGAGACAAATCTAACTCTGTTACGGTGCAGGGGCACGGAACCCCAGTACCGGCGTCGAAAGGGAATGAGAAAGCGGGTTCCCCGGCGTCGTCATCATATGACCGCAGTGCTACAGTGGTGGAAGACTTGGCCATTGAAGCATCTAATACTACAAGACTAACTAAGACAGAAGTTATGCAGAATCTTGGACGTAAGATAAGCGGGCTTCTCTCTTTCATACGTACGAGACATAACGTTCATAGTGAGATAAGGAGTTATGCATGTGAAATCCAACTATACTTTGAAAAGCTGGAAACGGCTTGCCTCCATATCGAAACTGCAGATGGCTATACCCAAACAAAGGAGATAAGTCCACCAAGAAAGGATGCTGTTAATCTTAAAACCGAGGGGACAGTAACCACACCCTCCTTGGCGGGCGATAAGAAGAAGAAGAAGAAGGCCAAGAAAATGGAAACACAGAATGTAGACCAAGCTGTACACCAGGACGTAGACGGTCCCCAAATATCGGTAGGTCAAAGTAAGGAACCACAAGAACATTGGCAAGAAGTACGCAAAAGGACAAGGAAGAAACCTCGGCTTAGGGCTCCAAGACCTGACGCGGTAATTGTGAAAATACCTGAGAATCAGACCTACGCAGAGGTCTTGCAAAAAGTAAAAAATGACCCGGCAATGTCGGAGCTGGTGGCCTCAATAACCAAGGTCCGAAAAATCAATAAAGGCGATCTTCTTCTGCAGTTGGACCGTAAGAAAGATCAAAATCTTGAGCGGTTGAAAAACTCAATGGAGGGAGTACTAGGTGAAGGGACGGAAGTGAGAACTTGGAAGGAGGAGTCCCTTTTCGAACTTAGAGATTTGAATGCTATTACTACCAAGGAAGAAGTTGCGGAGGCCTTGAAATCTGTGTTAGGCGAAGAGCCAGTACCGATC
The DNA here is from genome assembly GCA_911387785.2 of Aelia acuminata. Lineage (NCBI taxonomy): Eukaryota > Metazoa > Arthropoda > Insecta > Hemiptera > Pentatomidae > Aelia > Aelia acuminata. The sequence goes on along the minus strand of OU426980.1, from coordinate 123,360,025 downwards.
ACAGCAGTAAGATCTATCCGCCAGACATATGGAGGTACGCAAACAGCGGTAATTTCACTGCCAGTTCTCCAGGCTAGGAAGATTACGGCCCAAGGTAAAGTTCTAGTTGTCCTGGTCATTAGCCGTATACGTGAAAAATACAAAGTTCCAAAGTGTTTCCGCTGCTGGGAGTATGGACACATAGCCCGGAAGTGTGTAGGAGAGGATAGGACACCCTTATGTCGAAACTGTAGCCAAGCAGGTCATAAAGCTTCTGAATGTGTACAGAAACATCAATGCGCATTATGTGCAGGAAATGAAGATGCTGACCACCCTAGCGGAAGTAGTAAGTGCCCAGCTTTTCGTTCAGCATTGAAATTCATGACGCAAGCTCAACACCGTAGATGAGGATTCTCCAGTTGAATTTGAATCATTGTGAAGCTGCTCAGGATCTCCTCTACCAAACTGTACAGGAACAGCGCATCGACGTCGCTATTCTCTGTGAACAATACAAAAATATGGAAAGCAGTTCATGGGTACACGATGTTAGTGGCAAAGCTGCTATCTGGGCCTGTGCCTCCCAAGCTATTCAGGTAGCGAATACTGCATCGCATCCCGGCTTTGTAAGGGCGGAGATCAATGATATATATATCTTTAGCTGCTATGCCTATCCCAGCATCACAATCGAAGACTTCGCGATTTTATTGGACCGCATTGTATTGGAGGCTAGTTACCATAAACCAGCTATAATTGCAGGAGACTTCAATGCTTGGGCAACGGAATGGGGAAGTAGAATAACAAGCCGACGTGGCGAAGTTCTCCTGGAAGCTTTTGCACAAATGAATTACATGATCCTCATGAACACCAGAACACATCCGACCTTTGCTAGAGCGGGAAGATCGTCTATTATAGACTTGGCGTTTATCAGCACTCACCTGCAACGGATCGCCACCTGGAAGATCTGTGAATTTTATACTCACAGTGATCATCAGGCGATTTTGATTATGTTGAATACGCCCCAAAGAAAGAAGAGTATTCGATACAAGTCTGTTGGCTGGAACAAGAAGACTTTTGATGATAATTCATTTAACCTAGTGCTGGAGGATGAATAACGAATTGACAGGGTCGGCCGAGGAAAAGGCGCGTATACTTACCTCTTTTATTTCTAAGGCTTGTGATACAGCAATGACTCGCAGAAAGCCTGGCAAATACCATTCCCCAGTATACTGGTGGACGGAGACTATAGCCGATCTTCGTCACTGCTGCAATCTAGCAAGAAGACGCTACCAGCGAGCGAGACATTGTCCAGAGTTTTCGGTGCTTCAAGAAGAGTTCAAAAGAGCTAGAAGGAATCTCCGACGAGCCATTAAAGAAAGTAAGCGATGTTGCTGGAGAGAGCTCTGTGATGAGGTGGATGCAGACCCATGGGGTAGGCCTTATAAAATAGTTCTTGGTAAACTAAACAAAGGCACGAAGCAGCTTCCCACAAGAACGGAGGTTGTGGATAATATTGTCAGGGCATTATTCCCGGAACAGGCGAATACTATGGGGTGTATAGACAATATACATGATAACGACTTCCCACCAGTAACTGAGGAAGAGATAGAGGACATCGCCTCAGATTTACAGCATGACAAGGCACCAGGATTGGATGGAATCCCAAATGTGGCCCTTAAGGTGGCTCTCAGGAAGCGGCCAGATCTTTTTATCGACCTCTTCAATTCCTGTATTCGTGAAGGCTCAATTCCGAAACCTTGGAAGAGACAGCGCCTTGTATTGGTTCCAAAGGGTAAAGGAAAACTGGAAGATCCGACAACTTACCGTCCGATTTGTTTACTGGATACCATGGGTAAGGCTTTCGAAAAAATCCTTTTCCTCAGGCTACAAGAGTTCACGGAGGGTCCAAATGGCCTCTCGAAGTTTCAGTATGGATTTCGTAAAGGACGATCCACGGTAGATGCTATTAGAGTGGTAATAGAGATAGCCCGTACAGCAATTGCAGGAGCAAGGTGGAGGAGAGGGGCTAAGAGTTATGCAGCAGTCATCACTCTTGATGTTAAGAATGCTTTTAATACTCCAAATTGGACCCGTATATTAGATGCCTTACGGACCATGGAGGTGCCAGTCTATCTTATGAGAGTCCTTACAGATTACTTTAGAGATAGAGTTCTGTTTTATTTCTCTGACAATGGCCAAAGGAGATACAAGGTGACAGGTGGTGTCCCACAGGGCTCTGTACTGGGACCTCTCCTATGGAACGTCATGTACGACGGCATATTCAAGTTACCAATGCCAGAAGGAGCCACAATAGTAGGATTTGCAGATGATATTGCAGTGGTAGTGGCGGCAAAGTACTTGGAAGAAGTTACCCTCACAGCCAACCAGGCTGTTGCCACGGTCCGCGCTTGGCTGACTTCAGTGGGCCTGCAGCTTGCCGATCACAAAACAGAGGTTCTCTTAACCACTAGCAGGAAGCAAACTGAAACCATCATTGTTACGGTGGGTAGACACGAAATACGTTTGCAGTCTTCCCTAAAATACCTAGGGGTCATGATTGATGATCGCCTCCGCTTTAAAGTCCACGTGGATTATGTCTGCGGTAAAGCTGTTAAAATAGCATCCTCGTTGTCACGCCTTATGCCAAACGTTGGAGGTCCTAGGGAGAGCCGCAGAAGGCTTCTTCCTGCGGTTGTTACGTCGATTATGCTTTATGCAGCTCCACTCTGGAAAGAGGCGTTGGTCATCAAGTCATACAGGATACAGATGGTTTCCATTTATCGTCGAGTGGCACTGAGGACAGCAAGTGCTTTCAGAACTGTTTCCTATGAAGCGGTGTGTGTGATAGCCAGAATGCCGCCAGTTGAACTTCTTGTAGAAAAAAGAAGTAGGCATTATGGACGACGCTCTCACGTTTGCAGAGAAAAAGAACGGAAAATAACTATCGATCTATGGCAGCAGCGATGGCAGGCAGCTGATTCTGGGAGTTGGACTAGAAGATTAATACCCGATGTTGGCTTGTGGTATGGTCGCCGTCATGGGGAAGTAGACTTTTACATAACCCTATCGTTGACTGCTCATGGATGCTTTAGAGCCTACCAGAATCGATTTAAACTGGATAATACAGCAGAATGCCCAGCATGTCAGTGTATCGAGGAAACAGCGGAGCACATGTTTTTCGATTGCATTCGCTATGCTGGAGAAAGAAGCGAAATGGAGAGATTGTTTGGAGAGAGAATCACTCCAGAAAACATAGTGAGCCATATGCTGCGCTCGGACCTACATTGGGATGCAGCGAAAAAATTCGCTACAGTCGTCCTTAAGAAGTTGAGAGCAGAAGAGAGAGCTAGGAGAAGTAATTAGCGTGGAAACATAACAATCACGCGACGAGGATTATGAGGCGGCACAAAGCCAGTCCCCTTCCATGAAGTAATGCCTAACGGTGGTCCCGTGGAGGGTGGGAAACAGGTGTAAGGAGGTGGTTTTAGTGGGTAAAAATCCCACACACGGATAAGTACGGGCCTATCCGCGTCTTTGGAAGATTTCCACCTACCTTCCACCTCCAAAAAATAAACACAATAGAATTCAAAGTTAATCAACTCCTGCAGGAAGCTTGAGCTGTTCGATATAAACTGACCGTCTTCTTCTTGGTTCTTTGCGCCCACTCTTGAAGAAATTGACGAGTATCCCCTGACGGTTCTCCCATATCCTCCTCTATAGCATTAATAAGCACAGATCGGGATAACCAATTGGCCACAACATTTTCCTTGCCGGGCTTATAAATGATCTCCACATTGTATTGGCTTAGGATTTCCTTCCATCTGGTGACTCACCAACGACTCCTTTAGTTTACCAACCCATTGCAAAGGTTTATGATCAGTGTGGACCCCAAACCTCCTCCCAAAAACATATGGCCGAAAATGGTCAACGGCCCACTGATGGCCAATAACTCTCTCTCTAGGGCGCTGTATCTTGTCTCAGCATCAGTCAGTCGTCTGCTAGCATAAGCTATAGGTTTATCTCCTCCCAACCCTTCTTGGGAAATGACCACTCCCATCGCATATTCACTAGCATCCATCGTTAAGGTGAAGGGCTTCGTAAAGTCCGGGAATGCTAAAACGGGTTCATTCTGGAGTCGCTATGTGCACTTACGTATGATTTTCCGTTTCCATCTCGGCCGTTACAACCACCTTTCGGCCTTTTTTTAATAGGGTATTAAGGGGTACTAGGTATTCCACCATTTCCGGCACGAAACCTCTATAATAGTTCAAGGAGCCTAATAACCGCTGTATACCTTTAATGTCTTTAGGAATTGCCATCCTCTGTAGAGCTTCCACTTTACTCTTGTAGGGTTTCACTCCCTCTTTCGAAATTGTGTGTCCCAAAAAATTTATCTGGTCCGGTGCGACTTTTCTTCCGAAAACTTCAAGCCGAACTCTCTCATTCTTTCGAATGATAGCCTCCAGAGAGGCCTAAGACCGTTAAAGGGTTAAAAAATAAAAAAACAACACTTGTTATAAACTTCATTTGAATATACTTGTTATGTACAGTTGTGTGCGAACATTGGAACAGTGCGTATCTACTAATCCTCTGGAGCTCACCGCTACTATCAGGCCAGATCATTTTATAACATTCCTTTTTTCTTTTTCTTTTTTTCTTATAGATACAATCTTTCGATTTTTTTTTTTTTTTTTTTTTTTTTTTTTTTTTAGTAAACATTAAACAAATTATCGATAATTATGGGAGAAAGTAGTCAGGGGACTGACCCCCCTGATAAATACACCAAACCGCCAGCACAACAAAATTATAAATATCTTCATTATTTTAAGGGACCATTTATTGTTATCATCGAAAAGTCTGTAGAAGAAAATATACCATGTTTCCATGATATGAAAATAGGAAAAGCATTAGGATTAAATAACGCGCAAGTTTTTTCTATAAAAAAAAAGAATAGGCAACAGATTGAGATCAATTTTAAAACTGGTGAATATGCTAACCGCTTTTTAGAAAATCAATTCCTTGTAATTAATAAACTAAAAGCGTATATACCCAACAGTATGGTATTGAAATATGGAGTTATTAGGGATGTGCACCCCTCTCTCTCTGAGGAAGAAATTCTCAATGAAATGCATTCAAACGAAAAAATAGTTAAGATTCGACGCTTCAATAGAAAAATTCAGGATTCCGATGGAAATATTTCTTCCTTAGCTACCGGTACCATACAAATTGTTTTCCATGCTCAAAGACTCCCCGAAAACATTTCACTTAATTTAGCACCAAGAAAAGTCTACCCATACCTTTTTAAGCCTTTTTTTTTGTGTAAAATGCCTGAGATATGGACATACTAAAGAAAAATGCCGAGGCAAAGAAAAGTGTATGAAATGTGGCTGTAATGATCATATTTCAGAAACATGTGTTAACGCGATCAAATGTATTTACTCACCTCCCAACAAATAAAGAATGTCCTGAAGCTATTCGTCAAAATAAAATAAAAGAGGCCATGGCTATTAAACCACTTAGTTATAAAGAAGCAAACAATCTATTCCCGATTCCCACCTATAACAAATTTTCATTACTAGACTTTCCTCAGCTCACATTAGATAATGATTTTTCGGAAAATAATTCAGCCCAGTTTGTAACAAACGTGATGAAAAATCCGGGTAAAAAACATATATTTCAATTTAATAAAGAAAATGTAAAACGACCAAGGCTTAATGATACCCCAGTAGAGTATCAAAACACAAACAATTCAAGCCCCTTAAACAAAACACAATCAATGGGTCCCCTTATCACAGACAATCCCCACAGAGTTAGTTCTGATTCGAAATACATCAATATGCTCAATTCATTAATAAACAAAATTAAATCATTGGACAACGAGCAGGAAACCGTCAATATTATTGGTCAAACTTTCTACAACTTCGTCCAGGAAAATAATTCAATAATAAAATCCATCTCAGAATTAAAAAAAAATGAAAGTATGTCTATTGACTAACTACTATATTAGATTTTAAAAAAAAATTAAGGAATTATATCACAAAGATTTATAAATAAAACGTCAAATTTTATGAATATTTATAAAAATATATGTATTTATTTCTTAGCTACAATAGAAACAGAGTACAAGACTAAATTAATAATTTTCAACATAGAAATAGAAGCAAGCCAATTCATGAAGAATCGTATTTTTCTCATTTATATCGTTTCTAATCATTTTTTATCTTACTTGAGCCTCACATTCTACGGGGCTATTCATGTTTGTACGGCCCTAAAAATATCAGTTTAAAGATTATCTTTATAAAAAAATTATCAACATCATTGTATATATTTCCGACATCCCACAAGGCTGTAAAGTGCTTGTGGTGGCATAGTAAAAGAACTTTTTTTTTTTCTTCTTTTTATTATTATTAATCTATTATGTAAGTATATATGTGTATATTTGTATATGTGTGTATATTTGTATATATGTATGTATACATGTGTGTGTATGTGTATATATAAGTATGTGTGTGTTTATGTATGTATGTATGTGTGTATGGGTGTATATATATATATATATATATATATATATATATATATATATTTATTGTATGTGTGTGTATATATGTATATACACTTTTTCTCACAATATTATAACCGTCCATATCCTAATTCAATCTTTCTAAAATGAATAATGTTACAAGAAAAATCAGTTTATTTAAAAATAACATCAAAATCCTACAACACAACTGTCGAAGCATAAATAATAAATTTTCAGAGATTGTAAATTATCATATTAACAAAATTCATGTAGCTCTATTACAAGAAACTTGGTTTAATAACAAAATGAACTATCGTGTAAAAAACTTCAATATAATAAAAAGAAATAGGCGTGATAATTACGGAGGGGTGGGCATCTTTGTCCATAATTCCTTGATTTATGAAACCATTGAACTACCTAATTTGGGTTCCATAGAAGCAGTAGGGGTAAAACTTCTTAATACATCACCTAATATTGTCCTAGTTTCCGTTTATATCCCACCAGATAATAGAAGACGGCCATCACCTCAACACCTCCAAAAGCTTTTCGATCTACAAGCGAGTTTCCCAGACTGTAGTATGCTCTTGGGGGGTGACTTCAACACACACTCCTCATTCTTCGGCAGTAATGAGTACGATACACCTAAGGGAGATGATTTAATTAGGACTTTACAAAATAGCCAGTTATTCCTTTTAAACGAAATAGGAAAAATAACTAAATTAGGGACAAGACCTTCCGTAATAGATCTAACTTTCACAACAGCTGATCTCTACCATAATCTCACTTGGACTGTAACTCCAGAAACCCTTGGTAGCGATCACCTACAAATAATTATTGAAGTAAACAACTGCAAAACTCAGACACAGCACAAATACAAACCTAGACGAAACTTCAAAAGGCTAAATGAAGAAACATTCATTCAGACTCTCATAGATATTGACAAATCAAATCTAAAATACAACATTTCAGACCTGACTCATATTATTAACTTAGCCGGAGAAAAAGCTATCCCTCGTAAAAACTCCGAATATAACCCTAAATTTGTTCCTAAGTGCTGGTGGAATGATGACATTCGTAGGTCTTATGGGGAAAAGAAAAAAGCAATACAACAATATTTACAAAACATGACAATTGAAAATTATAAAATTATGAGAACCAAAATAAACAAAACTAAATCTCTAATAAAAAAGGCGAAAAATCAAACTTGGAGGAGCTACATCGAAAGCATCAATCCAAAAGAAACAGGTTCCATGTGGAACAAAATTAAAACTCTCCGTGGAAAAAGGGTCAACTTCCAAAATATCGTATTGGCATGTCGATCATCAGCTGTGACTTTCCTTGAACAATTATCGAACATTTTAGTATCCCGACAACCATTGCTCAGCGCTTCAATATCAGAGGACATTCACCCACTGAACTCACCCCTCCGCCTCACAGAACTAGAAGCGGCACTTAAAGCTAAAACTGGAACCGCTCCCGGTATTGATGAAATAAACTATACAATGATTAAACTCTTACCGGATTCTTATAAGCAAAGTCTACTCTTGGCTTTTAATGAACTATGGGAGGAAGCTAAGGTCCCTTCTGACTGGTGAAAAATCCTCGTATTCCCTATACCAAAACCTGGGAAAAATCCGCTTCTCATAACTTCATACCGACCCATTGCACTGATTTCCTGCCTTGCCAAAATATTTAATAAAGTTGTCAAAAACAGAATAGAATGGTTTATTGAATCAGAGAAAATCTTAAGCCCCTTCTGCATTGGCTTTAGAAAAAATAGATCCACTACAGATGCCATCTGGCTTCTGACTAATGACATTTATAAAGCCTACAAAGAAAAAAAAGTCCTTGTCGCATTAAAAATAGACCTCGAAAAAGCTTATGATCAGGTGAAAATACAAATTCTTTTGAATAAACTAAAAGCTCTCAAAGTCCCCATAAAACTTACCCAATGGATCATAAATTACTTATCTTATCGTACATATTTTCTTGAAAGCTGGGAAGGCCAAGTAGTTTTCGATACATATAATGGACTTCCTCAGGGTGATACACTCAGTCCAACCCTTTTCAATATTTACACGGAGCACATTACAAATAGTATGATAGATAAGTGTAAAATAATCCAATTCGCAGACGATTTTTTAATTTATACAATAGTAAAAGATGCAGAGGAAGCCAAAGATGTAATGGGTAACACACTGGATATCCTAAAAAAACAATTTTCAAATATTAATCTCAAAATATGTGGCATAACACCTTTTACGAAAAAAAGAAAGATCAATTTAGAGGATTTTGCGATTATAAACGAAAGACAACAAATTAAAAGCGAAGAACACTTACAATTTTTAGGAGTAACCTTAGACAGCAAATTAACTTTCAAAAATCATCTAACGATGAATGTATGATCATACGAATGTATGATATACGGAACGATACCCTAATCACATACAAGTGTATTCCGATGCATCGAAAACTAGCAATCGAACATCAATAGCCGTGTTTGACCCCCAAAAGAATAAAAAAATGTCTTTCTCACTACCTGTTAAATTCAGTATTTTTAGCGCAGAATTATATGCAATTTTCAATGCTATCGTTTATACTGAGAGAACTTACCTCAATCACAAAATAGTAATTTTGACAGACTCAGCAGCAGCATGTAAACACTTAGAGTTAATATATTTAAACAAAACTCAAACATATATCCCTTTTAAAATCATTTCACTAATTTATCAAGCAAAGAATGAGTATTTTATCCAATGGGTGCCGGGCCACGTAGGATTATGGGGAAATGAGATCGCAGACCAAGCAGCCAATCAAACTCAAGCTCATTGTATTAATGCCAAGATGCCATTACAAGATGCGTACAGAGCAGTGAGGGGAGAAATGGTCAAAGAATGGCAGCAGTTCTACGACTGGGAGTCTGAGACTAAGGGAAAGGACCATCATGCTGTGCATCAGAAAGTAGCGCTAATACCATGGTTTACGTCCATTCGGCTCCATCTCAATCGTCCTGATCTAGTCAAACTAACAAGGGTAAGAATAAATCACGGTTGCACTGCGAAATTCTTAAATATAATGGCTCTGGCTAGTATCGGTAACTGCGCGAGATGCCAATGTCCCGAGGATCCAAGACACATCGCCTTCCAATGTAAAAGATTTGAAGTACAGAGAAAGAACATATTGGGGAGTTCTGTTATAGATGACAATACCACTTTTCTAACATCTATGAATAAAGACAGAGCACGTAGCTTATGTAAATTTTTTAATGAAATAAAATTCACAATATAAACAGGTACAACTTAAAGGTTAATAAAATTATGTTATAACAGCTTTTTATTATCTCATCTTCGAGGTTTTATCGCTTTCTTTTAGTTACATCATTAGATTTTTAATGTACTAATGAACAATATTGTTTTGCTTTGGCGAAATAGGACTTGTGATTGCAAGTCTTGGGGCCAAAAAAAAAAAAAAAAAAAAAAAAAAAAAAAAATACTTGTTATGTAAAAAAAAAAAATTATGCCAACGCAATCAGTAGATTCTGAGAAACGGAACATTTTAGGAGGAATCTAGTTTATCAAGTATAGACTTGGTAATTTATTCACCTTTTATAAATCATAGTTCTATAAGTATACATGTACATTTTGACTGTAGTTGGTGTGTTGTTGAGTAGAGTGAGCAGAATCCGAATTGATGTTCAGGTAGTATTTGGTTGTCCGTCAGCATGTCAAGAATACGTCTGTAGAGTAATTTTTCAAAAATTTTAGAACAAGCCGGAAGTAAACTGATGGGTATAAATGAAGAAGGGCTGTTGGAATTTTTGTTTGGTTTTTGTATCATTAGTACACTCAGCAGCAAAAAACCGGACACCCTGATTTTTCCCCATAATTTTGGTTATACTATTTTTTCTGAAATTATTTGTAAAAATTAGTTTCTTTAAAGGTTATGTAAACATTCTCTGCCAATAACAATTATTTTTTTTATTTGCATGATTTTAAATAAATTACAAAATAAAAAGTAAGAAATTAGTACTTCTTTTAAAATTAATAATTAAATTTTCTTGAAGTTATTAGGCCTACTAATAACGTGTATTACCTCCTCTTACACAGAGAAGGTCCCTAACCCTGTCAGGAATTGAAGAAATTACATTTTGGACGTACTCCTCCGGCAAAGCATCCCATCCTTCACGAAGAGCAATTTGAAGCTGCCTAACGTCACTAGGAGGAGGATAACCATGCTGGACACGTCTCCCTAAATAATCCCACAAATGTTCTGTCGGATTCATATCGGGAGATCGTGCAGAACTGTACGAAACTGTGATTCCCACATGCTGCAAGTATTCGGTAACAATTTTTGCCGTATGCAGTCGTGCATTATCATGCATCAAAATGAACTGTTCACCAATAAATGGAAAAAATGGGATTACAGCCTCTAGGAGTACTCCCTCAATGTACCTCTGAGCAGTCAGCATTATAAATGAAAATAAGTTTGGTACGAGCAATGAAATTTATTCCTCCCCAAACCATAACTGATTGCCTTTGGAAAGGCTCTCCCCTCGTCCTCTCCACACTCTGTCTCGACAGTCTGAATGGTACAGACCGAAGCGAGACTTGTCTGTGAATAAAACAGCTCCCGATTGCTCCATAGTCCAATGAATATGCTGGACAGCAAATAAACGCCTTTTTCTCCGATACCAAACTTTCCAGGAGTTGGGGCCCCGCCGCGGGGCGTCTTGCTCCAAGTCCAAACTCCCTCAGTCTCCACCGTATGGTGTCTGAGCTAATAACAGTATTTCTAGCCATTTGAAGCCTGTCCCAAACCTAAGGAGCAGTTAACTGGTGATCTCTCAATACTGAGAGCGTCATAAATCGGTCGTCAGATCGAGTTGTGGCCCTTGGTCAGCCACTGCCTGTCTGAAACGCTGAAGTCTGTCCTAAATTGTCGACCTAGCTACACCAAGCGTTACAGCAATATAAAGGATACAGCGGCCTTCGCTTGCCATTGCATCAGCTCGGGCTACTTCTTCATTTGATAGAAACATTATTCTTGAATAGAATAGAAAAACAAAGCTTATTAATGACAGAAACGGGTGCTTAAAGAATTAAACACATTAAAAGTACAAAAATCTACTTACAGTTGAAAAGTGTTGAATATGGTGTAACAACCTGAAGACAAATGAGCATAAACAAAATCTGCTCTAAATAATTCTGAAGGTATTATTTCAATAGGCATAGACCCTATCTACTCCGTGCTAACCGGATTACCCATAATAACAAACACATTCATCATAATCAGCATTTAAAATAAGAAATATTGAGTGCCCGGTTTTTTTTGCTGTTGAGTGTATATGTGAAAACTTCCATTGTGAGGAAGATTATCGCTTATCGGGGCATGTGATGGAGTAGCTCAGCTGTTATTAGATCATGTCCAGGGGCTTTTCTTTTGGGCAATTTTCAAAATTTCTAGTTGAACCTCAGTTGGAGTAAAGGAAGGAGGTAATGTCAGTGGTAGAGGGGTATTGAGAGAATCTTGTATATAATTTTCGTGTTCACAGTCAGAGTAGTCTAAAAAGTGTACTAGTAGTAGTGTAAAAACAGTCGATAGGTATCAGTGTCAGTCAATCATCGGTATCATCAAGTTCAGCTTTTTCAATGTCCGATACGGCCCAAGAACCATCTTTTTTTCGGAGTGGCGCTGACACCTCGCGATGCTTTAGTGCCTTTTTAGTCAGCCTCCATAAGCTCTCATCTTCAGTTGTGAGATTACTAAAGAAGGTATCGTAGGTAGTTTGTTTGAATTTTTGTATTGGTCGCTTTAATTTGTTATTTATACGGTTATAAGTAAGTCTCTTTGTCCGCTGGTAGTCTGTTAGTCTGCCATACATAACGAGCTCTTATCTTGGCTCTGATCAGATCCCTTATTTACTGTGGATAGTTAGGTTGACTTACAAGGGGAGGGCACAGCTATGGGGTCGTCGATCGGGCCCATTTTTTTTCTGGTGATTCTACATCGAAAAATAGTCGACACGTGTCCGAGCGTTCCGTCCAATGGGCCTTAGGTGCTGAGAAATAAAATAAAATACCTTCAAAATCCTTTATTTTTTATCTTGAGTTTGGTAAATGATATCGACATGATTCTTTCACTAATTCATTTATTTTAAAGAGTAGATTAAAGTAAAAATACAATCGTTAAAGAATTATTCATATTTTTTCAATTTAATTTAAAAAAAACTTCAAGTTTTCAAGTAAACTAGCTTTATAAATTTTTTCACATAAAAAACAATAGCAGAATTGAGTTCAGCACCTCAAGAAACCCTGATGTCTTAAATATCATCCAAAATAAAAAATAAAAATTTTTTCCTGTCAGGAACAGCTTAAAAATGTTTCAGCAAAATTGTATGTGTAGTTTCAAATTCTGCATCTCGTGTTGAGCTGATCCGATTTTTACGTTCTTGAGCTCGTTGCATAGAAGAAAGCCTCCTTTTTCTAACCATATAAATAACTATTGTATTATTTGGGAAGCTCTTATAAAAAATGGTCCTCAAATAAAAATTAAATTCAAACTTTTCTTTATATTATGTTGATTCATGAACACGTAAAAATATCTCGATTATGTAAAAATGTGTAACTCTAGAGCCTTTATTTACCCTATGAATTTGATGAGAATCGGTAGAATTTTCTTCGAAATATGGTCGGATTTTTGGATGTTTAACGAAATTGTAAGGGTCTAGGCTTAGCTAAACTTTTAATGAAATTTTTTTTTTTAATCTTCCCAAAATTTGCTAATAGTTTTTTTGATTGTCCTCAAAACGAATCTGAAAACTTTTATGAAACAAAAACAGTTTCACTCTATGTACTAACTCAAAATGATTTTTTAATGTCATTATTTTGCCAGAATATTCCATGAACCTAACTCTAACAATAAGGCAGAAGAAGGATAATAGTTTCCAACCCGAATAATTTCTCTATTTCTTACAGAAAATCATTTCAAAGTTTGGTGTTGTTTAAAAATACCCCTACTCTCATTGAAGAGGAATGAAATTACTATGCATTGATGAAAAAAAATTTATTGTTAAGTCATATATACAATAATTTTATTCTAACTTTTGCTTTACTACTTTTTACAATATTTTGGGTGGTAGGACACGTAGAAGCATTGAAAACAAAGCCGTCTCCGGCCATGGGCGGATGCAGCCGAATATAAAGGGGGGGGCTGCAGTCCTAAAGGGGGGGGGCTGCAGCCCCACAGCCCTTCATTTGGATCAGCCAATCAGCTATTTTACCTTTATGTTCCTTTCCCACAACTAAAATTCTACTTGTTCTGCACATTATTTGTTCTTTAACTTGCTTCCATACTTTCAGGAAAGTCAAATTCTATCTTTAAATGACGAAAAATTTTCCAAAGGGAGGGGCTAGCCCCCCTCCCCCCCTGGATCCGCCAATGACTCCGGCACATAGCACACTGTGTAAAACACAGTCCTCAGGGTGATACACTCAGTCCAACCCTTTTCAATATTTACACGGAGCACATTACAAATAGTATGATAGATAAGTGTAAAATAATCCAATTCGCAGACGATTTTTTAATTTATACAATAGTAAAAGATGCAGAGGAAGCCAAAGATGTAATGGGTAACACACTGGATATCCTAAAAAAACAATTTTCAAATATTAATCTCAAAATATGTGGCATAACACCTTTTACGAAAAAAAGAAAGATCAATTTAGAGGATTTTGCGATTATAAACGAAAGACAACAAATTAAAAGCGAAGAACACTTACAATTTTTAGGAGTAACCTTAGACAGCAAATTAACTTTCAAAAATCATCTAACGATGAATGTATGATCATACGAATGTATGATATACGGAACGATACCCTAATCACATACAAGTGTATTCCGATGCATCGAAAACTAGCAATCGAACATCAATAGCCGTGTTTGACCCCCAAAAGAATAAAAAAATGTCTTTCTCACTACCTGTTAAATTCAGTATTTTTAGCGCAGAATTATATGCAATTTTCAATGCTATCGTTTATACTGAGAGAACTTACCTCAATCACAAAATAGTAATTTTGACAGACTCAGCAGCAGCATGTAAACACTTAGAGTTAATATATTTAAACAAAACTCAAACATATATCCCTTTTAAAATCATTTCACTAATTTATCAAGCAAAGAATGAGTATTTTATCCAATGGGTGCCGGGCCACGTAGGATTATGGGGAAATGAGATCGCAGACCAAGCAGCCAATCAAACTCAAGCTCATTGTATTAATGCCAAGATGCCATTACAAGATGCGTACAGAGCAGTGAGGGGAGAAATGGTCAAAGAATGGCAGCAGTTCTACGACTGGGAGTCTGAGACTAAGGGAAAGGACCATCATGCTGTGCATCAGAAAGTAGCGCTAATACCATGGTTTACGTCCATTCGGCTCCATCTCAATCGTCCTGATCTAGTCAAACTAACAAGGGTAAGAATAAATCACGGTTGCACTGCGAAATTCTTAAATATAATGGCTCTGGCTAGTATCGGTAACTGCGCGAGATGCCAATGTCCCGAGGATCCAAGACACATCGCCTTCCAATGTAAAAGATTTGAAGTACAGAGAAAGAACATATTGGGGAGTTCTGTTATAGATGACAATACCACTTTTCTAACATCTATGAATAAAGACAGAGCACGTAGCTTATGTAAATTTTTTAATGAAATAAAATTCACAATATAAACAGGTACAACTTAAAGGTTAATAAAATTATGTTATAACAGCTTTTTATTATCTCATCTTCGAGGTTTTATCGCTTTCTTTTAGTTACATCATTAGATTTTTAATGTACTAATGAACAATATTGTTTTGCTTTGGCGAAATAGGACTTGTGATTGCAAGTCTTGGGGCCAAAAAAAAAAAAAAAAAAAAAAAAAAAAAAAATACTTGTTATGTAAAAAAAAAAAATTATGCCAACGCAATCAGTAGATTCTGAGAAACGGAACATTTTAGGAGGAATCTAGTTTATCAAGTATAGACTTGGTAATTTATTCACCTTTTATAAATCATAGTTCTATAAGTATACATGTACATTTTGACTGTAGTTGGTGTGTTGTTGAGTAGAGTGAGCAGAATCCGAATTGATGTTCAGGTAGTATTTGGTTGTCCGTCAGCATGTCAAGAATACGTCTGTAGAGTAATTTTTCAAAAATTTTAGAACAAGCCGGAAGTAAACTGATGGGTATAAATGAAGAAGGGCTGTTGGAATTTTTGTTTGGTTTTTGTATCATTAGTACACTCAGCAGCAAAAAACCGGACACCCTGATTTTTCCCCATAATTTTGGTTATACTATTTTTTCTGAAATTATTTGTAAAAATTAGTTTCTTTAAAGGTTATGTAAACATTCTCTGCCAATAACAATTATTTTTTTTATTTGCATGATTTTAAATAAATTACAAAATAAAAAGTAAGAAATTAGTACTTCTTTTAAAATTAATAATTAAATTTTCTTGAAGTTATTAGGCCTACTAATAACGTGTATTACCTCCTCTTACACAGAGAAGGTCCCTAACCCTGTCAGGAATTGAAGAAATTACATTTTGGACGTACTCCTCCGGCAAAGCATCCCATCCTTCACGAAGAGCAATTTGAAGCTGCCTAACGTCACTAGGAGGAGGATAACCATGCTGGACACGTCTCCCTAAATAATCCCACAAATGTTCTGTCGGATTCATATCGGGAGATCGTGCAGAACTGTACGAAACTGTGATTCCCACATGCTGCAAGTATTCGGTAACAATTTTTGCCGTATGCAGTCGTGCATTATCATGCATCAAAATGAACTGTTCACCAATAAATGGAAAAAATGGGATTACAGCCTCTAGGAGTACTCCCTCAATGTACCTCTGAGCAGTCAGCATTATAAATGAAAATAAGTTTGGTACGAGCAATGAAATTTATTCCTCCCCAAACCATAACTGATTGCCTTTGGAAAGGCTCTCCCCTCGTCCTCTCCACACTCTGTCTCGACAGTCTGAATGGTACAGACCGAAGCGAGACTTGTCTGTGAATAAAACAGCTCCCGATTGCTCCATAGTCCAATGAATATGCTGGACAGCAAATAAACGCCTTTTTCTCCGATACCAAACTTTCCAGGAGTTGGGGCCCCGCCGCGGGGCGTCTTGCTCCAAGTCCAAACTCCCTCAGTCTCCACCGTATGGTGTCTGAGCTAATAACAGTATTTCTAGCCATTTGAAGCCTGTCCCAAACCTAAGGAGCAGTTAACTGGTGATCTCTCAATACTGAGAGCGTCATAAATCGGTCGTCAGATCGAGTTGTGGCCCTTGGTCAGCCACTGCCTGTCTGAAACGCTGAAGTCTGTCCTAAATTGTCGACCTAGCTACACCAAGCGTTACAGCAATATAAAGGATACAGCGGCCTTCGCTTGCCATTGCATCAGCTCGGGCTACTTCTTCATTTGATAGAAACATTATTCTTGAATAGAATAGAAAAACAAAGCTTATTAATGACAGAAACGGGTGCTTAAAGAATTAAACACATTAAAAGTACAAAAATCTACTTACAGTTGAAAAGTGTTGAATATGGTGTAACAACCTGAAGACAAATGAGCATAAACAAAATCTGCTCTAAATAATTCTGAAGGTATTATTTCAATAGGCATAGACCCTATCTACTCCGTGCTAACCGGATTACCCATAATAACAAACACATTCATCATAATCAGCATTTAAAATAAGAAATATTGAGTGCCCGGTTTTTTTTGCTGTTGAGTGTATATGTGAAAACTTCCATTGTGAGGAAGATTATCGCTTATCGGGGCATGTGATGGAGTAGCTCAGCTGTTATTAGATCATGTCCAGGGGCTTTTCTTTTGGGCAATTTTCAAAATTTCTAGTTGAACCTCAGTTGGAGTAAAGGAAGGAGGTAATGTCAGTGGTAGAGGGGTATTGAGAGAATCTTGTATATAATTTTCGTGTTCACAGTCAGAGTAGTCTAAAAAGTGTACTAGTAGTAGTGTAAAAACAGTCGATAGGTATCAGTGTCAGTCAATCATCGGTATCATCAAGTTCAGCTTTTTCAATGTCCGATACGGCCCAAGAACCATCTTTTTTTCGGAGTGGCGCTGACACCTCGCGATGCTTTAGTGCCTTTTTAGTCAGCCTCCATAAGCTCTCATCTTCAGTTGTGAGATTACTAAAGAAGGTATCGTAGGTAGTTTGTTTGAATTTTTGTATTGGTCGCTTTAATTTGTTATTTATACGGTTATAAGTAAGTCTCTTTGTCCGCTGGTAGTCTGTTAGTCTGCCATACATAACGAGCTCTTATCTTGGCTCTGATCAGATCCCTTATTTACTGTGGATAGTTAGGTTGACTTACAAGGGGAGGGCACAGCTATGGGGTCGTCGATCGGGCCCATTTTTTTTCTGGTGATTCTACATCGAAAAATAGTCGACACGTGTCCGAGCGTTCCGTCCAATGGGCCTTAGGTGCTGAGAAATAAAATAAAATACCTTCAAAATCCTTTATTTTTTATCTTGAGTTTGGTAAATGATATCGACATGATTCTTTCACTAATTCATTTATTTTAAAGAGTAGATTAAAGTAAAAATACAATCGTTAAAGAATTATTCATATTTTTTCAATTTAATTTAAAAAAAACTTCAAGTTTTCAAGTAAACTAGCTTTATAAATTTTTTCACATAAAAAACAATAGCAGAATTGAGTTCAGCACCTCAAGAAACCCTGATGTCTTAAATATCATCCAAAATAAAAAATAAAAATTTTTTCCTGTCAGGAACAGCTTAAAAATGTTTCAGCAAAATTGTATGTGTAGTTTCAAATTCTGCATCTCGTGTTGAGCTGATCCGATTTTTACGTTCTTGAGCTCGTTGCATAGAAGAAAGCCTCCTTTTTCTAACCATATAAATAACTATTGTATTATTTGGGAAGCTCTTATAAAAAATGGTCCTCAAATAAAAATTAAATTCAAACTTTTCTTTATATTATGTTGATTCATGAACACGTAAAAATATCTCGATTATGTAAAAATGTGTAACTCTAGAGCCTTTATTTACCCTATGAATTTGATGAGAATCGGTAGAATTTTCTTCGAAATATGGTCGGATTTTTGGATGTTTAACGAAATTGTAAGGGTCTAGGCTTAGCTAAACTTTTAATGAAATTTTTTTTTTTAATCTTCCCAAAATTTGCTAATAGTTTTTTTGATTGTCCTCAAAACGAATCTGAAAACTTTTATGAAACAAAAACAGTTTCACTCTATGTACTAACTCAAAATGATTTTTTAATGTCATTATTTTGCCAGAATATTCCATGAACCTAACTCTAACAATAAGGCAGAAGAAGGATAATAGTTTCCAACCCGAATAATTTCTCTATTTCTTACAGAAAATCATTTCAAAGTTTGGTGTTGTTTAAAAATACCCCTACTCTCATTGAAGAGGAATGAAATTACTATGCATTGATGAAAAAAAATTTATTGTTAAGTCATATATACAATAATTTTATTCTAACTTTTGCTTTACTACTTTTTACAATATTTTGGGTGGTAGGACACGTAGAAGCATTGAAAACAAAGCCGTCTCCGGCCATGGGCGGATGCAGCCGAATATAAAGGGGGGGGCTGCAGTCCTAAAGGGGGGGGGCTGCAGCCCCACAGCCCTTCATTTGGATCAGCCAATCAGCTATTTTACCTTTATGTTCCTTTCCCACAACTAAAATTCTACTTGTTCTGCACATTATTTGTTCTTTAACTTGCTTCCATACTTTCAGGAAAGTCAAATTCTAT
The DNA here is from genome assembly GCA_911387785.2 of Aelia acuminata. Lineage (NCBI taxonomy): Eukaryota > Metazoa > Arthropoda > Insecta > Hemiptera > Pentatomidae > Aelia > Aelia acuminata. The sequence goes on along the minus strand of OU426980.1, from coordinate 123,340,718 downwards.
CTTTAAATGACGAAAAATTTTCCAAAGGGAGGGGCTAGCCCCCCTCCCCCCCTGGATCCGCCAATGACTCCGGCACATAGCACACTGTGTAAAACACACATTCCCACACACACACCTCCCTGACTGGAAAAAAAAATTATTTTTTGTTTTGGATGATATTTAAGACATCAGGGTTTCTTGAGGTGCTGAACTCAATTCTGCTATTGTTTTTTATGTGAAAAAATTTATAAAGCTAGTTTACTTGAAAACTTGAAGCTTTTTTTAAATTAAATTGAAGAAATATGAATAATTATTTAACGATTATATTTTTACTTTAATCTACTCTTTAAAATAAATGAATTAGTGAAAGAATCATGTCGATATCATTTACCAAACTCAAGATAAAAAATAAAGGATTTTGAAGGTATTTTATTTTATTTCTCAGCACCTAAGGCCCATTGGACGGAACGCTCGGATACGTGTCGACTATTTTTCGATGTAGAATCACCTGAAAAAAAATGGGCCCGATCGACGACCCCATAGCTGTGCCCTCCCCTTGTTAGTGCTCTTTTGTGTTTTGGTATGGAAGATGACCAAGCTGTCCTCGGTTTCATTTTCTGTTTTTAAAGATAAAGGAACTGTGAGCATCATATTCAGTCATTATTGGTAGCAGTCCAGAGTTGGGCAAATTGTAATCTGAATAATGATTAATGAATATGAATAATTGTAATCATAAAACAAATGAATAATGAATAACCATTATTCCTAATCAGTGCGGAGTATTTTTAATGATTATTGAGTGTTTGTGGTATTCATTTGAATTGAATAATGAATAACTGGTATTCAGTTATTCATGATTAACGAATACTGATAAATTCAGTTAGCCATTATTCATGAATAAAATATATTCATGAGTTAGGATTAATATAATATTCATCAATCATGAATACCTAATATTCATCAATCATGAATAACAAATATTCACCAATCATCAATCATGAATATGATGTATTCATAATCATTATTCATTTAAATTCAAAAGACAAGGATGCATTTCTGAGTTAAAAGTTGTCCTAATGAGCATGGACAAGACCTAAGAGTGGGTGTAGTCAACTGAACAGCATTTGAAGTCATAAGTAAAGAATTAGACCCTAATTCCAATGGGTATTAGTAAAGGTCTATTGACAATAATATAAAGAGCAAACAAATTTTCAAACATCATTCATGACTAGTAAGACTCAGAATTGTGATTTTTTTTTAAATCATGATTAATGATTCCACGCTAAAGAATGATTTGTGAATGATGATTACAATCATTATTCACATTTTTGATTATTAGTCATAATCATGATTACATTTTTATTTAAATATGCCCAACTCTGTAGCAGTCCCAATCTATGATTCTTCTAGATAGTGTTGGAAGCTCTTCCTTATGGCTTGGTTCCTCCAAAAAGTTCCAAGTGTATAAGGGAGTGATCAGAGCAAAGATCAGAACTTGACCTCACTTCGTGAGATATGGCTTGTAGTCCTTTAGTAAAGATTCTATGGGCCTAAGAGCCTTAGATCAAGATTAAAATAAAACAAATTCGAAGAATGATATGAACATAAATTAAAAGGAAAACTTCTTGTGCTAAGATTAAACACAACAATACTTAAAAATAATTGGCAAACATAACTGGTATTGCACTACTTGAATGTGCACGTACATAAATAACTATAAATAAAATGAACAGAGCTTAAATTGAAAATAACAACTTCTGCTTTAAAATTTGGATTCCGAATAGGAAGTTTCAATTTTTCAGGAAACTGGATTGATAGGAAGTGATTGTACAGGCGGAATTTGAAGTTAGGGAGGGTGTTGGAATGACGAATAAAAGGGGGAATATAATTCAATACGGATGAGGACCTGAATATGAAAGATCTTTCAAAAGCTGACGTTCAGTGGTCTGGTATACATATATCCGAAGGCCTGGACCGGGTAATACGGGAATAAACCGAGGATTTGGGCTGAAGGAGTTCGAGGGTATATGAAGGAGAGATCGGATAACTCGGTAAAGAAATGAAGCCAGAAGGTATTTGGGACGGTAGGATGGGTATAGCCACTTTAACTTTTCGTAAAAAGGTGAGGTGGAGATGTCTCTTGGGATCCCAAAGATGAATCGTATGAAACAATTAATCAGACGTTTTATTTTTGCTTCAAGATCCCTGGAGATACCCCCATAAACCATACAGCAATAGTCAAAGTGGGGAAATATCAGGGAAGTGACCAGAAGTCTGCGGGTTTCAAGTGGAAGGTTACGGAGATGATTCAATTGCTTTAAGGTAGAAAAGGTGCGGCGAGAGATATTAGAGTTGTAGTTTTTCCACAAAAGGGTTTGGTCGAAGGTTACACCGAGGTTTTTGACAGTAGGATAGAATTTGATAGGATCATTATCTAGGAGCAGGGTAGGGATATTAGGGACGGCTTTAAGGAGATGAGTGGAGCCTATTAAAATTGCTTTCGTTTTCTCAGTGTTTAGCTTCAACTTGTTAGCCTCTGCCCAGAGGCTGATTCGGTTTATATTTTCCTAAAGCTTTTTAGTCGCTGACACTAGGGGAGGGTGGGAAGTACAGTTAAATTTGGGAATCGTCAGCATAGATGTGATATTGAGAGTGCTGAATCAGAAAAGGGAGGTTGTTAATATAAATAGCAAACAGGGTGGGGGATAGAGGATCCCTGTGGGACTCCACAGGTGAGGGGAAGTGTCTTGGATGGAGGTTGTCCAGGAATGACTACAAACTGTGACCGATCTGAGAGAAAAGATTTGAATCAGTATAAGGCACTGCTAGATAAGTGAAGCTTTTGTATTTGGTAAGAAGGATGTTAGGGTCAACTGTGTCGAAAGCTTTTGAGAAATCTAGGAGGATGAGAACAGTTACTTTTCGGTGTTCAATGGAGCTGTAGAGGTCATTAGTAATTTTTAGGAGAGCGGACTGTGTTGAGTAGCCCCATCGGAAGCCTGATTGTAGGGGGTTAATGAGGGATCGTTCTTATAGGAAGTTGGATAGTTGTCTTTGAACAAGGCGTTCTAACGGTTTTGAGAGATTGAAAAGAAGGGGAATAGGTCCGAAGTCATTCATTGAGGAAGGATTTGAAGTTTTATTCAAAGGCTGGACAAGAGCGGTTTTCCAGGAAGAGGGGAATGTCGAGTTTTGTAAAGAGTAGTTATAAAAATGATAAAGAACGGGAATAAGGGCAGGAAGACATAACTTTATTAACTTTACTGGGATATCATCAGGACCATAGTCGTTGGTGTGGGATTTTAGGATTGCTGTAAGTAGATCGTCGTAAGTAATGTGAGTAGTATATAGTGTAATTTGGTGTATATACTTTGTTACGGCTAATCAAGGCAACGTCAGTTCGTTTTTCAAGTAAGTAAATGTCAAGTTCAGTTTTATTTTTGAGTAGTCCGTTTGTGTTCCACAGAAAGATGGGTAGAGAACCCACAGTTAAGCATTTATGGTCCATAAATAGGACACAAGGGGTGAAGAGGGGCTGGATAAGGTTATTTAATCCATTTAATAAACTAAAAAGTTGAGGAGTGACATTTTTAGCCAGATGTTCCGGCTGGGCAACACCCTGCCTCATAACTGACATACCCATATTTTGATGCAGTCTTCCATCAGATAGCAGAGGTCCCTGCTGCTGTAGTCTGGTCAACTATCCTCTTCGTGTTGCTGCAGATGTTAAGGCAGTGGAGGAAAATCTTCCGGCCAGTGGGTATGCGGCCGAGGGTGGGCTTGAGTTCTCAAACTTCTTAGTACTCTTAGCTGCTTTAGGATCTGGCAGCCCCTATAGTTTGCCGGGTGATCTCCTTGGCAATAAGCACATTTGGTAGGTGTATCCCGTGACTTCTGACAGGATGAGCTTTCGTGTTTTTGTCCGCACCTTACACATCTGGCTGTGTGATTACAGTAGGTCTTCGTGTGACCATACTTTTGACACCTAATGCACTGAGGTATCATCCTCTTTTTTGTAGGTTCTTCAATTACCACACGGGTGTAATAAATCGCATTTATCTGAAAAATATTTTCATTAAATGTTTTTTGCGTTATGTCTACAAAAAACATAGGTAGCGGCTCTTTGAACCTCGAAATAACATTGGTGATATTTGTAATCTCATAACCATGTTCCTTAAAGGCTTCAAAAATGATTGATTTTGGAGTTTAATGGTGTAAGTTCTAAATCACCACCCTTGGACATTTATCTTCAGACAGCTGATGGGTGTGAAAGTCAGCATCTTGTATCCTGAGTGAATTTACGATCGATCGATTTGGGCTCTCTGGATATATACAGATGTTTTCAGTTGATTTTAGTTTAAATGACGTTGAGCCACATGAATTTCATAGAAATTGTACGAGAGCTGAATAATTTTTGGCACTGTTAACATAAATAGGTGGTGGCTAATCAATGTCATTTACCTTTTTTGCTTTCTGTTCAGATTATACTTCGTCATCTTTTGATAACAGATGATATCTGTTGTGGGTTAGAGTAGGAGCTGAAGTAGTTGGCCTTTTTTGCTGACGCAGGTATCTTTCTACTTCAGATTGACGCTTACGGCCAGTTATAGTTTCCCAGATCCCTTGTTCATTATTAGAATTGTAGTCTGCACCAGAATCTGTTGCATCCACTACGACTGGTTCGCCTGAGGTAGAGAAGGGCATGGCCCTATTTGTGTCTCTTCACATACTAATGTATTATAGTTTTACATGTCACTACAATCTTTTCTAATCACTATGCACTAAATTTTCTTTATTTTATTCATTATAAAAAGTAATAAACCGCATTTAATGAAAAATTAACCTTTTAACAATCTTTATCACTATATACTATCACCTGTTAATCTCCACCAAATGATCAAGAAAAATGTATCAGAAAAGAAAAAAGTTCTTTCAGAAAAGAAAAAAAAAAAAAAAAAAAACAGTTTTTGATCCTTAAATAGATCAACCCCTTAAACTAGACATCTTCATTTTCATGAACATTAAAGAGAAATACGGGGGGGAGGGGATATATATATATATATATATATATATATATATATATATATATATAATTTAACCTTTGATATCTGTTTAATAAATGAGTTTGAGATACATGTTAATATGAACTTTTTTGTTTATTTTGTGTTAGAGAACACGTACCTAAAATAGTGCCGTGCAATTCCGAAACACCCTGTATATATATATATATATATATATATATATATATATATATATATATATATATATATATATATAAACAAATAAATACATATAAAAATATGGTAATGAAAGTTTAAAAAATAAAATAAATAAAAATGTCACTTTTAGAAGACAATTTAAACTCACTAGATACATTTGTAGACGTGAAATGATGAAGCTCTCCACTGGCCTTCAATGTCTTCCATATATCACTTCCAGAGTCATTAGGGTTAAAATATAAAAAGTACGATGAAGATCCATTTGTCTCCATAACAAAAAAAAAATTTCATTATAAAAGGTAATACTAATAAGTGATAATTATGTTTTCAATTAGTGCTAGAAGTAATCTATTAGTTTTACAATTATAAGAATACATTATTAATAATATATTTAAAAGTTAAAAGTTTTTTTAAAATTTCAAAGGCTAAATTAACTTAAATATATTTTTTTCAGAAGAGAAAATTTAAATAACTAAAGATTACACAGTTATTACTCTGATAACAGTTTTTAACAGCAATGTATCACTGATCTTTATGGTTTATTAATGAATATCTATACAAACCTATTGAATGATCAAATAAATAGAAATTTAATAGGGCTTAAAAAAATCATGTGAGTATCATCAGATACAACCAAGAATAAAAGAATAAAATAGATTATAAATGTGAGATTTTACAACCACAAGAATACACAGTCTCATTAAATTACAAAAAGAAAATCATGACTTAAGACCGATTATTAACAGCATTGGGGGACCTATAGAGTTATTTTCAAATTTCTTGAATCCTACATTAAATGAACTAAATAAAAATGAAGAATATGACACTAAAAACACATATGAATTATAAATATCCTGGAAAACATATAACTCCATGAAAAAAATTAGACATAGCTAGTCTGGATGTACCTTATTTATAAATGACCCCAAGACAAAATAATGAAAAAAAAAAATAGATACATACTAGGATCAAATAAAAAATAACACATCGGTGAAAGATAAAACATATTTATGGAAGGCTTAAATATATGCATAAAAAACCAATTTTTTAAAATGCAATAAAGCATATTACTGTCAAAGAGATAGATAACCGTTGGGCTTCTCTCAAGCCATTAATATTAGGTATTTGCATGAATGACCTTATTAAAAAAAAAAAATGCTAAATAATGACAAAAGCTATCATAAAAATATTTACACGAACTCATAATAATAACAGATTGAAATATTGCTAAATTGTAATTAAAACCCACCAAAAAAAGAAGAATTCACAATAGATAAATCACTACTTTTTTGGCTGACATTGGCAACCTTAGTGATTCCTTAATTAAGGAAATTCTAAAGTTGTGGTGGGAAGTAAAAATTAAGTACGTTTTCTGTGGATTTTGTCTGGGTTCCAGCACACAAAAGCATTCCAGGAAATGAAAAAGCTGACCAAGCAGCACATTTGGCTGGAAAATCAGAAGCACTGGTGGTGGTTAAAGTACAAACAATAACCTTGAAAGACTGGATACATCAAGTAAAAAGAAAACAAATAACAGAATGGGAGATCAATTGGCAAACTGCAAAAAAAACCAACCATAAATTGTTGAAAGAAGTTATTCTATGTGCCGATTTCTCATTTCTCACTGCCAATTTTATTGCTACTTTCTTAGAGGTCTCAAAGGGCTCGTAAGCCTAAAATGAAATAACAAGCCCCAATCGGTAAACTAAAATATTAAAAATCATAAATTACTATAATAGAATTTAAATTATTGTTAGATGCCAATGGGCTATAGGGGAGAGGCAGAATACCAAATAAATAAAATAAAAATCAATAGACAACAAAATAAGATTCCTTGATATCAAAACAGTAATTGATAACGCTACCTCGCGCAGGTCTCATTACCACATATAGGGAGCGTCCCACGGGTTGGGGATATGGGAACGGTGCATGGAAATTCCTAGGAAGTTCCTACCAGCTAAGCCTGTAGGAAGGGCTAGCGGGTCTTTCCATTCCTAAAACCTCAAACACACAAAACCACGTTGGTGCACAGAAGATTTCCCGAACATCTGGAGAAGATCCGTAATAACCGATCCCCAAAACAAGGAAAAATAAGCTCTTTCCTCCAAGTTATCAGCCTATCTTTCTGACAACTTACATTTCTAAATTTCCGGAGAAGATGGTATACAAACGACTAGCGTGGATATTGAAAAAAAAAGGTTAATAGCAAGGGAACAAAGTGGCTTTAGAAAAGGACGCTCTATTCATATTATCTTGGTAGATTGTTTTCTTTTCTTGAAATTATTAAAATGTGAGTATATCCAGCTAGTCTCAAATTTCATTTATTTTTATTTTTACATAGGATCTGGTATACAGCTCTTGACTCAAATAACGTGCAAAAAATAAATAAAACAAATCAGGTAGAAAAAAAATGTGATGAAGCAATTTTACATTACTAATATCAATATAAAACCTAACCTAACTCCAACCCAAAATACAATAGATGAATTTTTTGTACCTCTAAATGATAAGAATATGAACCCAGCTATTACAGATATAACCAAAGAAACATCACTAATTAAACAAAATAGTAAACCATATAATAAATAAAGCTCTTTGACATACATAAATAAATTATTCCAACTTATTAAAAAACATTAGCTGAATATGATCTAACAGATAATTTAATATTCTTTAAACCCATTAACAAAATCCAAAATTTCGTAACCAAAACAAAAGATAAAATTCCACAAATGGAACAAAAAGACCTCATATACCAAATTCCATGAAGCGACTGTAAACAATCATATATTGGAAACACATAAAAAAATCTAAAACCTAGAATCTACAACCACAAGAATAATCTCAAATAATCCACAAAAACCAACACAGCGTTATCCATACATTCCAAAAATGGTAAACATAAAATTAACTTTGAAAATGCAAAAATTTTACACAAAGAACGTAACGCAACGCATTAAAAAGAAATATTATTGATACCATATATATAAAAAAGAATGAAATAAAACTAATAAATTACAAAAACTAAACTAAATAAAAACAAAAAAGAAATAACCGATAAACTGTTGCAATGTGGTGAGAAGGATGACATTGAAAACGAGTGGTCCAGTATAAAAGGAATAGTGCAAGAGGCTATAGAAAAAGTTTTGGGAGTAAATAACAGTAGGGTTAACTCTGAGTGGTTTGATGCTGAGTGCGCAAAGGCTATTGAAGAAAAGAATATGGATAGGATAAGGATGCTTCAGTGAGACACGAGGAGTAACAGAGAAAGATACACGGCAAGCAGGAAAAAAGCGAATAAGATATGCAGAAAGAAAAAGAGGGAGTGGCTGAGAAAAAGAATTGAAGCAATGGAGGAGATGCGGGAAAATAGGGAGGAAAGAAGATTCTACCAGGCAGTTAGGAGAACGAGAAGCGGCTTTAAGCCCAGAATGAATGTTTGTCGCAGCAAGGAAGGCGTACTGTTGGGAGAGGGAGCACAAGTGATAGATAGATGGATGGAGTATTTTAGAGAGATGCTGAACGAGAGTCAGGCAGGAGAGGAGAACTCGTGCGATAATAATGAGACCATTAATGTTGAGAATGAGCCGAATACTCGGGTTGATCCTGACATCGAACCGCCTTCCTTTGAGGATTTTGAAGACGCATTGGAAGCTTTACAAAATAATAGAGCTCCCGGAGAGGACGGCATATCGGCTGAAGTTCTGAAGTCTGGTGGTGTACATTTTCGCCAAAGACTGTACAATTTATTGCTGAAGGTATGGCTTGATGAGGAAATGCCTAAGGAATGGAGTTCAGGTTTAATTTTCCCCGTATTTAAAAAAGGTGACAAAACGTTATGTGAAAACTATCGAGGAATTACCCTTTTAAATGTTGTGTACAAAATATTATCCAACCTTTTGGTACAAATCTACTCAGAAAGAATTGTAACTGATTACCAATGTGGTTTTCGACCCAACAGAGGTACTACCGACCAGATTTTTATCATAAGACAAGTACTCGAAAAGTGTTACGAACACAATATTGATGTACACATACTTTTCATAGATTTTAAACAAGCCTTTGACCGAATTAACAGAAAACAGCTTTACAGTGCTTTGCAACAATACAACATTCCATACAAACTAATTAATTTAATAAAAATGACCATGGCGAACACACAAGCTAAAGTTCTTCTTGGCAAACAGGTTAGCAATGTTATTCAATTTGATTCTGGAGTAAGACAGGGCGATGCCCTATCTGCTATTCTGTTTAACTTGGCGTTACATAATGCAGTTAAGAGGATTACGCCAAGTGGTAGCTTAGCGTACCGTACAAGACAGATTTTGGGATATGCTGATGACATTGCAATCCTAGGTATAAGTAAAGCCGTTCTAGTTGAAGTTATGTCAACTTTGAGTATGGAATGTAAGAAGATTGGCCTGGTAGTGAACGACGCGAAGACCAAGTACATGGTGGTATTGGCCTCAGACTCCAGAAGAAAACCGGATAATTTTAACTTTAGGAACATGTTTTTGAAGCGGTGGATAGTTTCACATACCTTGGTGTACAAATCAATAACGAAAACCTGATCAGTCTAGAGATAAGAGGAAGAATAATGTCAGGCAATAGAGCGTACTTTGGCATGTTGCAACTTTTTAAATCGACGCTCTTGTCCAGGTATACAAAACTAAAGCTGTACAAATCCTTGATCCGACCGATTGTGTGCTATGGAGCTGAAACATGGACCCTGAAAGTGGCTGACCAGCAGGCTCTGAGGATATTTGAATGAAAAATAATTAGACGAATATTCGGTCCCCTGTGTGTTCAGGGAGAATGGAGGATAAGGACGAATCAGAATCTGGATGAGCTACTAAAACAGGAAGATATCGTGCGCTTTGTAAAGGCCAGAAGAATTAGCTGGATGGGACAGGTAGAGAGACTGCCTGATGTTGCCAACACAAAGAGGGTACTGAGAGAGGAATTCCCAGGAAAAAGGAAAAGAGGAAGACCAAGAAAATCTTGGCGAAGTGACGTGGAGGAAGGCCTGAAGAGAATGAGAGTAGAGAATTGGAGAGGCAAAGCGCAGGACAGAGAAGTCTAGCGAAAGATCGTGAAGGAGGCCAAGGTCCACCCCGGACTGTAGAGCCAGTTAGTAAGTAGTAAGTAAGTAAACAAAATATAAAACCATAGCAGTATTAAGAGACAACAGAATTCATAACAGATTCATTCCAGAGACTAATTAGCATGCCACATGCTTGCAATAAGGCATTATATTTTACTATTAATTGACAAATTCACAAACTGAAATGCTAAAAGAACTTACTTAATATTCACTCACAAAAAAGTTTGGTGAGTAATCTTGCCATTTTATTAGTTTTTATTTATTTTACTCTCATGATTTTAGAATTAAATAACTTAACCTGCTTATACGTTCAGCTTTTTTCATACTTATTTAGAATTAATTTTGTCACGTGGAAAAGCTAAGATGGCCATTGAACCTAGGACACCCTGAGAGAGAGGGGGAACTCCTAGAAGAGGCTGGCCCAGGCGAGAGTGGGACAGTCTGGGAGAGTCTGAGTCAGGGAGTCTGAGAGGGGAAGGCTGGAGCTGGAAGGACAAGTAGAAGAAAGAATCAGCGCTGCGGATCAGCTGGACCAACTCGGAGAGCTACGGAGCTGAAAAGAGAGACGGAAGTATTTTGAAGTATTTTGAGGTCGCCAAGTTTGCTACTTAGGTTAAGAGATAATTTTAATTTTTTTTTTTTTTTTTTTTGTAAAAATGAAATTTAGCCATAAGAGGAAACACTTGTAGAAAGAATCCCAGCTATAGTGTAAGATAGAAATAAGAGAGAAACTAGAAAAATAGAAAGTAAGTATAGAAAGAAAAATAGAAACTAGAAAAATAAGAGAGAAACTAGCGGTTTTGTAATTTTAAGATACATGGTATCTATGTATTTTGAGCTCATCAATGGTTGACGATTTAGGAGGCAGATTAAAAGAAGTTGAGTTTTTATTTAAGTTCCAAGAGGAGCTGATGGAAAAATTATGGAGTTCTTTCTACAATGTTTCAACTAGATAATTTAATAATTAGTGAATTATTTTATTAGAAGATAAAAGATTCGACCACGGCCGGGAATCGAACCCAGGTAATAATTTAAAAATTATAAATTAAAATATTCAACCAAAGACCATAAATAAATACTTAATAATTAGTGATCATTTTATTAAAGTGAATAGTCTTTGTTTGTAGAGTATTGTAGGTTTAGATTTTTTAGAAAAATATAAGCCAAAAAGTAGTTTAGAGAGAGTTATTTGTCAATGAAAATTTTAGGACGGAAGAAAAATCTTATCTTGACCCTTTGATCGTAGTCTCGGGATTAAATAGGATAAGGCCAGACGAAGACGGGTAGAAAATTTAAAGTCCAGAAGATACACGTAGGGCGTATAAAACGGTTTTTTGATCGTTGAACAAAAGAAAAAATGAGAAAATAGATAAATAAATTATAAGATTTCATATTTCATTAAATTGTTGAATATTTTTTTGCTTTGGGGAAAAGAGCGGAATCTAAAGGTTAACGAACAGGAAATGCTAAATTTGCGTCTGCCAGGAAACAATAGAGCACTGAGTAAGCGGTCCCCCGGGAACGGCGAAAACAAAATTGGGCATAACTAATTGTCAGCAAGATACAATTTAGGATCCTGCAACGTTGAGGGGAAACATCCGATTCGATTGCAAGCTAAGGAGTCTAGGTAAGGGGCGGTCAATGCGCTCATCCCCTCTTCGAGTATTAAAGGACTTAGCAAAGAAAAAAAAAATTTATCGGAGCCAAAGATTTCAATTACTATCGCGGTTTCCTGGAAGAAAACAAAAAGCGTTTAGGTTTAGGAATCTAGTATACTTAATTAATTCAACGGTCTATCCAAGCGACTAAATTTCAGTAGGGATTTTCGAAATATCGCGTATACTCCCGGCGATGTTTACAAAACTCGATTCATGACATATTCCACCAATGATTGAACTTAAAATTTAAATTTTCCGATCTGTCAAATCTCACGGTAACATGTATAAATTTGAGCCCGATGAATTTGAATAAAAAAAAAAAAAATGATCTTTTGATGATTCATGAAAATGAATACCGCCTAATGTTAGTCAATAATTTGGCACGGGTTTTTAGAATCGTCTCCTTTCCGATGTTCATTGTTATTTTATTACGTCTGGTTTTGATAAGACGAGTGTAAGACCGGTAAATGGGTTTATTTCGGGGGGAATAGCTCATTACTCGGTTACGGTTATAGGGATTGAACCGATGACGGCGTTTATAATTCTGATTTTTTATTTCATAAAGAAGTCAGTTAAAAGAATCTTATCGCGAAGGCCTATAGTCACGGGTATGAAGCAGCGCCGACAGCTTCCCTGCCTAAGTCGGCGACTAATTCCAAGAAGGGAGACACAAAAGGGTAAGAAGAGCAGCCATCCTAGCATAGTCAGCGATAAAAGTAGGTAAGAGGGTGAGATGTTATGCAGGATAGGCAAAACAAACGTTCTTTTAAATCCCTTTATCACGAGTAATTAAGATTTTTGATTGTCTATTCTTTTTAGTTTAATGACTTATATTTTTCTAGTGCCTTAGTAGTGGAAATTGGAAATGTGTAGTAAAAATAGAATTTGTAAGTAAAAGTCTTTGAGTGTATTATTGATTAAATTTGTATCAATTATGGTTAAAGATTAAATTTGGAGTAGCAGAACAATGGAATTTATTTTTTTTAATTTTTTTTATTAAGTCAAGAAATAATTGTAAAGGAATTTCACTGTGTCTTATAGAGGTTGTTATGGTTCTTAAGGTGAAATTTAAATTAAATGGAACGGCCGGCATCCCACACCCCTTTGAAGTTCAAAGATGAGTAAAGTACTTGAAGAGGTAGTAAAGTACTTAAAGAGTGCAGTAACTTGCTTAAAGAGAGTAGAAAAGTACTTAGAGAGTAAAGTTTTTGAATTTTTTGTGGAATCCTACGAGTCAAACGTAGAAGGCTTAATTATGCAACAAGTTTCTCAGAGTCAAACTGAGGTAAGATTTGGGGTTGTGTTAGTCAAAAGCACGGTAAATCAGAGAATGAATGATAAAGGGGTGAGCCGATGATTGTCGAATTCAAAAGGAAAATGATGCAGTGAGGTTCCTCGATTTGAGTTTTTTGGTTCTCACCTTTTTTGTTATTTCAAATTTTGTTTTGTTTTTAACGTTCAGTACTTGGTACTTTTGTTTGTAAACTTTACAGTTAAGTAAATTATGGTAAAAAACAAGTTTTCTGCCGCTTGGTTTTTTTTTTTTTTTTGTTACAGGTCCCAACTTACCAACGAGGACGTTGGTATTCAGGGGAGGGGGGAGTTGTCACGTGGAAAAGCTAAGATGACCATTGAACCTAGGACACCCTGAGAGAGAGGGGGAACTCCTAGAAGAGGCTGGCCCAGGCGTGAGTGGGACAGTCTGGGAGAGGGTCTGGAGTCAGAGAGTCTGAGAGGGGAAGGCTGGAGCTGAGGCTAAGTCTGAGATGGGCTGTCGAAGTCTGGGACAGGGAGAGTGAGGCTGGGGCAGGCACTGACAGGCCAGGAGTGGGATTCGAGCAGTAGCTCCTAGTAGCGAGTACATAAGTGGCCCCAAGTAATTTATGAGTATGGTACCCCCCCTTTTTGTAGTTGGGACTTGTAAGACGATTTATTGTAAATAATAAAAGGATGTAAATGGTCTTTAGTTTGATTAATTACCACACAACACTTGCCCAAAGATCCCAGTGTCACATTGGATTTGTAGATTTGAGAATAGCGGTGAAAGTATATTATATATAATTAAGCTTTAATATTCATAAATTATTTATAATTGTGTATAAATTACTGTAATAAAATTGACTGATGGACTGTACATTAAGGTGATGAATATGGACACATTGTCCGAAACGTTCACCACTATGTAAAATAAAAATAAATGAAATTTGAGACTGTAGTTGGATATACTCACACTTTAATAATTTTAGGACACTCTAGACCATCTTGTAACAATAAAAAACGAAAAAATGTACTGCTAAAAAAAAAAAAGTCCATAGGCATTTTCTTCTACACAGAAAAAGCTTCTAATAATCAAAATCCAATGCTCATCCTGCAACAGTTGAAGGAATGAGGATTCGAGGACCGCATACTAAAATGATAGGAAACTTTCTGCGACACTGCATGTTCCTAGTTAGGATAGGGGATTACCTATTTTCAGTTAAAACAATTTCAAAAGGAATTCCTTAAGGAAGTGTTCTAAGTTGTGTCCTTTTTGCTATTACCATCAACAAAAAATTAGACTATGGCTGTTTTATTAATGTTTCAGCCAGTCCCAAATTACTCACTGCCTCAGACTCAGTCCATCACACCAGTAACATCTTGCAACTGGTTCCTTCAGAACTAGCCTTGTAAGCAGTCTGTTTGTAGAAGCCGGTATAGCTCCACTCGCCGATAGGAGATACCAACTTGTTTGCGGATATATAGCAAAAATAATATTTAATGAAAAAATTCAAGCATGGAAACCAGTTTTTCGACGAAGAACCCGAGGATTTGCGAAAACTGAAGATTACCCACCCCACTCGGAGTAAGAGCAGGAAAACACATAGAGAAATTAGATATCTGACAACTTCAACCAATAAATAGATTTACCCACCATGGACCCTCAAATCGCCTAGACCTAACACTTAGCAGGTTTAAAAACAAAAATGATAATAATACCCCAGATTTTTAATATCTAACAAAATATCAAAACATAAAGGACTGACACAGACGGCGGCAGATATCTTCATACAGACGGCTCCAAAACAAACTCTAATGTATGATGCTCTATTATCACAGAATCAAACACAATTAAAAACAAGCTCCCTTCCACTTCACCACAGAGTGCTAAGCTATAAGTGCAGCACTTTACCACATCATCCAGAGTAAAGAAGAAAATTTTCTAATATTCACCAACTTCCTTTCCGCTTTAATGGAATTAAGTAAGATATATTCAGAACATCCACTAATTAAAAAAACACAACACACAATGTTACTCAACAATGATAAATGTTTCACCAAAAATACAATAATTGCTTGGATACTGTCCCTCGCTGTAATCAAAGGCAATGAGGCAGCAGACCTACAGCGAAGGAAGCAGCCACGTCAGCATTGGATGAAATAAGGATCTACACTCCTTTATACAAGGAGATTATACATCAGTGTATACCTTTATACATCAAATTTCTGCAACAACCTGAAATGCATAGCAAAGAAGATGTGGAACAAAATTTGGGAAAGTGTAGCAGGGGGGTAATAAATTAAAAGGCATTAATAAAAGAAATATCAGCCAGGAAAACCTCCAATTGTATTAACAGAAGAGAAGAAGTTATACTAACAAGACTGGGAATAGGCCACACCCACCTAACTCACAGATACCTCATAGAGAAAGAAGAACCACCTAAATGCAAAACCTGTGAAGTATAGGATTGCCCGCATTACTCCAGCTACTTTGAAAATTATAAAATCGAAAGAAAAATTCACTGGTTATTGGGGAAAAATGTTTCAAACGTAAATAAACTCATTGAATCCCCCAAAAAAATGCAACCAATGGAAATATAACAATAGAAAAATAAATTACTAAGCAAAATAACAGGAATGATCTCCGAAGTTGACTGTCCATAAGCAATAAAACCTAACCTAGTCATGGTTCCAGGTAATTCTAGAACTTTTTTCAATGTAACAGAAATAACCATCTGTTTTTGTTTAATGTCACAATATATATAACTTTTTTTAAAAAATATCATCTGGCCTTTTCAATGCAAGGAAATAAGATAATGATAATAATGAGTTTTGAAAAAATGGAATCAGTCTCCACTTTTAGTCTACTATTAATGGTTGTGTTGGTATAGAATTTTCTAATGCTGCCACTCAGCTAATAATAGCAAATTAGCAATGCAAGAGGTAACTAGCTAAGAACAAAAACCGTATTCATTACGGTTTGAAAAGATAAGTGTGCGAGAGCTAACTAGAGTGCATGGGCAACGAGTTGGGAAAGTGGTAGTCCCAGGTAAGGTCGGAGAAACCCTCCCCCCCACCCTAATCTATCGACTTACCTAATAAAGATTTTTGGGCTAATTACCTATGCGAGAGGTAACTAGCTAGGAAAAAAAAACATATTAATTACAGTTTGAAAATTTACGTGTGCGAGAGCTAACTAGAGAGTGCGGGGTAACAGTTGGGGACAGTGGTAGGCAAGGGTGGGGGGCGGAAGTAGGAAAGGGCCTTTTCAATTGGGAAATAAAATTTATAAAGACACTTTCTAAAATATCCAGATTTTGATCAATGAAAAATATTTTTTACTTACTTAAATAATAAAAAAGAAACAATTCTTTTGGAACCTTCATAAGGCTTAGGACACCCCAAGTTTGATAACTATAGTTAATAAAATCAGTAACTTAATGGCAATAGATACAGCATACTTGTACTTCATCAGAACAAAATAAATTTTTTTACCTGTTTTTTCGCAGCAATGCCATAGGAAAGAGGGTAATCATCAATTTTTTGTTCAATGATAACACCACACACCTCATTTAAGTTACTGTTTTCTTGAAAAGTTTTTGTGCTAATTGTACCTAAAAAAAAAAAAAGATAAACAAATAAATAAATTGTCGTTCGACCATCCGACTTCTGACTACCCAGTAGAAACTCATTTTTTTTTTAAATAATAAAATTTATTATTGTATTTATCAGTGTGTTCTTCACATTCCCTCCTGAAGGCATTCACAGCTTGCTCACACCATATATCAAGAGGTTCTATTCTGGTCTGCTGTTCCATAGCTGCTACAGGTCATGGTGCACCTAGCATGACACAGAGCACTGTTCCGCAAACTGTTCAATTTCTTTAGAGATACATCAGCGGCAGTAAAGATGACCTCAGAACCATATTCAAAGACTGGGGGATGGACATAATTTCTTGATGGGAGGCCCATATTTAATAGTATGCATTTATTTTAGTATTTAATAGTTTTTTAATAGTATGAATTTATTTTAGTATTTAATAGTTCTTTAAGACTATGAATTAAATTATTCACATTATAAAAATTAAATTACAGAAATCAAAACTCAGTAAAATATAAAATGAAAAGTTATTTTTACAATAAAGCAGATCAACGACTCTTCTAAAACATATCAAACACTTATAGATTATATGTTCTAATAAGGAATAAATCTAGGAATAAAACGGCTACAACGATTTTGAGAAAACTGGGAATTTGAGGTATGTATATGCCCGTGATGCGACAGCCGGAATTTCATCAAAATTGGTCGAACAGAGGGGGTACTTAACTTTAGTAAATTTTGTATCATTTTCACGTGTTTTTTAAATTTACTCAAAAACAGCTACAACGTTATCTCACTTTACAAAGCCCTAAATATCTATTTAGTAACATGTAGATCAGTGGAGCCATGCTAAAGTTATTACAAATATTGTTGGTTTTGAAAAAAAATTGAGTGGTCCAAGGTAGTTGGAAATTTTTATGTTTTGTTTGCTATGAAAATTCGTAATTAGGGGATTCATGAAGTGCTAAAAACGAATATAAACTTTATCCTTCTCTAAAACAAATATTATGCCCCTCTTCACTCCAATGATCTTTACAAATCGTTTCAACATTCTACTGACACTATACCATATGCCAAGTATGAAGGTTTTTCTTTAAACCGAAAGATTACTAAAATAAGATTAGGAGCAGGAAAATAATTGTCAATAAGCTCCTATTGGATCTAAAAGCAAGAATGGTGCATTTTTCATATGTATTATCCCCTACACAAATATCAAATTATTTATTTTAGGCAAATACAAAGGTGAGATAAAGGCACCTCAAAAAAACTCCTTAACCCTCTACGTACTGGCTTAGCCATATGATCACACCAAACCCTATCCCCACTAAAAAGGAGAATCTGTCTTCCCATCTCATAGAGCAGGCAGTGTTGATTTGTGAACACAAATCCATAAGGATTAAGCACCTCTTACATCAGAAGAAAATTTTGAAATTTGTTGAATTTTGAAAGTGTATTCTCATCAATGCCAAGTCTGATAATTTGGTAACAATATTTTTTAACGGGTAAGATTATAAAGTTATAATCTATGTAGTCTTATCATGCTCTAGTTGGAGTTTCATTGAAAATAATAATCCCAATGGTTTTTATATGGCCATTAGTTTGAGAGTGATAATATGATCATGCCCGTCTTTTCTCACAACATAATTTTCTATTAATTGGTAATCCAACAAAATTTTGATTTTTAATTAAAAATAAGCAAATATAAATGGATATATGACTATTTTGTAACTGATTATTATTAGGTTAGATAATAAATTAATTAATTAAAATATCTATTAAAATCAAAATATAAAAGTAGTTCACAGATTTTAATTTTTTTAAAGTCTAGGTTTCTCAAATTTATCAACCATTATGTTACATGCCTACTCTTTCAGGAAGCAATAAAACTGTTCTCATATATTTGCAGATAGCAGTAGAATTGTCCTTTTACTGTTTGCTCTAAGGTCGCACCCCCTAGTTCACTACTCACGTTTATTAAATAATTTGGTACATATTGTTCCACATAAAAATAATTATTTTACACTCCACATTATATTTGTAGAGATTTACTACATAAACTGAAATCATTCTATATGTATTTATAACAAACTTAATGATTTACATAGGTGTGGAACAAACAGTATATCGAACTGATCACCAGCAGTTAACCTGTAATCTAATCACACATGTAAGGTTATTATATTTTTCACCGGCTACCTGATCGAAGCAGTTTTGCCACCATAGTATTTCCCTTCTAATGAAAGCATGCTGTAAGGCGAACTGTTCGATGATGTCGCGTTGATAGGATGGGAACAGATAATGCTGGTTGGTTCTCAGCAGAAGAGTAGGTATTTGGGACATCAATGAATTTTGTGTTTATCAAGAAGGCAGGTGTTAGCCTATCGATTGATATGATGTCTAATTTTCCATGGGGTCAATTTGTGAAATATTTGGTATTTCTTCTCGTCGACTCGAAAAAGACCTTGGTAGGACTGCTGAAGTGGTTTTCTTACTGTGTCATCTCTGAAGACTGAATGAGAAGCAGTTGGTAGGTCGTGATGTATGAAGAATTTGCTGGAATCTGTTTTCTGGACATGTGTTGGTCTATATTTATGAAGTGTTGAACTTAGATGCATAATAAACGATGAGTTGACATTACTGGTTTCTTTGGTGGATTCCAGAAATTCTCCGAGCAGACACCATAGAGACACCTTCCTTACAAAATGTGATGGTGGGTAGAGGTTCAGGGTGAACCTTTCTTAGTCCAACCACCTCACCAAAGGCTGGTGAAAATTTAAAGGTAAAAAAAAATATAAATATAAATAAGCTTGAAAAGTAAAACCGGATAGCAAATAATGAGCTATATTTTGAACCTTGATACATAAAAAATGAATTAAAACATAAAACCTAACATAAATCATAAACTAACATAATTTAAAATCCTGCTTAGGCCTGATCCGCCCTGCAGGATCAATATCCTCCAGACACAGTTTAACGCCCAAAACCGCTCCGAGTATATAACCCACAGTGTCTCCTGGCCTCACCAGAACACCTTACTTCCACAGAATTTTTCTGCTGGTTCTGCTCAGTACAGTTTAATTAGCTTTCCAACTCAACGATTGTGGCCTTTAAAGTGCTTTTTTTAAGTGACAATGTCTCAACGTAACTTTTGTGCTCCTCCAGGAGAGTTTCTATTTTCACCACTTTTGCTTTTTCATCTCTGCTGACAGAGTTGTTAAACACTTTGCAATTAACCATTTTTAATGTAATTATAATTAGTACAATGAACAAGCGAATTAATAAAAATAAAAACAAACCTGTTTGTTCTGCCAGGAGCAGTTGGGATTAAGCAGATGCCGAACTAATGCTCCCCAATACTTCAATTCGTCTGAGTTCTCTATGGGCACTTTATTTCTATTTTAACTATAACTGTATTGAGGCTAAAGTATTTCTCTACTAAGTGAGCTCGTAAATGAGAACAATTTTAAAGGAAAATGTCAAAGGAGAACTATTGAAAAAATATGGTTTAATGAGAGCGCACAATTGAGATGCTAACCGGTAGAGAGTCTCTAAGACTGGAACTTACTGTATAAAGCCCCAGTAATTTTTGCAGATAAGATTTCATAAAAAACCGTTCACTGTCATCAGTCATCCATTATCTGTTATAATTTAAAAATTAACAAGACGTTATTATAAAACCAACTTCACCCCTACTGTGGAAGAGGAAAAAGAAAAATCTGGTCCGATGCGCGCAACACACAAGTTTCACTTACCAACCTAATTAGAGTAGGAATTCAAATGTTTTGTTGAAAATGTAAACTCCTTTAGCATCTTCACAGAATATAGCTTTTTCCAAATTTCTTTACTTCTTTTTTTTTTTGTCTCCATAAGGTATAGAGTATTATAATTATTTCAAAACCAATAAATGAAACATGCAAACTATCTAGAGTACTGTATAGTATATGATTTGGTAATCCTTGCAGGCATATGAAGACACCCAATTTAAAGTAAATATTTTGGAACAGTATTGCACCAAAAAATCACTCACGATTATAAGACGGTCATCCTTTCATTCCACAAGGGTGGAAAACTAGAAAAGCAACAAGTCGTTATATATAAACAGGAAATTGTTAATAAATTTACATATTTAGGAGTCCCATTTTCTGCAATCTTCTGCAAAGTTTCACCTATCAAGTGAACACTTTATAAACAAATGTTCTATTGCAAATCAAGCTATCCTGAAGGCTCTGTCGGCCTGCAAGTAAGACTCATGGGAGACTAAAGTAAAACTTTTTGAAGCTACAGCAGAAAGTAATCTCCTCAAACTTTCAGAAATTTGGGGGCCATCATACATAGAGAATATAACATAACAGATAGCTATGTAAGATTAAAAACGGGACAGACTCTCACATACCTTAGAATATTTAAAAAAATGCTATCCTGGTGGCAACAAGTCCTTAACATGCTTAATAAATCATTACTGAAATTGTGCTACTTAAAACTACAAGCGCTATCAGGAAATTATGTATTGCCTTTCAACTGGGCAATTAAGCTTCGGGAGTCACTTCAAATGCTTGGGGAAGGGGAAAGTTGGAGCAAACCTCAACTAATCACAATAGAATTAAACAGCCTTGTGGAAAAACTTGAAAATCACCTAAACAGCAAGGCATAGAATCAGTCTTAAATAGTTCTTTCAACCCACTCTACAGACACATCAGCTCCTTAGGAACTACAGAACCATATTTACTAACTTAGGCCCAAATCAAAAACTTGAAAATAACAGCAGAACTCCGTCTGACCAGCATCCACAATAGCAGAATTTAGAGCCACAGATATGTAACAATGTTCAACAAAGATAAGGAATGTCCACTTTGCAAAACATATGAGGACACTATTGCACACATGCTACTTCAATGCCCAATTCTACAAGACTTCAGGAAAAAATATCTTAACAAAATCATCACAGAAAATCTCTCGATCTCTGAAAAGCTAGCGAACTCCCTTACAATAGCAGATGGAATTAAAGAAGAAAAAATCAAAAGATTATCCCAATTTACCATACATATCTTAAGGATGAGGAAAATTCTCTTAGACTAATGGACCCAATCTCGACACAAGTTATAAAAAAATAAAAATAAATAACTAAAACATTATGGTTTGCAACATTTATAAAATGAACAAAAATATTTTTTGTATATTTTCCATTATTGTTGCTATAGTTATATAATTTTTATTTAACCATATAGTACTCTGTAATTATTATTATTTTTAACACTATTATTTTTAGTAAATATGTTTATTTTACATAACTAAATTTGTAAGTAATTACTTTGTAAATATGTGACATGTAAATATTAATATTGGCCAACTTCTTCTAAGAATTCTTAGAAGCAATAAAGATATTCATTCATTCATTATTGCAAAACTTGAAAGTCCTCTGAGTATTTTTCTATCATTATTGTTTTTTGTTTTTTTAAGGGGCCTGAAGTTCATTAATAGTCAACTTTTTTTACAGCTTTTTGTTAAAACTATTATAATTATGCGTGCGATAGTGGAATGGTTGGGTTTTTCAATGATTGACATTTGAATGATGATAAAACCTATCTGATATTAAAGACTACATGTTTCTCATTAAACATGACAAGTTTAATAAAAATCATTAGAGCCATTTTTGAGAAAATGAGAAAAAATAACATAAAAATGAGACAAAATTTACCAATCAGTTCAATCAATTTTGATGAAACTTATGCTGTCACATCCTAATTTAAGGTTTGTACATTTTATTGTTTTTAAGTTAATCTGTTCACACATATAGACCATTTTGCAGGACTTGGTTATTTGGGCTCAGAGGACCCCAAAACGTGTAATTTTGTTGAAAACCGGAAGTCGAAATTTTTCACGATCACAATATTTTCCCTTACTATATATTTCATATATAGGTAGGTGAAAGTAAAAAGGCTATAAAGCAATATTTACAAACATGACAACATTACAAAATTATGAGACCTAAAATTAACAAAACTAAATCTCTTATCATAAAGGCAAAAAATGAAACTTGTAAGAGCTACATTGAAAGCATCAAACCAAAAGAAACTGGTTTTAAGTGGAAGAAAATTAAAATTCTCCATGGAAAAAGGTCCAACATGCAAAACATAGTATTGGCAAGTAGATCATCAGCAATATCCTTCCTTGAGCAATTATCCAACATTTTCGTGCCCATGAACTGAAAGCGGCACTTAAGGGAAAGACTGGAACTGCTTAAGGTATTAATGACTTCCCCTGGTACTGATGAAATCAATTACCTTATAATCAACCTCTTACCAGACTCTTTTAAACAAAGCCTACTTTTGGCCTTTAATGAACTATGGGAGGAAGCTAGGTTTCCTTTTGACTGGTGTAATAATAATAATAATAATAACAAAAATGTCTTTTTATTGAACATACAAATTAAAAATTACATTCTTGACATGTACTCTTGGTCAACGACCATTAGAGGTTGAGAAAGCGGCACATATCATATTAACTAATTTAGAACTAGCAATAATATAATAATTGTAACAGTGAATATGTCATATAAATTATTAACCCGAATACAATATTCTTTACATTATAATCAAACGATATCAACAATCAAACAGGTAAACAA
Organism: Aelia acuminata; assembly: GCA_911387785.2. Lineage (NCBI taxonomy): Eukaryota > Metazoa > Arthropoda > Insecta > Hemiptera > Pentatomidae > Aelia > Aelia acuminata. The sequence continues at coordinate 123,317,276 of OU426980.1, read as the reverse complement.
TAGACCAACAAATAAATATAGAATAAATACTTCTAATTCTAATACTATGATTCATCTATTAAATTTAACACTCAAAATATATTAATTAATCATAAAAATAAGTAAATCAAATGGTCCCAACAAAAACAAAACATGAGAACAACAATAGTTAATAAACAATGAACCCATATATAATATTCTTACATATATATATATATATATATATATATATATATATATATATTTTTTTTTTTTTTATTTATTTATTTTTTATTTTTCGGTTGGCTTACAGACCTTGAAGATCTTTAACCGCCTCAACTAACCTGTTCCACCTCTGTCTATCTTGGGCGATGGCTTTCCAATTCACCACTCGATGTTCGGTGGCTTCTTTCTTGATTATGTCAGCTCATCTCGTTCTGGGTCTCCCTCGCGGCCACTGTTGCATTCATCGTCATGTTAAGGGAGCCTGATGGGTTCTGCTTGCCACGTGTCCCGCCCATATATATATATATATATATATGTGTGTGTGTGTGTGTGTGTGTGTGTGTGTATATACATATATATAGAAATATATATATATACACAACACGCATATATATTCTATTTACCCATTATATTCCTTAATTAATCCATATCTATATTTCCAAGCCTCTTTAATACATCCTAATAGTTTAGGCCAGCACTTTCCATTCAAGTATTCTATTAACTCAGTCCTACTCAAGACCGAATAAGAGAACCATCTTCTCCTAAACTCCTTCAACACAGGAAGGACATGTTGCTATAAAATGTACAGTATCCTCTCTCTCCTTCATATTACAGAACGTACAGATACCGTCTCTGTGCGGATAGTGCCTTCTATGGTTAAGATATAAGAGCTCTCCTCTTAGCTTGATTATCCAACTTATGTCAGATGTGGAATAAGAATCATTCACATAAGAAACCGCTTCTTAAATGGTGGTTCAAATCCTTATAAATTACAGATTCTTCGGAGCCTATACTTAACATAACTTGTTCTTAAAAAATTTCATTTTCAATGCTATTAGTTAAATTATGAAAAATTGTTGGCCACAACCTAATATTGTTTGAATGTATTCGTGTTTTTACTTGATATTTCTGCAGTAATAAATTTATATTTTTAAACCAATATACATTTCTCTCTATTGTTTTAAAAGCAAGAATATTTGTAAGGCGGTTTTGTGAATTAATAACTTTCAGGATGAACTTGAAGTGTGCTTTTAGGGTATGGATATAAATAGGGCTTAACTTGGTTTCTGTTAATAATACATAATTCGGTGTGTTTGTGGGGAGTTTAAATATTTTTTTAAAAATAAAATGTCTGTAGTTTCTAAACAGACCTACCTTACCTAAAAAATACCTTTGGCCATCCTGAACCTGAGATCCATAACATAGTATACTTCTTCATACTGTATTAAAAATGTTTATTTTCGAAGTAAGAGGGACATTGGTATTTTTTATACTATTAGACCACAGTGAGTTTATTCCTGCCTTTGCTGCAGCAAGCCTTAGCTTAAAATGCAACTCCAGTGATAGTCTTGGGGTCAGGGTGATTTCCAAATATTTATAACTTCCCTTAATTTCAATATCACTTCTCTAGCTTAGAAAGCTTTCCTCCATTTCTAAATACTAATATACTTGATTTGGCCAGGTTTATTTTTAAGTTCCAGATAGTGAGAATTTTTTTTAGCTAGATAATAATTAGTTAAAGCCCTGTTGGATCTGAAGATAGAACTATATCATCCGCAAATGCTAATATTTTAACTTTTACGTCATATATCATAATTCCACCCTCCAGATAATTCTCAGTTTATTTAAAATTAATCCTGAGAATATTTTAGATATTGTATTTTCAAAAACAATGCCTCTATAATTTGCAACATTTGTAATATCTCCATTTTTATGAATTGGGAAAACAATTAATTTATTAAAACTAGAAGAAAGTCTACCTTTAGAAAAAAATTGATTATGATGATGTAGCAATTCAGTGATAAAACATTCTGGCGCATTTTAAAAAATTCATAAGGGATTCGATCTATGCCAGCAGCTTTATTATTTTTTACATTATTGAGAAACACATTAAGCTCAGCAAAAGTGAATGGTGCATCAAGAAATTCATCACATATCTTTGGTTCAGCGTACTGTATCCTGTAAGCACGTATAGATGGGTTATAAAGATCGCAGAAGTACTCTAGCCAGTTGTTCATCATAATCCCTCCACCGGCAGTTCCCCTACTGTTAAATCAAAAATTCTAACAGCCGAACAAAACTCTTTTACATTTCTACTTTTCCTTATTTCATTTATTTTTAGTGTAAAATAATCTTTTTTTTTCTTTTTTGCAAATTATTTTATACAATTTATTCATCTGTAAATAATTATCTTTAGCATTTACTGTATTATTCTTCCTAAATAGCTTCAAAGCTTTAAAAGAGTTATTTCTAGCAATGGCACACCTTTTTTTGAACCCCATTTTTTAAACACTTTTTTTCTTTTAATTAAATATTGGGTTTATTAGAAGATTTTACAATAATATTACGCAATGTATCTATATCTATAATTTCACCTGTTTTTTTTGCCGATTACTTAAATTTTCTTCAATTTTTTGGTTTATACTTAATTTTATCTTGTAAGTACCAATTAAGTTTAGGCAAAATCGGTATAAAATTTTCATTATCTATTTCTTCTTCTATATAATAAAATACGCAAAGAGCCATGTGATCATAATCAATTATAGAGCACCCTAAGCTGCTAATATTCTGGCGGCAGTGGCGTCTTGAATATCTGACCACTCTTCAGGCTCGGTCGAAGTGGACCAAGAAGACATTGAATCTTGAAGTCAGCGACAAAGTCATCTTGAGTGAACCCAATTGCCCACCTCTCAGCTGGCCTTTGGGTACTAACTGAAGTGTTCCCCGGCAAGGATGGAGTAGTGAGGAGTGTGATGGTGAATACTCATAGTGGACTCTATGAAAGACCTGCCCTTAAGGTTTTTCGGCTACCCATAACTATACAGGAGGAGTAAAATAACTCATCTGTTTTATATTTTTTGAATAATTATTTTGAGAAGGTTTTCTTTTTTTCTCTCTTTGAATTCTATTTGATTTTTATTTAAATTCTGTTAGGCCTTATGTTTTTGAGCTTAATGTGGTTTATTTTTACTTATTTGAATGAACAGAACTCGTTCATTGCCGGGCGGTGTTCATTAAAATTTATATGATACATTTTTATAAATCATCATTGGCCTAAATAATTTCAGAATTATTAATTTGGCTATAAGAGGTACTCAAAGGCTAAACTACTTTAAATTATCTATGTGGAGTCCGACTCCTTAATCCCCGTTTGGGCCCTGAGCCGGCACTTCTGCTTAGTCAATGAGAGCGAGCGGATGTCGTCCGAATTCATTAGCCCTTTACCGGCCATTTTTATGTGCTTGCGTGAATTCCTGTGCTTTAACTACGAATTCGTGACATGTGCGTGTGTTGTCATTCTTATGTATGCAGCGTTTTCATGTAATCTCATGGAAAAGATCGCTTGTTTTCTTCGCCTCCAGCCTGAGACCAGCTGCCGATCGCCACGATTAGGGCTCCATATGGTTTGTCCTATTTTATCCCTTTCCCCTTTACCCCTTTTTTCCTTCTGCCACGTAGCTATAATTTCAGGTTGTATTCGTGTGGTCCAGCAGTTTGAGGTAAGCGACCTTATACATAAAATTTTGTTTGCATTCCACTTGCTCTCCGAGCTCCCAGGGTTCTTTCCCCTTTTTAATTTCAATTATTTTTTGTTTTTCACTTCATCTAATTTATTACTAAACATACATGATTAGCTCCCGTCCGTTACACAGAGGAGCTTTAAGTTTATCTGCCCCCGGGAAAAAATATGCTGCCGGTGTGAACCTGTTATATTGCATGATCATATAAATATAATATTTCATAAGGAAGAATTATTAGTGTGTTAATTTTTTTTTTTTAGTAAATTTAATTAGTAAAAAATAATCAAATTTTTAATGTACTTGTTTTATGAGAGTGAAGACCACTGCCACTTTGAAAAGTAAAAGTAATACTTATTTGTCTGTCATCGGAGTTGTAGTTGTACACAGTCCAATCAAAAACTGCACCAGGAACACTTGAATCCTACAAGCACAAATGTGATGATATTTTTTAAAAATTATACATTTATTTTTTCAATATAACTTAGCAATATTTGAAATTATATTAGATTATGAAAGCCTTTGTGTACCACATGACCACGAGAGTCCATCAACCCTAGAATCTACATTAAAAATTCTATTTCAATCCTTATAAAAGAGCTCAAAAAGAGAAATTCATTAATGAATGTTAGTACATAATTGGAGAATGTCTAACAAAGCATTAATGAAGTCTCTAAAATGCACACAAACCAATCCATCAACACCTAACAACACCAGTCCAGGCATCAAACATTTTCTAGAGACTGTAGGGGAGAGCGGGGTTGGTTGGCATAGGGTGTAGGTTGGCCATTGGCTTATAGTTTCCGTCACACCTGTTGTGAAGGCCCCACCATTGTACCATGTGACCCGCTCGACTAACAATCCTTGACACTATCGTCATTACTATACTCCCCTAGCCTAATAATGAAGTTCCCGAGTTAGACCAAAATGATTAGATCTGGAAATATGTAAATTTTGTAAGATCTATCAGTTTACAATTTAAAATTATAAATTGCAAAGGTGGGAGAATGTTAAATTAATATAGCATCATGTGGATTTTCACAGGTGTAATAGGGTAGGGGAGAGTGGGGTTGGCATATGTGGTAGTTGGCCTTTGGGTTATAATTTCCGTCACACCTGTTGTGAAGGTGCCACCATCGTACCATGTGACCCGCTCGACCTCGGGAGTCTTTTCCTGAGGTTTCAGTCCGATGCTAGCTGTATAGAGAAGAGTGTGCTTCATTGATTGATTTTACAATATATAAGTAAATTTTTATATTTTCAGTAAATTTGGTTTTAAGGCATGGCAAAACTTGTGACTCCGATTCTGTTCACATAGCCCCAAACTCCTTTGAAAAACCTAACCTTTCAACTATCCAGTTTCTTGTTTGGTTGTTTTCCCCTGTCCTGGCAGCCATCTTTCATATTATCTCTCCTGTGGGGTTAGTTGGCTATCTTCAACTGGGGTTTGTTGGCGCAGTAGCAAGTCACAAAAGCAAGGTAAACATAAACAAAGTTGAAACTACCACTTGTCTTTAGTTCCAGTGAGGAGGATGAGAGCAATATTTCCTATGTAGAAAGTGAGGACAGTCTAAACTTAAGCGGAATATTTAGGAACAACGAAAAAGATAATGACATTAAAGATCACCTTCAGCCGCAATCGAAGCTTATTGATGAACCAGCCACTCCTGGCTACCATGAAAATGATCTAGTGCACCACAGACACTTTCTCATGATACAATTGAAGAGAATATTTTTCCTACCTAATGTTTTTGAAGATGTGTTGAATTTGTTTTGTTTTATGAAAAATTTATTTGCCTAGTTCTAACCCAATGATGCTTCTAAGACATTACATTTTTCTAACTTCTGCTCTTTGAAATGTTATACAATTTTGTTCAATGGAAATAAATATGGTAAAATGCAGCAATTTGTCATTCTATTTTCCCTTAATATTTGTTAAAAGCTGATTCAAAATTATTATACCATTATAGTGCAGCTTTTAATAACAATAATGGGTGTCAGGCAGTACTTGAATGAGATGGCCAAACAACCCCACGTTTTAGGCCAATGTGCTCCACAAAGGGGGTTAATTGGCATAATTTAGCTTGACGAATTCTTCAATGTTCTATGATCATAGTGTTAAATATTAGGTGTTGAAAAAAATAATTGAAGCACTCTAATACTTAGAGTTTACAGTGGTATCAGCCCTATTTGGGTTTTATTAACAGGGACGACTCAATAATCACAAAAGTAAAAACTGTTGCCAACCATCCCCACTCTCCCCTAATTGTAATTTGACATTTTTAAAAGAGATAGATAGACTAAAAGTTTTGTTTTGGTATGTTCTTGCAATTGCAGCAAGAAATTTCATTGTAATAATTAATTTCCTGAAATAAATTCCTTAATACAATAAATAGTATTAAAAAGTACAAACAAATCAAGAAAAAATAATAAATTCTTTATGATTAGTTAAGCTTATATTATATTGTTTACGCCATTTTAAAAGGTCAAAACAATGGCGAAATAGGATTTGCTGACAAATCTTGGGGCCAAAAAAAAAAAAAAAAAAAAAAAAAAAAAAGGTCGAAACAAAAATATAATGCATGTCAATGTGACATTTATGTTAACAACACGTACTAGTACTGGCAGTTCCCAAGAGATGGCGTAGGTTTGCCAATTTGTCCTACCAGCTCATTAGGTACTTTTTGGACTTTGAGACCTGCATGAAATCGTTAATAGTAGATGAGCCCCCCCAAGAATAGTGTAAGGTTTTACAACAATTTTGGGAAGTTGAAGAACCTAATTGCAAACCTCAGGTTAATCCTGAAGACGCGATTTGTGAGCGTCATTTTGTAGAAACTCATTCTCGGGACCCAACAGGTAGATATATTGTTAGGTTACCTTTCCGAAGCACAGCTGAAGTGCCTACTAATAATAGGCAATTAGCTTTAAATAGATTATATTCTATCGAGCGCCGTTTCAGGCGACAACCTGCTAGTGCTGAATCTTTAAAGTATACTATACCTCACCATGCTGTATATAAACCAGACAGCACTACCACTAAAGTGCGTGTGGTTTTTGATGCCTCTGCTAAACAACATAATGATGTTTCCTTAAATCAGTGTCTTTTAGCTGGACCGGTGTTGCAGTCTAGTTTAGCTGACATTATTTGTAATTTCCGATTACACGCTGTAGCTTTCACTGCTGACATCTGTAAGATGTACAGACAGGTGCTTCTCCATCCCGATGATCGCTGCTATCAGCATATAGTTTGGCGAAAATCTCCAGACGCTCCTGTTGATACTTATGCGCAACAAACTGTTACTTATGGTGTTGTCTCGGCCTCTTTTCTTACCATTCGTGCCTTTCCAACTGTTTTATGACGAAGGAGGGACTTTCCCTAGGGCTGCAAGAGTTTTGCAAGAGGATATTTATGTAGATGACATAGTTTCTGGCGCGGAAACGGATAAAGAAGCCTTGCAAATTCAAGGAGAATTGAATAAACTTTGTGCATCGGGTGGTTTTAATCGATAGAAATGATTGTAGACTAATTGTACAGTAATAGTAATACTGTAGTAAAAACTACAGTAATAGTTCTCGGTTTATGGAATCTATTTCATGTGAGGTATCTGGGAATGATTTCTTTCCTCTAGTCTCTGATTCCAACTCAATTCATAAAATTTTAGGTATTCAGTGGAATCCTCAGTTGGATGTTTTTACTTTCACTCAAATGCTTGGAGATTGGTCATACCAAGCGTTCTGTTTTATCTACTATTGCTAGATTGTTTGATCCGTTAGGTTGGATCTCACCCGTTATATTTTATGCTAAATGTTTTATGCAGAAATTATGATTATTGCATCTCGAGTGGGATGAATTCATACCTGATGAAGTTCTTGTATCCTGGGAAAATTTTGTTTCTCAGTTAAATTATTTGAAAAATATTTCTATACCTAAGAAAATATTACTTCCTCAGTTGATTAGCTGTCATATTTTAGGTTTTTGTGACGCCTCAGAAGCTGGGTATGGTTGTGTCATTTACGTTCGGTCGTCTGACAGTCATGGAAGTGTCAGTCTGAGGTTGTTAAAGGCTCGAACTAAGGTTGCACCTATCAAACTCCTCACGGTTCCGCGACTAGAACTCTGTGGTGCTGTTTTACTTGTTCAAACTTTGATTGGACTTGAACAGTGTCTGAAGCGGTATCCTTCTCATTCTATAAGATTATGGACTGATTCCAGTATTGTTTTATCTTGGTTGAGGATGGAACCTCATATTTTAAAGACATATGTGGCCCATCGTATAGAAGAAATTAATCGTAACTTTCCTAGGTCTTTCTGGGGGCATGTTACATCCATTGACCCGGCTGATTGTTCTTCTCGTGGATTACTTCCTCAGCAATTTCTTAAATGTGGCCTTTGGTGGCAAGGTCCTTCGTGGGTATATCTTCCACCGGAACAGTGGCCAGGGAGTATTGAAACTACCTCTACTGATATACCTGAGGTCAAAAGGAGTGGTGTCTTGCTTGAAACCAATGTGGTATTATCTGATTTTTGTCACTATTTTGTGCAGTTTATAGGCGTTTTTCGTCTCTAACTCGACTTAAACGAGTTATTGCTTGGGCCTTGAGATTTTTGAATAACTCCAGTGGCAAGGGTGTTTGTAGGTCTGGACATTTACGTTTGAATGAACTGCGTGAAGCATTATTATGGTGTGTGCTGATAGTTCAGCGAGTCACTTTTCACCAGGACATTCAAGATTTACGTAAGGGTAAACCTCTTCGGCGTTCTCTGCGCATGTTATCTCCCTTTCTTGACCCCTCGGTGTATCTGAGGGTGGGCGGTCGCCTGTCGAACTCTTCTCTACCTTGGTCGTCCAAACATCCTTTGCTGTTGCCTAAAAATAGTCATTTAACTAAACTACTCCTGATACATTATCATCAGATCTACACATCTACACGTTGGGGCCAATACTCTCAGAGGACTATTAAATCATGATTATTGGATTATTTCTGGACGTTCTTTAATTCGTAAATTGGTACATGAATGTTCCATTTGTTTTAGATTTCATTCAAAAACTCAAACTCCTCTTATGGGTGATTTGCCAAGCTCAATTAAATTGAGCTTGGCAAATCTCATAATTGAATTAGTCCCATCTTTGAATACAGACGCGTTTTAGGCTAGCCTTGACCGATTCATGTCTCGTCGTGGTGCCGGCCAGTACCTTTATAGCGATCAAGGCACAAACTTTGTTGATGCAGCTAGACAATTGAAGGAAATTAGAGAGTTTTTGTTTTATCTAAAAAATCCGTTAATGGATGAGCAGCTAAATAAGCGAAATATAATGTGGCAATTCAATCCACCTTTTAGTCCGAATTTTGGTGGACTATGGGAAGCTGGATTCAAGAGCGTAAAGACCCATTTGTTACGCCTCACCAATTCTCAAGCCTTTACATTTGAGGAACTTGCTACAATTCTATCCAAGATAGAAGCAATCTTGAACTCAAGACCTCTGTGTCCAGTATCTAACGACCCTCGCGATTTTGATTATTTGTCTCCTGGACATTTTTTGGTTGGCGGTCCATTAATAGCATTGCCTGAGGTGCCTCTTGAAGATTTGTCTCTTAATCGCCTTTCTAGATGGCAATTAGTTCAAAGAGTTACTCAACAACTTTGGCGTCGATGGTCCGTCGAATATTTAAACACGTTACAACAGCGTTATAAGTGGAATACGCGAACACGAAATATCAAGATAGGAGATCTTGTATTGTTGAAAGCGCCGAATACGGCTGCCTTACATTGGCCTACAGCTATAGTAGTGAATACTCATGAAGGACGTGATGGAGTTGTCCGTGTAGTCACTGTGAGGACTTCCCATGGAGAGTACAAGCGACCTATCTCCGTGCTTGTGCCCTTTCCAGCTTCTGCTGATTAGTTTTAACGCCTAATTGTAAGAGTGTATATATTGTAAATAGTCAAGTTATTTAGGTTTAAGATTGTAATTTTTTCATTTTGTAATTTTAAGTGTATTAAAATTGGTGGGCGGGTTATGTTTACGCCATTTTAAAAGGTCAAAACAAAAATATAATGCATGTCAATGTGACATTTATGTTAACAACACGTAACTAGTACTGGCAGTTCCCAAGAGATGGCGTAGGTTTGCCAATTTGTTCTACCAGCTCATTAGGTACTTTTTGGACTTTGAGACCTGCATGAAAAGGTTGGAAGAAGACTTGTGGTAGGACTTGATGTGGCTCGAACAACACCACCTTGGTTCTGTGTGAGAATCCGAAGGAGTTCGATCTCGGCGCACTTCTATATCGTCAAATGATACAGTCCACATTGTTGGTGAGTCTTTGTTATATACCTTATGTGGTGGTGGTACATTTCGGGACCTTCGTTTTTGGGAAATAAGTCCAGGGACACGCTATTATCCTTTAATTGATTTTGGCGTGAACATATATATTATATTATAAATATTATAATAAAGCTTATATAAATATATAAAGCTTACTTAAATATCACTTATATTACATTATTGCTCCAACCTTTTTGGCAAATTACGCCATTATCAAGGTAACAATACCTGTGATCATAAAATTCTTTGTAATCAAATAGGCTACCTGCCCTTGTCAAATAGAAAAATTAGGTACTGGTTGAATAGCCTCCCCGCACTACTAGCGCTCCTAGTGGCAAAACATTATACTTAGTCCGGAGGTTCAATTGTGCTATATTCTTATCTTTTCATTCGGTGTTTCTGTTGGCATCATTTGGTGTTTTTTATTTCGTGTTGATTGTTGTTTGGTTGTTGAAATTGTTGAAACAATTTTAAGATTGTTGTTAATTTTAAGTTACTTTTAGTTAATTAGTTGCCAATTTAAGTTAATTTTAAGTTACTTTTGGTTAATTAGTTGTAAATTTAAGTTACTTTTAGTTAGTTAGTTAGTTGCCAATTTAAGTTAATTTTTAGTCATATTACAGTCAAAATGGACGAATACAACTTACAAAAAATATTTAAAAAAGTATCTAAAGATAAAGAAGCAGTGGAGTTGTTTCAAAAGTTTGGTATTATTCCAGATGGAATGTTATGCTACAACAATCATGACATGAAATTAAAATCTAATAATAATAATAATATTAGATGGCGATGCCGAATTAGAACTTTCAATTCAAACTTGCAATTCTGAAAAAGGTATAAGAAAAGGGACCTGGTTAGAGGGAACAAGAATACCTCTTTATATAATAGTTTTATCTACTGTTGGGCACAAGAGCTCACTTCAGAAAAATTTTGTATGAAGCAATTGAAGATGAGGAAAAACTCTTTTGTGGACTTCGGTTATTTATTGTGAGAAACATGTGTGTGGGCATTAAGGAAACAATCAAAAGCAATAGGTGGAGATGGGATGTATGTAGAAATAGACGAGACATTAAATGTCAGAAGAAAAAATAATGCTGGAAGAATACTTCCACAACAATGGGTCTTCGGTGGAATTTGCAGGGAGACAAAAGAATGTTTCATGGTCCCTGGTGAAAGACAGGTCTGAAGAGATGCTGATAGGTGCCATCAAAGTATATATCAGGCCTGGTTCTGTAATACTTAGTGATGGCTGGAAGGCCTATAGAAACATATGGAAGGAGGGATTCCAACATTTATAATACAAATTGAGATTTTATAATTTTTATTTGGATCTTTTATCTATATTTTAATTGTTATTTGTAAATATGAATTGTAATATAAATAAACATATATTATTACTTGTTTATATTATAGATATTTTAATTTTTATTTGTTTTCTCATATATATAATTTTTATTCATTATATATTTTTATTTCTATTTATCAAAAATTATATATGTTAACCAACTATACATATTTATATTATATTACACTTAATATATATATATATATATATATATATATATATATATATAGTTTTAAAAATTATACATATTTCTAAAATTATAAGCATATTTATCAAATAAATAGCATTTATTTTTCCTCTTTTCATTCTATTTTTCAGTCCTGCATTTCTGTTATCATGGTGTTTATAACCTGACATTTTGATAGTAGTTAATAATAGTGCCGTTAGGAGCGCTAGTAGTGTGGGGAGGCTGTTCAACCAGTACCAAAAATTAAGATTTATTAACAATAGTTTATCACAATCTTATTTCACTACAGCATGCAAGTAAAAAAAAAAAAAAAAAAAAAAAAAAAAAAAAAAAAAAAAAAAAAAAAAAAAAAAAAAAAAAAAAAAAAAAGACGCATGCTGTAGTGAAACACTCTTCAACCAAAATCCTTAAAGATTGGTGCAAATAAAATGGACTAAACATTAATCCACAAAAAAATACACATTTGCTTCTTCACAATGAGGAAAAAAATTGACATTACACTATCAAAAATAAATGACTTTCAGTTGAAACCCGGTAAAGGGGTTAAGAATCTAGGTGTTATACTTGACCATAAATAAACTGGTCCAAACACGTAGAAATGCGACCAACAATGACCTGAAATGTCTAAAAGGCAAAGGGGTATTTCAATCTCACTGGGAAAATATGCCAGCTTCCAATCGGAATTACTTGCTATTTGCGCCAGTTTGGTTGGTTCAGAGCTGCTGACCGAAAGGATAGCTACGAGGTTTGTCCGGAAAGTAATGAGAATGAATTTTTTTCCAGTCCTTACTGGTCTCAAGGAGGCGTGGTGTTGGAGGAGTGGGGGGAGGGAGATGCCAGGTAGTGATTCTGACCCTTGCCAGTCTCATCCCAGCTTCTAGCGAAAGTGCCTGTCAATAAACGTGCGGACTTGTTTTGACACCTCGTCACGAGACAAAATGCAGAGTTCTCTGGAGCAACGTTATGCAATAAAATTTTGCGTCAAACTCGATAAATCTGGTTCAGAAAGGGTTTTGAGGGTTCGCCCGGAGATCGCCAGATTATGGATCCTCCACCACGACAACGCCCCCTGTCACAATTTATGGCAGAAAAAAATATTGAAACGCTTCCACAACCACCCTACAGCCCCGACCTAGCTCCCTGTGACTTTTTTCTATTCCCCAAGCTAAAATCACGCCTAAAGGGGACTCATTTTGGTAGTGTTGCAAACATCCAACAGGCCGTGACGAGGGTACTAGTCAGCCTTACGGAAGATGATTTCCAGCACTGCTATGACGAGTGGAAAAATCATTGGAACCGGTGTATTATTTCTCAAGGCTGCTATTTTGAAGGTGACAACATTAAATTGTAAATTTTTTTAATAAAAGTATTTTTTTTTTAATCATTCTCATTACTTTCCGGACAAACCACGTATGTTCACTGACAGCCAAGCAGCCATTGGAGCAATCAGGAACCATATAACTATGACATGACATGACCCCATAACAGTGGCGGATCCAGAAATTTTCTGAGGAGGGCGCACTTTTTTTTTTACATTTCATGAGTAATGAAGGCCCTAATTTAAAATACACCTTAGTACATAATAACGTTGTAAATTACTGTAAATGTTTAAATACAATTCATTTTCAATTAGTAGACTTGAAAAATGACTAAATACTTTATGAGTGTCCTCACCTCTCAGGGGGGGGGGGCGCCCCCCGCGCCCCTCCCCTGGATCCGCTACTGCCCCATAAGCAGTAAATATTCAAGAACACGATATAGCTTATAGCATAAATAAGGATATGGAGAGTCGTAAACAAGCGGACAAGATTCTTGCTGATAATGCTTGGAAACGGGTTAAAGCTCCAGATTCGTCATGGGGAGAAAAAGCCGCGGCTTGGTTAGTTACAAATGCCATGAAAGCAAAAAGGAAAATTGGTTCGGGGCTGAGGAAGAAAAAGAAGAAGATTAGTTTTAAAGATTTGGTTAAATCGTCAAAAGTAGATGATGTATCATCTATTCTCAATGCATCAAAAGCAGCATATAAAAAGGCTAAAATGCATCTACGTGGTAAGGCGAAACCTTCACCGCCCAGAGTTCTTCCGCTGCCAAAACAGGGAGGTTTTCTCCAATTTCTTGTACCATTGATGGCAGGACTTTCCGCTGTGGGGTCTTTAGCAGGTGGAGCCGCGAGTGTAGCCAAGGCGATCAATGAAGCTAAAGAAGCCAAACTAAAATTGGATGAGCAAAAGAGGCATAATTTGGCCATGGAAGGTCAAAAAGTTGGAAACGGACTTTATTTGAAACCATATAAGAATGGTTACGGTCTATTTATAACCCGACAAAAAAGACCAAAAAAATATGACTACCAAATAAACCATTGACCGATTTTGAATTGAATCATTTAGCAAAAGTTTTAAATGTTCCAAATTTTCGTGGAGTGTTTATGATTGATAATCTTCCAAAATATCCAAAAAAACTCGAGTCAGCTATTGTAAATTTAAATACAAGTTCAGAACCTGGTTCTTATTGGGTCTGTTATGTAAAAAAAAGATAATGTAGTGAAATACTTTGATTCTTTTGGAAATTTAAAACCTCCTCCTCAATTGTTAGATTATTTTAAAGGTTGTCAAGTATTATATAACCGCTGTCGTTATCAAAAGTGGAATACTCCAGTTTGTGGACACCTTTGCTTAAAGTATTTAGCCGATTTTTCTCATAAATTTTGATCATTAATAATCATGAGCTACACAGTAACGTTTACGGGCAATTCTAGCGTTCTTCATGCAACTTCCTACCTCCTCTAGAATTAGGGTTGGATTGTACAATCGGGTTATTATCTTTTGACACATATAATACTATTCCAAACATAAGAAGGGGTGTTAACGCTCTGTCAGTCATGGCTCATCATGGCATTGGTTTTTCAAACCGCCTCAGGGTGCGAGTGAAGAACTGGCTAATGCAAGGACGAACATATGGGTAATGAAAAATATTCACGGATTGAACTGGACCTATGGCGATGTAGAATATGAAGATATGAAGAATTTATTAGTATATGTTACAGAAGACTATGACATATTATGGGGAAAGGGAATGGAAAAGTGCAAGTTTATAGAAGAACTCATCGATAGACCAGTCTATGATCTTCATGATTTCGGCTGTCCAAACTTGAAACAGTTAAATAATGAACAGATAGCTTGTCATTTCCATTTGAACACTTCCCTTGTTTGCTCATTAAATCAAGCCCATCGTTTGGCCACATGGGTCAGAAAAAATTCTGAAGCTGTAAATTTAAAAAAGGAGAGATAAGAAGACAAACATTTAAGAATATTGGTACACCTCATCATCTACTCTCATATGCTGGATTTATTCGAGGAGTCAAGGATAGAGTTGAATGTGTATACTGTGGACTGGTATTCGACAGCTCATCATTAGTCAACCCTCTCAGATACCATAAAAAAAATAGTCCACAGTGTTTGTGGTTCCAGGAGGAGTATTTATACTCCTCCTAGGAAGTACCTTATCAGTATGATGGATAAAATGGAGTCAGCGATACGTCGTTTGGGAGAGGAAGGAATCGAAACTTTAACTACAGAAGAATTGAGAGGTTTACCTCGATCATTACTTTTGTACCTTTTCGACTATACATTAGACTACATATGGGAAAATTTACCCGAGGAGTGGCAAGAGGACGAGGAATTTATCCAGAAGTGAATACTTTCTTACCTCAATGAATATATTAATTATTAATTGTACTATTATATCTGTAATTTACCCCATGTATTATTTCAAATAAACCATATAAATTAAATTTTTTTTTATTTATTTACCTTTATTCTCATTTTTACTTAGGGAAGGGTTCAAGAAATAAAAAAAGTATATAAAGAAATATTATTTATTACATAAATTACAAATCATAAGGGTCTTTTCTTGAGTTCATTTAATAAATTACAAAAGAGTCTCAGTATTAATATTAAAGTCCATTGATGTTGGTTCCACAGGTTCAGTCAGTTGACCTTCTTCATGTTTCTTATATAGTTCAGCCATTTTGGTTATCAATTCCAATGAGTTGTTGATGTTCTTAACGTCTTTACAAAGCTTTGCCGTTTCATTTCTGCTAAAACATGTTGAAGGTGAATCGAGCTGAAGGGTTGGCGAACTCTGATTAAACATTGCAAAAGAAATAAAAACCTGTTCTATTTTCATAACTCTGTTCCTTCCCCTCTTGAAAAGTGTACAATACACATTTTTACACCTTACTCGGTCTTCAACCTCCACTTTCTTGGGCCTGCTTTGCAAAAGAGATAACATCCTTGGAATCTGGTCGGCGATAAATCTCTATTCTTCCGTATCCATATACACTGCAGTTTTCTTGTCGATGACCGCGACAGTGGGTACAAAATCGCAAAGGCCGACTCGCACTCGGACAGTGAACAGTCGGTCGGCCTCATACCTCATGTTCTTACTAGTTAGTCGTCCCATATTAAACTGGTTTATCAGTACTAGGACTATGACGGGTATGTTGAGGGGTAGTGGGGGGAGAAACCTCCCTCTTTTACTAAGCTTGGTCGATGAATTCAAATAGGCTTCAATTATGAATGAACTTGAATGAAACAGCTGAGTAAACTGAATAATCATGCAACTGTGGCCACACCCCCGGCACTGCGCACACCTGCGCCCGGGAACGGGTGCCACGCTACAGCACGGCTCAAGCACGTGCTGTTGCCACATCTACTATCCAACTTTGCAATGTTGGGCATCTCACATCCGTTGACCCCTTCAAGGTCAACCAAAACCTCATAACACACCTCAAGGACACCCCCCCCCCCCTCACCCTAGAACAACACCCCCCTCGCCCTCACAAGGTCGGTCAATGACCCTCAAGGTCACATATAGCTCTACTACAGCACGCTCAAGGTCATTTCCTTCGTGCTCCTGCTCAACCGGCCAAATACAACTACTAACGAGTAAAATCCAAATACAGCCCTTGGGCTCCTGAGAGGAGGTGGGAGAAAAAATGGTCATTCCAAATATAACACAATATCATCTACAACTGTAAGTTAATTGAATTCCTTGATTGTCCGTTTGCCTACCTATTTTAACCATATTTCTCCATAGACCTATATTTCACCATACCCCATTAGTCCATTATTAATGAAGAAATGTATTATTTTATTTCCTTTTTAATATTTCAACCACATCACTTACAAAGAATGTTTTAGGGTCTCTTTAAATTCTTTTCCCCACTAACCATTTAACATATTTCATTGTATGACCGACGGAATTCATTCTATGACCATCTTTGAGATGAGACCATTGAGGCTAATGCAATACTAATTGATTTGAATAATCACATGTCCTTTCACACATCAGTGTCAAAACCGCCTTTGAATGTCACCTCAAATGCATCATGCAAGCCCCAACTTCCGAAAATTTAGATTTAAACTTTCTCTGAAGATATTATTATTATTATTAAGTATATCTAGAGATATACTTAAGTGAAATCACTTTCGTGAAATGTTCGCGTCTATCATCCACAATGAACCCAGCCTCTTGAAAGTGGAAAAATTCCTTTATCTGTTCGGAGCGCAAAAAGGCAAAGCAGGTACTCTTCTGTCAAGGTTTCCTGTTGATGCAAAATCATATCTCCAGACATGGGAAGAGCTTGTCTTTGACAATCCGTGCATCCGTGCGCTCCAGATATCTCAGGGAATCGTGTCAGGGTCTTCCTCAGACACCAGCTTCGCTCGAAGCTCTACAATGTCTGGGTTTCACAGCTACCCCAACAGAAGTTCCAACAAGTATAAGGCTTTTGTTAGTGCAGTAACCCTACACAGCACTGATTCATCTATGCCCCCAAGAATCAGAAGAAGGTATACCAATGTTTTAATTACCAGGACTACCATTGGCTTGCATTATGCAAAGGATTCATCAAGAACCCAGTAAAACAACACATTGAGTTACTCTAATGCTAAGTCTGCTTGAACTGCCTCTACCAAGATCACACCTTCGGAGACTTCCGCTCAAGATTCAGAGGCAAAAAATGCAATGAAAAGCATGAAACTTTGATCCATCAAGAGCCTGTCATTGTGAAACGGGAGAATGAAGCATTCACAGGTTTCGGGTCTTGTTCTTATGTTCCAACATCATCAAACAGCACTGTCCTGTTGTGCAATGCTAGGCTGCTAGCATCATGGGACATTGGAGTGTTCTTTCCTGTACGTGCTATACTACAATCTGGCAGTCAGCATAGCTTTGTTACCTTAATAGTCACAAGTAAATGTAAGGCCACATACAACCCTTCCACGGACCCATAAGAAGTCTTGCCGAGTTAGATGTTCCCAAGTCTTATCTTAAGGGTACCATATCATGCACTCTGTGCCCTAATGATGGTGGTCATGCTTACGCAGTTTACCCGATTGTGGTTTACCGCATCATATCTACTTTATCCATCCAAAGCATACCCTCTTCTGTTGTCAAAAAGTTAAGCCAATACCAAGCTCTATGATTATCAGTTTGGCAAGTCACATCCTCTGGACCTATTGATTGGGGTGAGCTATTCCCTTACATCCTACCAGCTCTCTTTTCTCATCCAGTGTTAAAGATCTTCTCTTGCTTCCAAATACAGTCAGCTTAGCAGTCTCTGGTTCCATTCGCAACTTCCTACTCACTCCACAGCAACATACTTCCTTGACTCACCATCCCACATCAGCGCCTAACTAAAGCTGTTCTGGGAAATGGAAGAACCTTCTCCAGTTGATCAGAGTCATCCTGATGACTTATCCTGCAAGCAGCACCTCCTAATACCCCACTCACGAGATCTCAATGGCAGTTACATCTTCAGATTCCCATTCAATTCAATCAAATCTAAGAGATCAAGCTATTCCACTTCTTGGAGAATAATTTGAGAAAAAATCTTAAGCTTCACAAGCAGTACAACCAGTTCATGAAGGAGTACTTAGACCTCGGTCACCTGCTGTGACCCCCCTGTGAACCTAATAACACATCATGGAGTGTGGCAGGAAAGCACTTCTGGTACAAAATATAGAGACGTATCCGATGCATTCAGTGCATCATATTCCATCAATTTGAATGATGCCTTTCTGTATGGACTGAAGTTGCAGAAAGACATATGCAACATTCTCATCAGATTCAGATTGCATGCGGTTCCTCAATGCTTTCACCTGGTGAAGATGTACTAACAGGTCCTTATTCATCCAGAAGAGGCAAGTTCTAGCACATCATGTGGCACAAAAACTGCTCAGATGCTCTCACAGAATACAAACTCAAAAGAGTCACATACAGCATGAAATCACATATAGCACTTTTTGATCACTTCTAAGCACAAGTGGAATGTATTTCCATTAGACCTCCTGGGGATGATAGGGTAAAAATTCTGAGACTCACTTGGAATCCATCCAATCATCAATTTTCATATTCTGCACTTACGCTAGCCTCTTTCCATGTCACCAAAAGGAAGATGCTTTCTGTGATGTTATCTGTGATGGAAAGGTCCACAGAGTCCGCTCGTTATCTAGCCAATGGTAAGGAATGTCATTTATGCCATACACAAAATCATTTCGCTCCAGTTTGTTTCAGGTCGGGAAAAGCTAGGGTTCAAGAAAGTAATCATAGACGCAGCTACTATTTACGCAAATCAGACAGCGACGGCTCAAGCTACAACTGCAGAGGAGTATTCATGAGAAACATTCAGTTTGAGCACTTAAAGCAGGTAATTTTTTACCTGAGTAAGTAGTAAAATGCTACCTTAGTTATTAACGAGAGGCTTGTTGAGATGGTTTACAACCCAGGGGCCGCCGAATCTGTCATCAGCAGAAGGATCTGGGAAAACATAGGCTCTCCACCACTAGAACGAGCTCAATACTTACAAACATACGCTGCGGTCAAGGTAAATACGTTAAAGAAAACTGATGTAACAGTCACATCATGTATCATCACATGTAACAGCCAGGGAAAAAAACGAAATGTTTGAGTCTTATGGTGGTCGAAAAATAAGACCATTCATTATTCGGTTTTAGCTGGGTATTGGCCTTCGAGCTTCAATTACCACCGGGATCGAGGGTATGTGCTTTAGGTCACGAATTGGTCTTACAAGTCGACAAGGATATTAAGAATATCAGGCATAGCACAATGTATCTGAAACACCAGAAGTCAAATAGTCTGGCAGAGAAAAATATACAAACCCCCACTCAAGAGGGGGGAGATGATGTTTGAGAGACAATTGCAGTCTAAACTGACACCCTTAAACTACTAAACCGGATAGAACAGCAAGAGATTGAATCTTTCCAAAGAAGAGACCCTGTAGCTCCCTTAGACGAGGAAGATGGAAGATAACGTCACTGTTACCTTGATCAACTCCGAAACAAAAGATTTACCACCAGACTTTCCGCCAGAGGAGAAATGTGATGTTATCGATCAACGATCGATTTGTTTTATATTAATGCAAAAAACATGTTATGTTTTATCTGTAAAAAGTCCAGTTGTGTTCAAATCATTGTTCAGTCAACTACAAAACATATTCTTTACATTTCAACCTACATTCGTAATTTACTAATAGATACATTAAACTTTCCTTAGTGGTCAAAATATTTGACCCGCTTTGACTAATTTCCAGCAATTTTTACAGCAAAAGCCAAGAAGTGTCGAAGGCAGTGTCGGTTGGAATGAGGAACTTCCTGATGCAGTAATGCTCGCTTGGATGGAACTCGCTTCAGATTGAAGCACTCTATTGTCACTTTCCATCCCAAGATATGCCATATGCAATGTGTCAGCCAAAGGCTATGCTGCCACCCTATGCCTCCATGCAGAAGTTCACGATTCTACCACTAAGATATTCTAGTTATTATCTCGGCTCATTTTCTCAATACCCAAGCGGCAAGAGAAGCCATTTGTTTCACTGACTCTGAGGTCGTTCTTGCTTGGTTGAACTCTCCAGTCCACGATATCCGAGTAGATATTTCATGGCAAGGTCCTGGATGGCTTTAATCACCTATTCCTGACTGGTTTGAGCCAATGGACACCTAGGTAGTTATGGCCAGTTTTGAAGAACCAAGGATGAAGTTGAGCACAAAAGATCGGATCTCCCAGTTCTCATCTTCCCGTATACTGATAGCAAGGATGCTATCACAAGAAGAAAATCCACTTCCTCATCTTCTTCTTCTGGTCTGATCACCGCAAGGGAGTTCTTGGATGCCGAAATCAAATGCACTTGGTATACCTATATTTTCCGAAATATATCTTCATGCCAACTTCTGACTTTCCAAGGACCCTGTTGCAATTAGTGCCTCTTCTGAATTAGCGGGTTATTTTTAGGATAGGCGGTAAGTTGCAACATGCCCCCTTGACTAGGCAGGAAAACATCCCATCCTTATTCCATATTGATCTGTACTTTTCTGGCTCATAATCCAAGATATGCATGCGAGGCATTTTCATGCTGGACCTACAGTTACCTTGGTGTTTTGTGCATTCATTGAAGTCTTGGTGGAATACGCTGGTCCTTACTGGTTCAGGAATCCACCCGGAAGAATGTGCCCATCAACCAGGCCTACCTTAGCATATTCTTTTGCTTTGCCTCTAAAGCATTGCACCTCGAATTGGTATCCTCCATCGCCACTACTGCGTTCTTGGACACTCACAAAAGGTTCATCTCAAGAAGAGGTGTACCAAAGTGCATCTGCTGCACCACGGAACCAATTTCATTGGGGGCCTCAAGATTCGCCAAGGACGTATATAGATTTTAAAACGATGCCAGGCTTCTGATGTCAAGCATTTATCACCCACAGGGAAAAAATGGAAATAGTCTATGGCTCGGGAGGCCAGAGTCAAATCTTGTATATTTCCATATCACTTCTCATGGGAAAATTGCCAGTCGAGGCTATTCTGAACTCTCGCCCGTTATGCAGATTGACAGAGGATCCATTGAATTGATTTCCTGACTCCATTTCTGATCGGAGCCCAATTGTCTGCTCTTCCTGAACCCTCAGAGATTGACCACACAACTTCAGACAGAAATTGCTCATGTGTGGAAACAATGGAGCAAGTAGTTCCTATACACCCTGCAGCAGAAATCCGAGTGGATCTGACAGGCCATCAGTATCAAAGTCGGTTCTGGTTATATTGTTGGAGAAGTTGTTTTTAAACCAATTGTTTCAAAAATTTGACCTGTCACCAAAGTGGTAGAGATGGAATTACCCATACTGTTTCACTACGATCCCCTTCCGGCAGGCTGCGATCCATCTTAACCAGGGCTGTCACATGCCTTGTTCCTTTTTTTAACCCTAAGCAGGAGTATAACCCAGGTGTTTGGGACAGGAATTTCCATAATTTTATTTAGGAAAATCTCCCTGTTCCCGATAAAGGAACAAAAAAATGGACTGTAATGGGGTGTTACAAAATAAAGTAATATCTGACCTTTAGAGGATGTATATTTACAGGGTTAAAAATTTATAGAATTTATATGAAACATAAATTGTACCCGATGTGGTTTAGGTTATGGTATCGTGCCATGGTGGGTAGGGCTTCATTATTCTCTGGCTGCTTCTCCCATCATTCTTGCTTCTTCCTCCTCATGCCTCGGGGTGTGCTCCGGTGGCCTACTCGCTACACATTGTCCTTATTTGAAGAAGGAACAAGGCGAAAAAATGAAAATTGTGTGAGTCCATTGTGGTGTACACCTTTACACTCGGCTCCTGACCACTACCAGTCGGCCATTAGAAAACCCATTAAGGGCACAGGGCTAATTTGCACACCGATGCGCCCTCCGTCCACAAGGGGGCGCCTTTGCTAGTAAAAATGATTTAGGTTGCCCGGCCAGGTAAGTAACTTTTTCCTATTCCTTTTTTTTTTTCAAAAGTTCATTCATCAACCCACAGCAAATTTCCATCAGGAGCTGATCATCTCTTGAGCTTTCCTCAATTCAGGTAGGCAGTTCGTTCGATCTTTGGAACCAGTCATCGTCCACCTATAAAGATGCTGCTCCACATTAGTCATAAAATGACAGGACAACCTCCTTATAGACTTTGGCAAGTTAGGAAAATCATAATCTCAAACCTGTTTTACTTAGTCCTCTTTAGTTTATCAATTGTTATACAAGTAAGGAGCGAGTAAAATCCCTTTCCTTTTCAAAATTTCACTCTCTACACTAACAAAGAATGTTTCATGTTCTCTTTAAATTCTTTTCCCCCTTTAACTAAATAAGATGCATTTTTTCATACAGTCCACTATTCCAGATTACTATTCATAAAGTAACATCATGTCACTTCGCTATCTCAAGGTGAAGCCATGATCCCATGCTGTATGATAGAGGTAAAGGGTGAGTACCTAGTCAAATTACATTAAACAAAAGGTATTTGAATCATAAGGACCAGATTAATCATAAATTAAATGAGCAAATGGAATTAAATCATATTAAACATAACACAATCTCACTATATTTACGATAAAAAACTAAAACAGTATTTATAAAAATACAAATTAATAGACATACCATGTAATTCTTAGGTATTACAGGGCTAATCTGCCGGCAAATTAACTTTATCTGTTGTTCTGGAATGTTAAAAACAGTCCAAGATCTAGGATACAAAGCTATATATTCAGCATCTTCTCCAGGAAAATCCCATTCCCATGATGATAACCTCTTGCCTGTTGGTTTACTAAAATAATATTGAAAGACTAATTAGGGGCACAGAGTTTTTATTAAAACAGAATTTGTTGCATGTATATTTTTAAAATAATAATAATAATATATATACATATATATATATATATATATATATATATATATATATATATATATATTAAATAATTTTTATAAGAAGAGAAGTCTTGGCCGGGATTTGAACCCGAATTTCCTTATCATTAGTAAGGCGCTCTTGCCATTTGGGCCACCCAGGCACATATCCCTTATCTCAACTGACCTCTTCCCCACCGATCTTGCAATTTTTGCAAATCAAACGGGGAGTGGACAATTTGTCCATTATATGAGGTCTCTTGACCATTTTCAATTTATTTGAAAATTATTCAATTGTTTTTCTTTTTATGATGAGATTGGCCTTGGCTGGTATATGAACCCAGATTTTCTTATCACTAGTAAGACGCTTTTGCCGCCGAAATCCCTGCCAAAGCCAATCTTTCTTCTTCTTATAAAAACATTTTAAAATTATATTATGAATTTTAATCTCATCATGAATAGCAAAATAATTGAATAATTATTTAAATAAATTGACAATGGTCAATAGACCTCACATAATGAACAAATTATCCACTCCCCTTTTAATTCGTGAAAAAATTGCAAGATCAGTGGGGAAGAGGTAAGTGAAGATGAGGGATTGACTTGACTGGGATATGTGCCTGGGTGGCTCAAGTGACATTTATATATAAATGAATAAATACAGGATTGTCTTGATAATCTGAACACATATATTGCATGACCTCATTAAAGTACCAGCCTATGTTAGTCAACTTTGCATTCATTCCCCCATTCGAGGCAAGTATTAAATGCTTTTATGGTGTTTCTATGACTTATATATTATTTAGAATACATTAGAAAAATTTTTACAGCATAAATCAATACAAGATACAACTAAAAATTAGACTAACCTGACTAATGGAAGGCTCTGCGCCTTGTTCACGTTTGGTCTAATAAATCCTTAAATGATTTCGGTGTCATCCAAGTACTCTGAGCATCTTCCTTCTTCTTGGTCATTAACCTAATCAGCAATTTCTTCCATAGATACGTACAGTATTTTTTTTTTTTTTTTTTTTTTTTTTTTTTTTTTTTTTTTTTTTTTATGGATCTTGGTTAACAATGTTTTAGACACATTCAGATATGTTTATATCTTCTGCCACATATCTTACGTTCATAAATTTCCTGGAATCGGGTTTCCATGCACCAGGAAACGTGACTGACATTTTATAAATTTATTTTCTGAAATGCTAGCTGCAATATCACACCCAGAAGCTACTATATCAATTTTTTTTCTGATCTTTGATTCTGGATTCTGGTGCTCAGTGTGACACGCTGATATATTGGTTGGTACAATGCTTTCCAACCCCTAATTTCTCTAAGATTTCCCACATTTGTTTCAAAGTTAGTGTAACATGTTTCATTATGAAACTTATTCATCTTTTAGCAATGCTCATTAACAACAGACCAACACAAACTTATGTTTAGAAGAAGTGAGAAGACCATAAAAGATAGAGTTGGGACTCAAGAAGTTGAATTTAACTTTTTTTCAATATTTCTTTGGATTACCAAGGGTTTCGGATTATAAGGGGTTCAGATTATCAAGACTGTCCTGAACTTTGTAATTGATTCAGCAAAGTTCAGAGAAAAGGATTCATAATTCATTTGTAGGTCAAGATATAATAATTCAACACATAAAATAGATCACCTTTGACAAGACAATACTTTCTGGTATAACGTATTATTATTTTTGTCCTGAATGTTTATGATGAACTGAGCTGCATCAAAAGTAATTGATGGGAATTCATAACTGCCAGGAATCATTTGAATATTAGTGAATCCTCCCTGAAATTTTGTTCCAATTGTACCACAACCAATCCCACCCAGAGGAACACCTTTAATAGAAAGAAATAATATAAATAAAAATATAAATTAATTTATATAGCACATGTCGGCAAGTAGATGGTTATAACTCAAAATATATCAATTTTGAGCTATGGAATAAAAATGACAAAACCTAAAATGTCAGAATAGAGTCACAATAATATTAATAGTTCCTTTGTATAAGGCGGAATTTACCATATTCTTTTATGGAGGGATGATCGTGTTAAAGCAGATTGTGTGGTCTATAATTCTTTTAAGAATATTATAGACCACGAACCATTGGTGGTTCCGCTGGTAATTATGGTATTTATGGTAATGTGGACTGTATAATGGAGGAATGATAGAAATGATTAAACTATTAACTGAATGGGGTTATATTTGTGATATGAAAATATGACTGGAAATTAAATGGCCGAAAAGTTACATACAGATGGTTAGTTTAAATTTTGATTAATAATTTGATGATAACTTCTTCTTGTATTTAACGTAGGAATGATGAATTTAAGCGCTCTCCTACCTTGGTATTTAACCTTGAAGTAGTTAAATAAAAGGGCTCTTCTTGTGCCTGTGAATAACTTGATCATTTTGGCTGGCCAGCACTCAGCTTCTCCGTCTTCATTCTCAGTCCCAAGGACCCACTAGGGTCTTCAAAATTTACTCCCTCATGATTTTAATATGCTAAATATGCTGCAAATGGTTTCCGCCACCAAGAGGTCTTACTGCCCGACTCTTCACGCACAGTGCGTCTCGTGAGACGTCAGTCAGCACTGCCAACCCATGAACTTGGCCATTTAATTTTATTATGATATAATGATATATTACATAACCTAAGATCAATATATATAACTAAGATAGCTTATGTAATAGATGATATTACATAAACTACATGATATATGATATAATATATAATAATACATAAAGTAAGAGATAAAATCTCACATGTTTCGAGCTACTGGCTCGAACACAGATAGAGGGCTACTTTTGAGTTATACTTACAAGGGGAGGCTACGGACGTGGGGTCACCGATTACAATGAAACTTTTTTTCGAGTTTCTATATCCAAAAATATTAGTGTCCGAGGGTTCTTGCCAATGGGCCTTTTGAGCCGAGAAAAAAAATTTCTTAGGTACGAAAATAGCCAAAAATTGCATCAACAAAGTTGCCGCTGCTCAAAGCTCCTTCAACCAATTTCAATGAAATTTTCAGGGATGTCAGAGTATTGAAAAATATTAGACACATGCATAGGGGATTGGCGAAATTAGCCTCTGGAAGCCCAGAATAAATCATTCAATATTGTGGTATATTCGTGCTCTGGGTAACGTTAAAAATCAATTCCATTACTTTGTAAATTGAATAAATTACGTTTTTCAGCTTTTTACGTCAAAAACTAAATATTCGTATTTAAATATTATTAAATATTTAACAGGAAATATTTTTCATGAAAAAGCATTTTTTGCTTAGACTGAAGAAAAATTTTCAACCAAAAAAAAAAAAAATTACTATTTGAAATATGTTCCAAGTGTATTGTTATGTAAAAAGCACAATTTCATAGTTACTTAAAAAAATATTTAAGACAATTTTGCGAAAAACTGAATTCGAAAGTTTGAATTTTGAAACTGAAAGTATTCCCATTGTTGTTTTCCCTTGCCCAAAGAATTAAGGAATTATTTTATGATTGAAAACATTTGTTAAAAATTAAGAATAATAAATCTTTGGAAGACGACAACTGTTTTTATTGAATTAAGGGATTGCAGTTATAAACACAGTATGAACTTCTAAATACAAAAAACAGGGTCAATGACATGTAATATAAATAAACATGACAAACTGATTAGGTAGGTAATTCCTTCTCTCTGGTGTGTGGAAAATAACTTCACTCTCCCATTGGCATTCGTCTCCCACGTATCTACTGCGAAAAGTTTGTTCTTAAACATATTAATTGGATTATCTAGCTTTTGATTTATTTGGCATCTCTTGGGCATCTTTTTTGGATTTTGATTATCGACATTTCTCTGTCACTAATTAAATCTTCTTTTTTTTCATTGTTAAAAAATATGAACGGTCAAAATTTGGACGACTGTTTTAGTCGTCTTTGTTACGATAAGAACATCGTGAAACAAGGTCTTAAATATTGTTGGGGAATTTTTAAAGAAAAACATCTTACAGATGATTATGACGACAACAACTATTGTTCTACAAAGGCAACTTTATTTGGAAATAAAATCGTCGAGTACGTTTCAAAGTTAATGGCTGACTTTATTTTTGAAGAAGAAGTTTTTCTTTCCGATGAAATAATGGAAGAAGATTGTGAATTCACTGACAACGAATCTGATACTTCACAACATTCCATAGAATCTCTCTACGATGAAGCATTAAAAGCACCAGACCATGTACCTATAGAAACAAAAATAAAATTGTTCGATTAGCTAAACAACACCCAAATTGGAGTCTCTCAACATTACAAAGACATGGAGCAAGTTGCTTGAAGCGGAAAGATCGAATTTCAGAATGGGAAAAACAGATTGTATCTGGTGGGACCAGGAGAGAAAAACTGGAAATGATAAACAAGTGGGTATACGATAGATTTCAGGAAGGTAGAAATCAAAAAAGAAGTATTACAACTAGGGATCTTCAGCAATGGGCTTCATCAGCCGCTCTACATTACCAGTCCAAAAATTTTCAATTTTCGGCTTCACTTGGTTGGGCCAAAAAATTTAAAGCAGCACATCGCATCCGTATGCGTAAAATAATTCGATTTATTAAGTCGAGACATGCTTTAAAAATGGATATTATTTTAAATGAGGCAAAGTGTTTTCAGAGGCAAACTTCTAAGGCAATTGAAAAATACGATGCAAAGTTTGTAATTAATACGAATCAAACAGGATGTAAATATCGGAGTTTCTTTAACCGAACCCTATCATTTCAAGGAAAAAAGACCACTGAGGGTTTTGTAGGAGATTTTAATAAAGTTACACAGCCCAGTATTCCATCACTGCAGCTGGAACACTTTTGCCAAAAGTTTTTCTTTGTATGCAAGAACTCACAGGAGATTTTGGGCCTCGAGTTCAAAACCAGATATACAATTTATTAAAAACTTATAAAAATATTTATGTGACTGCATCCAAATCTGGAAAACTTTCAAAAAAACGTTATGAAGATTATGTCAGTAATGTTTTAAAACCATATGTAAAATATAATGAATTCATGTTAATTCTTGATTCTTGGGGAGGGCAAAAAGATGAAACGTATATAAAAAATTTATTCACAAATGAAGACATTTGCACAGTGGCAATTGAAACGATTCCACCTCATTGCACACCATATTGTCAACCATGTGATGTTTATTTTTTCCGACAAGTAAAAAACTTCATTAAAAAAATACAAAATTGCCCTGAAATATTGAATGATGGTCGTCAGGAAATTAGTTCAAGGGAAGATGCTCTGAAAATTCATTCCTTAATTCACCACCAATTATCATCTCCATTATTTGTTGACATGGTAAAATATGCTTGGTTTGCATCAAAGTTAATTCCAATGAGAGCAATATTTGAAAATGTCAATCAAATATGTTTTCCTGATGGAATGAAAAAGGAAGGAAACTGCAACTGCAAAGGTATACCTTTTATTAAATACTCTCATTGCCGAAAAAACTTATGTTTTAGCTGTTTTTTTGATAAATATCACCCAAACGAGTGTGGGGTGTAAACGCATATTTTTAATTTCCTAGTTAGTATTTTAGGATAATTTGGTATTTTATAATGTTTATGTAGTCTAGGAAAAGTCTGAAACATTTTCCTAACAAAAATATGTTTTTGGACAAAAAAGTTTTTAATTTTAATTTTTCAAAAATTTATCACATTACATTTAAATAATAGGTACTACTATTTTACGAGCATAAATTTTTTGGTGACAATCTCTTCAATCCAAGCAAGGAAATTTTGTTATGAAAAATATTTCCTGGTAAATATTTAAATATAAATTTAGAAGATAAAAATGAGGAAAAAAAAAAAAAAAAAAAAAAAACTTCGTCTCAAAATAATTTGTTCTTAAATATAAATATTTAGGTAGTTTTTGAAGTAAGAAGCTGAAATTTAAGTAATGGAATTGATTTTTAACGTTACCGAGAGCGCGAATACAACACAAAATTGAATGGTTTATTCTGGGCTTCCAGAGGCTAATTTCGCCAATCCCCTATACACGTGTCTAATATTTTTCAATACTCTGACATGCCTGAAAATTTCATTGAAATTGGCTTTGAGCAGCGGTAACTTTGTTGATGCAATTTTTGGCTATTTGCCAAAACTTAGAAAGTTCCTAAGAAATTTCTTTTCTCGGCTCAGAAGGCCCATTGGCAAGAACCCTCGGACACGTATCTAATATTTTTGAATTTAGAAACTCGAAAAAAAAATTTCATTGTAATCGGTGACCCCACATCCGTAGCCTCCCCTTGTTAGTACCAGTGAAACTAACTGTCCCTAGGGTAGACTATTTGTGGTCAAAGACTGTTTTCTCTCGTCACTCTTTGTAGGAATATAGTAAAATTGAGAATGCGGTTGAAACTTCACATGTATATGATTATCCAAAAAAAAAAAAATAAATAAAAAAAAACAGTTTTTTGAGTTGTAACCATCTTCTTGCCAACTTGCGATATATAAAAATATTGAACAAGTTAAAAAAGAGGATGTTACTGCTATAATTTATTTAGAACCTATTGGTACTGTTGGAAAGAACTAGGCCAGCAAGTGGGCTATACAGTCCTTTTGCCAACCCCTAATGACTAATTAGAGGTTGCAGCCAAGAAATAAACATCAACTGACTCAGGTAGGAATCGAAACCACAAAGGTCCAAACCAGAAACACTGTCCAAACACACCGTTGCACAGTGGGGCGAGTGATAGGCGGCATTCATTAATATCTCCGTTTCTACTGGTCCTAGAGTATTACTTCTGGTGTCATTTTAAAACTAATCGAATACTCTATTGATCTACAAGATCAGCAATTTTCAAAGAAATTTTGCCTGTTGCGATATAACGGGTAGGATAACTTTTAAATGTGTACATACATATTATGTATCTCTTGCTAAATAGAGCATTATGATTTGTAAACACATAATATAAACATGTTTTATTAATTTTTATTTTTTAATTAAATTGAAGTTCACAAACGGAAAACTAAAACTACAAACAAAAATATATCTAGGAGTAAAAGTTGAAAACAAAACAAAAAAAAACAAGGTATTTAATTTAATAATGAGAATTGTAAGCTTGAAGAATATATAATATTTCTAAAATTTCAAATGTTTTTTTATTTTTCAATTAGAAGTTCTTTTACTTCTGAAGATATTGTTTCTAAACGATCGCGATCGTTGTTAAGTGTTGACCTTATATGTGATATTAAAGGGTCTGAATTAATTAACAATAACAAATTATTGAGGATATCTCTGTTGGTAGCCGTCCTTGAAAACTTTCTTGAAAAAGATTCTCTGTATTCGCGGAAGTGTTTATGGTTAGCCTCCTGAGCATCTTCTGATAGCATACCAATTGGCACAATAGCATGTTTGACTATTTCCGGGCCATGCATTAACAATTTGTGAACTGTTACTGGCATTTAATACCACCCATACAAATCCACAAATATCTCAGCCGTTTCTCTTGTAAACTTTTCAATATTGATCAAAGAGTTGGACGATATTGCTTGCAAAATAATATAAAACGGTTTAATTAAATTTACATCTATTCCTGTGATTGACCCCAAAATGAGAGGAAACGCAAAAAACTTACACGCCGTGTTTCCATCATTAGATGTGCCCAATCCTTGGTTCACTTGGTCAACTATTAATCCCATTTTTTCCCTAAAATCACTAATGATTTTT
This sequence comes from Aelia acuminata, assembly GCA_911387785.2. Taxonomy (NCBI): domain Eukaryota; kingdom Metazoa; phylum Arthropoda; class Insecta; order Hemiptera; family Pentatomidae; genus Aelia; species Aelia acuminata. Next base: position 123,286,274 of record OU426980.1, on the reverse strand, counting down.
GTTTTTCTTTGTTGGAAAAGTTCTTTGTGAACTGGGGACCGAATACTCCAAGATTTGAAATCTAATCGATATGCAATGTGGAGGAGGAATTCAAAGCTCCTTATCCAGCAATGAAGACTAGATAGTCCAAAACAGTAATTTTCTGCAACCACTTCTCTGTTAATAACCACATTCAGTACATTCATTTCTGTAGGAGTAGCATTACAAATGTAACATTTCATCGAAGAGGTCATATCTGTTAGCATATTGCATATTTTTCCGTCAACCATCGTAAGAAATAACTTGTATGTGATGGAAACGTTTTGATTGTGGTACGGGTTGAGATTTTTTATTTGCTTTTTTATTTCATCAACAAAACTTGTTACATTATCTTTAGATTCTTTTGTGAATTCAAATAGTATGGGTCTACAGTAACGGGTGGATGATGTTTTTTCAATCTGCCATAACAGGTGTTAATTATCGGCATTAATTATTTTTATTGGGACCACACTGCATACAAAAACAGTTGAATCGTCATTTATAAAGCAATGGTGCTTAAAACTCTGCTTATATTGGGACTGATTTGAGGCCCCATCACAACTCCATTATAAAATCATAACTAAATTATGTTGCAATTCTTTGTCGATTTTGTCTGAAAGTAGTGTTAGAAATTAACAGTTGTTAATTATCGGCATTAATTATTTTTATTGGGACCACACTGCATACAAAAACAGTTGAATCGTCATTTATAAAGCAATGGAGCTTAAAACTCTGCTTATATTGGGACTGATTTGAGGCCCCATCACAACTCCATTATAAAATCATTACTAAATTATGTTGCAATTCTTTGTCGATTTTGTCTGAAAGTAGTGTTAGAAATTGATTTGAAGTATGGTCTAACAAATTTTGAAGTAGTATTTTAGCCCCAGTTTCTGATATGCTTATAGATTCTTCTGGAGGATAACAATCTGTTTTTAACTTTTGAATTTGGTAATAACTGGGGTAGAAGTCGAGGTTTAAATCTTTGGCATTTTCTCTTATTGCGTTGAATTGAAATCTAGATAACTTAGCTGTGGCATAGAGACCCAAAAATTTTTCTTCTCTATGTTGAGATTTTCCAAGAATAAGATTATTACAATAGGTCTTAATTTGATCAATATATTCTGGATAGTTCTGCATAAAATCAAAAACATAACTCCTCATCGGAACAATTTCTGAAATCTTTGGTTCTTCTCCGTTTTTGTCTTTCTGACAAATGCTCGAATGATTTTGATCTAGTACACATACCTGGAGTGGATGATGATGGAAGTTCTTGAGAATATACCTCTGGAAAAATTAGGTCCCTCTTAAGCCATTTGTGATTTTTCCTCAAAAATGGTTCCAAAGATCTATTTGCAGCATTCCATTTATGTTGAAAATGATAGCACCATTTTCTCAATTTATACCGCAAACTGTTTTTTCGCACTATTTGTAATTGCAAAACCAAGTAAGTCAGTCCATTTTTCCAAAGACATGTCAAAATCCTTAAAATTAATATTGTCGGATCTAAAAAATTGAAATAGATCGTCATTTGTTTTAATTTCCATTGTGTCGAAGCGTGAGACATCAGACTGATTCCTAGTTTGCCTTTAAAGAGGATAAAAGAAGCAACGACTAATGGGATTGATAAAATGTCAACAAAGGCGCGTAGGTATTAACACTACAAATAAAATATCTAATGAATAGGCAAGTTTAGGCAAGATCTGACGACGTTTTAAATAAGACAATATACTCCTAAAGCGTGACAAATGGTATTTTATCCGGAAAATACTGGCGATTTGCGAATTCAATTAAATAGAATTATTTTCTGTTCGATGTAAAAAAATTAAGGGAATTTTTAAAAAAACTTTTGTGCCAGTTTTTGATTTATTATAACACCCTTAATACTTAACTGGAAGCAACAATACTTTAAAAAATTAAATAAGAGTTCACGACCAATTTAATAAGCCAAGGTTTTTTTTGACATACCAATTATAACCAGGATTTACGTAAAAACCAATGCAACAATAATTTATAACATGAAATAAGAGTTCACGACCAATTTAATAAGACAAGGTTTTTTTTGACATACCAATTATAACCAGGATTTACGTAAAAACCAATGCAATAATATGGCTAAAAATCAATCAGTTCAATTAAAAAGGGTTTATTAGGTACTATCAATACAATTAAAATCCCAAATTAAAAGTTTTAATTTTTTTCCCAAATGTCCAACATTACTGTAGGATCGCCCCACTGTGCGTTGCCTAAGCTTGCTTGGTTATCAAATTCTCTTACTTGAACTAGGGATGCGACAGCGATGTCGATGTTTCAGAAACATCGATGTTACGCAGCCGATGTTTTCCAACCATCGATGTTTGTGGGCCGATGTTAACATCGATTTTTTTTTTTTTTTTTTTTTTTTTTTGCAATAACAAAGGCAACATATTAATAATAACAATTACAACAGCACTAACAAACAAATATGTTTTAACAACGATGTTTTAACAATGTTGTTCAATGTTTTGGACAAAAAACAACATTATATACGCTCTTAACATCGATGTTTTAACAATAAAAAGTTGTTCTTAACATCGATGTTTTAGACAAAAACAAATGTTTTAACATCGATGTTTTGGATAAAAACAAATGTTTTAACAACGATGTTTTGGACAAAAACAAAGGTTTTAACAAAAACAAACTTGTTTTCAACATCGATGTTTTAGACAAAAACAAGTATATTTTAACATCGATGTTTTGACAATAACAAAGTTGTTATTAACATCGATGTTGTTGAACAAAAACGAGTATGTTTTAACATCGATGTTTTAAAAATAACAAAGTTGTGTTTTAGACAAAAACAAATATTATTAACATCGATGTTTTTGACGAAACAATATATGTTTTAACATCGATTTTTCGATACTAACAAAGTTGCTTTTAACAGATTTTTCGATAATAACAAAATTTTTTTATCATCGATGTTTTGGACAAAACACAACATTATATACGCTCTTATCATTGATGTTTTAACAATACATTTTTTTTTAAACATCGACGTTTTAGCTATAACACAACATATTGAAAAAACGAATGTTTTAACATAGATGTTTTGGACAAAACCAAATGTTTTAACGATAACAACGTTGTTATTAACATCGATGTTTCAACATTGATGTTTTAACAATAAAATAGCTGATTTATCATCGATGTTTTTGACGAAACAAATATCTTATAACATCAATTTTTCGATTATAACTAAGTTGATTTTAACATCGATGTGTTAGACGACAACAAAGTAGTTATTAACATCGATGTTTTTGAATATGTTTTAACATCGTTGTTTTAAAAATAACAAATTTGTGTTTTAGACAAAAAGAAATATATTTTAACAATAAAATAGCTGTTTTTATCATCGATGTTTTTAACGAAACAAATATATTTTAACATCGATTTTTTGATAATTATAAAGTTTCTTTTAACATCGATGTTTTTGAACAAAAACAAATATGTTTTAACAATATCAAAGTTATTTTTAACATCGATGTTTTTGTCAATAACAAATATGTTTAAATATCAATGTTTTGATAATAACAAAGTTGTTTTTAACATCGATGTTTTGGACAAAATCAAATATGTTTTAACATCGATTTGTTGATAATAACAAAGTTGTTTTTAACATCGATGTTGGCATTATATTGGATATATTACCTCTTTTCTTCCTACCCTTTCTTGTTTCTGTAAAATTTTCAACTTCAAATAAGTTAATAAAATATGAACCAGAGTGTCATAATTGGATTACTTATTTAATGTAGCTGCTCGTAAAATCTTTTAAAATTTTCATCAGAAATACGTTTCCTTTTATATACTACGGAAATGACATCAATGTATGAATATGTTTATGTCCTAACAGTTGAATCTTTAATAAATGAATATTAAAAACCAACTATGTCGAAAACATCGATGTTATTATACTCTAATTATGAAAGATAAACATTCTTTCATAGGACACTTTGGTGTTTACCTCCTACAAGGACTGCTATATCGTCCACATATCCCTGTGCTATGCTATGTGTGCATAGTTGTTATGTGGTGTTTAGCTTCGTCAGCAGTGTGTCCAGCACTAAGCACCACAGTAGCGGGGATATCACTCCTCCCTGGGGACATCCACCTTTGGGTTTGATCAGTATTTTGCTGAGTCCTAATTCGGACTGTATTTGTCTTTCCTTCAGCATGGTCATGATCCATCTGATGGAAATTTCATCAATTTTTCTCTCCAGCAGGGTTTTCTCTACTACCCTGTGTGGTGTTCTGTCGAAGGCACCTTCAATATCGATGAATGTGCCGATCGTGGTTTCTTGGTGGTCCATAGATTTTTCAATTCTAGAGACTAATTTATGTAATGCTACCTCGCAGGATTTTCCTGCTTGGTAGGCGAATTGATTTTCGTGTATTGGGTGAGAACCCGCTAATTGTTAACTCACATGCCTGTCATATACATCATGACAAGAATGTCATATACATTCTTGATCTTGAACATCGATGTTTTGTGGTCGATATTCAATGGACATCGATGTTTTGATTGTAAAAACATCGATGTTTTGCCTTTGATGTTGCATCTCTAATTTGTACCTGCTTGTGGTAAGCATGCATAAGATCATTCATTATTTTTGAAATTATAAGAACTTGATTTGCATTTAAAGTAATTCCAAATAAGAAAACAAAATATAATTAAGGCAATGAATAATTTGTTGAGACTTTCAAACTGCTTCAATCAAGAAATAAATGATTCAATAGGCTATTATAAATAAAACCTTACATACCTTTATAAGGGGTTATAGGTGCAGCCCTGATGAAATCCATGCAAGGTTTAGATCCATGAAACCATAGCTTAATGTAATATATAATATACCTAAAAATAATTATATTATAAGAATAAAAAAAAAAAAAATCTATTAACAATCAGTAGCATTCAAATTAAATAAGCAAATAAGACTTTATTGACTTCATTAACGTATAATATTTTAATGTCAAAAAATAAATCAATAATTAATAATTAGACTCATTAATTACCAATAAACTTGTTCCTAATAATTATATCATAAGATCAAAAGAACAATAATGCATAATTACTCAGTTACATTTGAATTACACATTTGTAATTTCAGATTTGGCAAGCAGAAATATCATTCCGACTAACTTATTTTAGAACAATTAAACAAATATACTTTACCTTAAGAAAATATTCAACGAATATATCATAAAATAAAGTTAGGATAGATAAGGTTATATCTACAAATAAAAGAATTCAACTTATTTCTTAGTATCACATGAGTGAACAAAACTTTAGATGTACAGGGAAAAAAAAATGGAAAAACAATTAATCTGTGACAAGTAAAGAGGAGGGAATACAATTTGAATAAGACAGTCAAGGATAAACAAACTATAAGTGCGTGTGTAAATTAAAAAAAATATTGATGAGACTGAGGGGAAGGCATTTACAGCTGGCCCTAACTACAGAGATCGGCTTCAAAGATAAGTATCCAAAGCCTTCAAAGTTCAAACAGGTTTGGAGCAAGGAAATGAGCTATTGATAATGCCTTTCAACTTAGTCCCCGAAAAAAAAAAATAAAAAAAAATATGAGATAATGGTGAGGTGAAATCATGAAATCCTGCATATAGGATATGCTGTTCTTGGAAGCAATCAAGGGGGTATTGAAAGATTACAAAGATTCTACAGAAGAAAACAGGGCAAATTGTCCTAAACCTAAATGTAGATAAAACTAAGTACAAAAAAACCTAACCCTTCAAAAAATCTGCATAGAAAGTATATTGTTCACAAGACTAAAGAGATTCAAATACTATGGGTCTAAAATAGGCCAATCATCTGAAAAACAAAGCATATAATAAAACGAACTGCTTTAATTTCTCAAGAAAAGCTATTGATAATCTCTATAAATTACAAGACAAAAGTGTATTATGCCTTTAATTTAAATTCTATTCTTTTCAGCAATATCCATCATAGTTATTATAATACTACTTACACCCTATGCTTTAAATAAATAAAAATAACACTTGCTTAAATAAACATAATCTCTTTACTCCAAATTTACTATAAATGATAAAGTTAAAAGATTAATATTTACATCTAATATATGTTTCAAAGAAGTCCAATTTCTAAATAACTTTTAACCCAATATGGTTTTTATAAATAGAGAATCCTATGATAAGTAAGTATTGGTTACATTATAATACAGTACCATCTTTAACTAATTTTTTATTTAGAAACATAATAATACCACCACTTGCATGCCCAGTATTTTTTGTTTTAACAGCTTTGCTTACAAAAAGAAAAACCAGGAGGGTATGTTAAAGTTTTCAATTGTTAGCCATGTTTCTAAGATGCATATTGCTAGGTTATTATTGAAATTTCTGGGAAATAGGACTAACTTAAACCACTTAAAAACACTTTGCCACAGAGAGTATGTAAGTAAATATTTAATTATGTAAATAAGAGTGATTGTTATTGCAGATTAATATTTTTTTTCTTTGTTTATAGAAAGAAGTGAGCATGTGGTTGATAAACTCCCTCTCTTCTCACCTTATACTTATATTTATCTGTATAATTTTAACCCAAATGAACTGAATATTTGCAATAATAACCTAGCAATATGCATCTTAGAAACATGGTTAACAAGTGAAAATTTTATCATACCCTCCTGGTTTTGCCTTTTGTAAGCTGTTAAAACAAAAAATACTGGGCACGCAAGTGGTGGTATTATTTATTATGTTTCTAAATAAAAAATTAGTTAAAGTTGGTACTGTAATATAATGCAGTCAATACTTCCTTATCATAGGATTCTCTATTTATAAAAAACATTTGGATTAAAAGTTATTGTTTTAGTAATTAGACATCTATTTCATTAGATGTAAATATAATTCTTTTAACTTTATCATTTATAGTAAAGTTGGAGTAAATAGATTATGTTTACATAAGCAAGTGTTATTTTTATTTATTTAAAGCATAGGGTGTAATTATTATTGTAATAACTATGCTGGATGGATATTGCTGAAAAGAATAGAATAGAACAAACACCCACACCCACACCCATGCGCGCACCCAGAATATTTCGCGGGACTTGGTTAATGGACTCAGGGGATCCCAAAGTGTGTATTTCTGTTGAAAACCAGATGTCGAAATTTTTCACAATCACTATACTTTCACTAACTATATATTTCATATAAAGGTAAGTGATAAAAAAATACATATAAAGCAAATAATTTCAATATTATAAGAAATAGGCAGGATAGATACGGAGGAGTTGGTACCTTCGTACGTAATTCGTTACTTCGCGAAATAATAGGTATGCCTAATTTAAGTACAATTGAAGCAGTGCGGGTCAAAATTCTTAATACAGTACCTTCCATAATATTAATATTGGTATAAATCCCACCTTATAGAAGAAGAAGAAGGCGACCGCCACTCCGATCTCTTCAAAACCTTTTCGATATTCATATTGTTTTCAAATGGTAGTGTGAACCAGAAGGGGATTTCAACGCACACTCCTCATTTTTTGGTTCTGATGAATATGATACACCAAGGGGAGATGATTTAATTCTCACTTGGCAAAATTAATCCTTTTAAATGGAATAGGAAAATTTACTAAACTAGGAACCTCCTCATCGAGACCCTCAATACTCAATTTATTCATTCGCATCAACTGACCTCTACCATAATATTGCCTGGACTGTAACCCCAGAAACGTTTGAGAGTGACCATTTACAAATAATAATAATAATAGTTAACAACTGCAAGATCCAGAAACCACATGAATATAAAGCTAAACGAAATTTCAAAAGGCTGAATAAAAAACATTCATTGAAATCCTACTATAAATAGAAAGTACAAACCCCAATAAAAATATATCAGACCTTACCAACATTTTTAACTCAGCTGGAGAATAAGCTTTTCCTCAGAAAAATTCAGAATTCAATCAAATATTTGTCCCAAAATGCTGGTGGAATGAAGATATTCGGAAGGCTTACGTGGAAAAGAAAAAAGCAATAAAAGAATATTTAAAAAATATGACAGAGGAAAATTATAAAGATAGGAGATATAAAATAAATAAAACTAAATCCCTAATTAAAAAGTCTAAAAATAAAACTTGGAAAAGCTACGCTAAAACTATTAATCCAAAGCATATTGTGGAACAAAATTAAAAATCTAAATGGAAAAAGGACCAATATGCAAAATATGGCGCTAGCTAGTCAAACATCAGCAATAGCCTTCTTAGAAAACCTTTGCTCCAAGCACCAATGTTACAGGTACCGATCTATTAGACTAGCCCTTCCGATAAACAGAACTAAAAGCTGCACTGAAAGGAAAAACTGGAACCGCTCCGGGTAGAGATGAAATCAACTACCAAATGAATATTGAAATCAACTCCTACCGGTTAATATGAAACAATGCGTAATCTTGGCCTATAATGAACCTTGGGACGAAGCCAGGGTCCCCCCTGACTGGCAAAAAATTCTTATTTTCCCGATACTGAAACCCTGAAAAGATCCGTCATAATTAACTTTGTATCGTCCCATTGCTCTCATATCATGCCCGACCAAAATATTCAACAAAATAATCAAAATGAGGTTAGAATAGTTCATAGAGTCAAAAAACCTTATACGTCCCTTCTGTTTTGGATTTAAAAAAAATAGGTCTACCACGAATGCTGTACGGTTGCTGACTTATGAAATTTACAGGGCTGACTAAGAAAAAAAAAATTCTCGTCGCATTAAAAATTAATTATTAATAATAATTAGATGTAGACAAAGCATACGATCATGTAAAAACATAAATCCTCTTATCCAAGTTAAAAGATCTGAAAATCCCCTTAAAACTAACTGATACAACAAAAACAACAACAAAATAAACTACTTATCATACCGGATATATTTTTTGGAGAGCTGGGAAGGGTTAGTCGTTTTTGACAAATATAATGGTCTTCCACATGGAGATACTCTTAGTCCTATCATCTTTAGTATCTACACTGAACACATAACAAAGTTATTCGATTTTTGAACTCTTTGCTATGACAACAGTTTCTGCATATGATTTATATTTTAATACAAATAATTGCTAAAACAGTATGAGACATGTATCAGATTTCATGGAATAAAATAAGAGTAGAAAAGCATTGCTAAAAATAATAAATAATCCATAGTAGTTTAAGTAATAAATAAAAATCAGTTGACTAATTGAATAAAATAGTTGACACACGGCACATACCGGAGAGTGAACACAACACCTACCGACCAACACTAGAGAGCTCAGTATTTGAAGCACGTATAGGCGGTTTTTTATCCATTCTCACTAGGCTTCTGAATCCACCGCTTGTTGATCTATATCAACAATGAGACAATACTCTCAAACTTGCTTTAAATCTGATTGATTCAACTAACTTATTTTTAATCATTTTCTCTGTCGATACGATCATTTAGTTAATCAAATATGCCATCAATATATATTTCTTTCGAAATTCCGCTTTTAAGACGTATTAATCTTCAAATAGAAGAAAATTAAAAGACCGCTATAATGATGAAGGAAGGTTCACAAATTGTAAGCTATTCGGGTCTCGAAAATATTTTCCTTTATTGACCTTTATATAGTCATAGTCACAGTTTTAAAGGCTGACGTTTCGCTCATGTTTGAGCATTTTCAAAGCTAAAAAATCAAAAGGGAAATCACAGCTTTGTGGTTAAAATTATTTTTAACAATTAAAAACATAATGAATATTAGTACAATTTTAGGAAAGTAATCTTACCACATTCATCATCTATTCGTAAAAATCACAAATTAAAAAATTGTGTCATTTAATACAATAAAAATTTATTTATATATAGGAAGAAACATAATGGTCAAAATCTTGGTAATACATTAAGCTGGTGTAATCATAAATAGTATTAAAACTATAAACAGTGACTGATCTGAGATGGACATATGTAAATACATATATTTCAAAGGAAAATTAAAAACAATTAAAATTATAATCAATTAATAAAAACTAACAGAAAAACAACAATATCACAGTCTTAAATTAGTAGAGGTTTAAAAATGACATAACAATATACATTATCAATTATTACAATTTACATTTTTATTGATTTATAGATATATATATAATTATATGTACAAGCATATTGGTGTTGTAAATTTGAAGGTAAAATAAAATTAAGATGTAAGACTGCATTATTAAATTTAAAACTTGTTTATAATATTACCGTAAATTTTTTTTATTTCTGAACCTTCTTTTCTGCAGTTAGCTAAATTGTTTATGTTTTTATTTATATATATGCTCTCCATAATTTCTCTTTTTTTCCTGTGTTTTTGTGTGCAGATTATTTTTTTTTTTTGGAAATTGAATTCATGATTAGTAATTTTAAGGTGCTCGACTAGAGCTGAATTGATTTTTGACTTTGGCTTTAAGCTGTATTTATGTTGGTTTATTCTACTTTCTAGGTTGCACCCTGTATGGCCCAAATAAGATTTATTACAATTAGAACATGGTATGTTGTACACAATGTTTGTTTTCTTCATAGTTGGGATTTTGTCTTTCATGTTTGTATAAATAGTTTTTAACGGGTTTTTTGGTTTATAACTTATTTTGAAATTGTCTTCGTTGAATTTTTTGAAGGTGTTACTTATTTTTGATGATAATTGGTGTACATAAGTTAAGCTAACGAATTTTTTTAAGATTGGTTTAACACTTTCATTGATCTTATTTTCAGTGGTGTCATTGTTATTATATTTTATGATGTTTTCATTATTGGAGCTATGGGGGACACTTTGAAAATAATTGGTGATGCTTTTTTGTGAGGGTTTAGGAAATTTGTAAGTTTTTTGGAAAACAGTTTTCTTCTAAAATATTATATATTATGTTTTTTGTCTTATTTAAATGAATTTCGTCTGTTAAAACTATTGATCTGTGAATTAAGTTCTTTGCAACGTTTATGATTTGGTATCTAGGGTGCATGGAATAATAATTTAGCAATCTATTTGAGGACATATCTTTTTTATACCAATTTGTTGTTATTTTTATGTTGTTTCGAGACAATGTTATATCAAGAAAGTTAATGGACTTGTGTTTTTCTGTTTCTAAAGTAAATTTTATTTTTTCATGCTCATTATTAAGCATGTTTAAAAATTCTGAATTTTGATCTATATTTATAATGACTAACAGGTCATCAATATATTTGGCTATAAAAAGAGGTTTATTATTGCATTTTTTAATAGCATTATTGATAATATAGTTTAACACGATCCCTGATAAATTTACAGATAATCTACCACCCATTGGTAGTCCATATGTTTGTCTATAGAAATTATTATTATAACTGAAATAACCGTGCTCTGTACAAAGCCGTAAACCTTCGAGGAATAAGGTTTTACTTTTTATGGGTGTGTGAGGTTCAATCAATTCCCAATTTTCATTAATTATTTTGAATGCTAATTTAAGTGGGATATTAGTGAACAAAGAAACAACATCATAACTGAACAAGGCATGTTCATTATTTAGTTTTAAAGTGCTTAATTTATTTTTTAAATCAACTGAATTTTTCACATCAAAATTATTGTTATTATTAAGATTGCCTAGAGAACTGTTTAAAAATTTAGATAAATTATCTGTAGGACTATTGGCCTAAGTGGGAAATTTTCTTTGTGAACCTTTACAAGGCCATGAATTCTTGGGGTGTTAGCATGTTCGTTGTATAATTTCTTCATAGTGTTATGGTCTATGAATTTCAATCTTTCTAAAGTTTCTAAATATCTTTTTATTGATTTATTAAGAGCTGTACCAGGGTCAGTTCTCACTGTTCTATATGTGTTCCTATCATTGAGTATCTCGATCATCTTATTGTGGTAAATTTCTTTTTCTATTATCACTGTTTGTTTAGTTTTATCAGAATTAAGTATGCATAAGTTATAATGTTTTTTGAAAAAAGCTTTGGTTGCTTTTATGCCATAGTTAATTGTTTTAATTAAAATGTTATGCTGCTTCCTATTTTTATTCTTTTCAATAAAGTTTAGCATATCCTTATTAATGTTGTTTCTCAAAGCATTTTTGTATTCATCAGGGGCATCAAGAAAGGCTATAGTTGACTCTACATCTGCTATCAAATTGTAGAGGTTATTTTTTTGATTATCTGGAATAATGTTAAATTTATCTCCTAAGCTTAATAAATTAATTATATTGTCTGGAATTTTGTGTTTTGTCAGATTTATTACCCTATTTTTATTGTGCAGATTATTATAATTTTTTAAAGCAGAATTTATATTATTGTTAATCATTAAATTTGATGATAAATTTGTGCTGGATATGTTGTCTTGGAAGGCATATCTTTAAAGTTGTATGGATTTTTTATGGCTAATTTAAAAAAAATTTTATTTTCTATCTTTTTATTTAAAATGCTAGTTCTTTTTTCAGTAATTATTTTAATATATTTATTCTTGATGTTAATCATATTATCAATATTGAGTTTATAAGCATTTTTAAGGTGGGAATTGATGAATTTGTTAAGTCTATTTGTATAAGTTTTTATGAGCCAATGTGCTTGGTTTATATCTAAATTGATTATTTGTTTGCTTAATTTGTTAAAAAAATGAATATTATTATAATTAGAAAGAAAAAAATTATTGAAGCAATTTTCAAGGTCAATCAGATGATCATTATGTTTCTTCCTATATATATATAAATTTTTATTGTACTAAATGACACAATTTTTTAATTTGTGATTTTTACGAATAGATGATGAATGTGATAAGATTACTTTCCTAAAATTGTACTAATATTCATTATGTTTTTAATTGTTAAAAATAATTTTAACCACAAAGCTGTGATTTCCCTTTTGATTTTTTAGCTTTGAAAATGCTCAAACATGAGCGAAACGTCAGCCTTTAAAACTGTGACTATGACTATATAAAGGTCAATAAAGGAAAATATTTTCGAGACCCGAATAGCTTACAATTTGTGAACCTTCCTTCAGCTATTAAGACGCTAATTACGCATGTATATTCTCATTAAAATGAGTTATCTAATTGTTTTCCTAACTCATTTTAGCTTCCTAGCTTATTTAATCTTCAAAAAAAATTGAAACAATGATAACTATGGTGGAAATAGCAATCTTTTTTTTTTTTGTGTGGGAGGTGGGTGGATGGATGTGGAGCCACCGTTAAAATAATAACAAAGACACTGTAAAAAAAAAATTCTTTTTTTTTTCCCGTGCATGTTTAATGAAATTTGATTTGTTTTAAATTAGAAACATTATTACCCAAATCTTAAAATATATCTCAATTTGAAAATAATGAAGCCATAATAAGTTCAACTAATAGGAATGACCAAGCCATCTGATCCGACATTCAGACGGTGAGCTGCCAGCAGAGACGACACTAGCCATCCACTTGATCAATATATTAAGGGACATGTGTTGGCCCTGGACGACAGGATCATTGCAGAAGAAACTTGAAGACCTTACTTTTTCACAAACTGCTTTTGCAGGAAGAAAACAGTGTCGCAACATAAAGAAAAAGATAAAAAAGAACGAAGAAAAAATCATGAATTTCAACGGGTAGTATGTAACTCCCGTTTTAGAGTGGCGCAGCCGAGTAGGATTTCACCCTGCGCTCTCCCATTATGGCTCCTGGGTGCTCATGGACATCGGAACGCTATATTCTTAATGTCGTTCTTTTTTCAGTTAATAGCCGTTAGCAATCGGTAGTTTTCTCTTCTTCTGCCACCGCTGCCAGTTTTGTCACCATTAGTTACCAACAGGAATCTAAGACATTCCCTTTGCTGATCAGTTGGCAAAAAGGACCATGTCAGCATGAGACCTTTGTTTGTATAGCATTCCTTTTTTTTATGCTTTAAGTTCTGTTTACAAATGATTCAATCCTACTAATTGTATCAGTATGTGCATATGTGGTTTGATCTCTTCTTTTGCGTTTTATCATAGTACTTGAAACGTTGCCATCGTTATTGATCAGGAATATTGAATTATCATAACATTTCCACCATATTTAAGAAAGTAATTTATTGCATTATTATATGCTGCATTATTTACAACCAAGCTAAATCAACTCTCATCAATAAATTAAATATAGTACAGAACACTGCCATCAGACTATGCTTGGGCGCTTTTAAAACATCCCAATTGAATGCACTTCAGGCTTCAGCCGGAGAGGTGCCATTAAATATAAGAAGGTCTTGGCTGACAAAAAAATTCTTTCTCAAAGTTTACTTCGACTAGGATGTTTATGATAAACATCCAATAGACAAAGCTATTAAAACGGAAACATTTTCCGTCCCCAATTAGTTGCCATCATAAATGAATTACAACCTCTTCTTAAATTGTTTTACATTTCTAAAGCTCCTCTGGAATATACTATCCCCACTCCTAAATTTATAACAAAAATCAATAGTAGTTCTAATCTGATTGGAAAGACAGAGAAAGAAAAGCTTATACTCACCGCATTGCTTAAAACAGCTAACACTTAGCACAGTAACAGAACTATACCCCAATAACCTACAAATGTATTGTGATGCATCAAAAACAAATAAATGCAACTCTATAGCCATTTTTGACCCACAAAAGTATAAAAAATTTTCCTTCTCACTACCAAACCGTCTTATCAGATTTATTCTCACTACTCAGATACTCTCACGTTTCCCAATTGTATATTGACCAAGGTTTTCTTTTTCCTGAATCTCGACAACAATATCTCATTGCTTTCTTCCTATTCCAATCCTTTAGAACAAAAAAACCCACCTATATCCTCGACCTCCTTACACCTCGTTTGTCCATCCACCTATTATACACAAGATCTCTTCCCACAGATCTGTATGTTCCCACCCATAGAACAGTCTCTTTCGAACGATCCTTTACGGTACGGGCAACCTATCTTTGGAATTCCTTACCTAACTCCGTTCACTTCCTCCTTGGCCTCATTTAAACACCATTTATTTATCCATCTCCTAGACAATAAATCTTCCGAATAAATGTAACAATAGCCAATATTTAGATCTATGCATAAACAGTTATGAATAATTTTTAAGTTATTATCCTACATATAATTTATAATTTCATTCTTAACTTGACTTATCGCGGCACTACTACCCGGTTACGGGTCTTGGCCTCCACCAACAGCTTCCGCCATTCATCGCGATTTTGTGCGGCTGCCATCCAGTTCCGTGGGCCCAGGATATTTCTTGCATCATTGGCCACTGCATCTTTCCACCTCAGCTCAGGTCGTCCTTTTCTCTTTTTTCCATATAAACGCTCGACCAGCATTTTCTTTGGCACATCTGATTCTAGCATATGGGCCACATGGCCTGCCCATCTAAGGCGTCCAAGTTTGATGGTCTGTACTATATTGGGCTCCTTAAACAGACCATAAACTTCCTGGTTCGTCCTTCTCCAGGTATTATTGGTATACCTTGTGTATGCCTTTGTGGGAGAACAATTAAATCTAAGTGGTACAATTAAGTGGTGCCTACAATTAAATCTCTTGATGCAGCAAAGTTTATTACTCTCATGCCAATAGTTTATTTATTACTCTATGCTTACCAATGGTTGGTTGGAAAATGCCTTCTTTACTTCCTTTAATTTTTGCATTGAAATCCCCTGCAATGATTTTCATGTCATACCTTGAACATGCATCTAGTGTTCTTTCGAGGAGTTCGTAGAACTGGTCTTTTTCTTCTTCATGTGCAACTTCTATGGGCGCGGGTATACTTAGCAGACTATAATTATAGAAACTTCCTCATATTGAAATGATAGAGATATTCGTGGGCTTACGGCTTTAACTATAAATCCGGTTCTGTATGCGCCTTTAACTATAAATCCGGTTCCAAATTCATGTCGAGCCTCACTGCAACTATAATAAATGGAGTGTTTTCTCTTTTCCAGAATACCAGTCCCTGTCTAGCGCACCTCCTGTATAGCAGTTATGGCCAGTTTCAATTGGTCAATCTGATCCAGGAGCATTTTCAGAGCTCCAGGTCTGTAAAGAGACACTATGTTCCAATTTCCTAGATTAAAAGTCATTGTGGGAGAGCCAGGTCTATTGCCTTTAAATCTGATCACATCTGAGACTTTAGTGTGGGGTTCCTAATAATTCAATTTCGGGTAGTGGGGCTATTATCCCTCACTGTGAGCCCTAGTCCCATGTTGGGGCTGCCACCTTCGGCTTGGGACTTCCTGTTATTTACGTCAGAGGTATGCTCCTTCTACGCATTAGGTCGACTAACTAGACCTCTGGGAGCCGCCATTGACCGGTCAAAGACAGGGTTCACCTGCTGCCACCCTTGGTCTAGATCCTGTTGCCGATCTACACCATCCTAATAGGCCTGGATCTAGGTAACCTCTTGTTCCATCCAGCTCTCATCGGTTGTCGACCTTGGCCCTCCGCAGGGAGTGGTTACCACCACCTTGGGCATCAGGGTTGCTCGGCTCAGCAGGTCCACCACGTGAAGGTGAAAGTGGAGTTGGGAAAACAAATGTACTTATCAAAAGTATTCTTTTTATTATTCTTAGGGGTCTAATAGTCCCAGAATAAAGTTATATTTCATTTCATTCCTAGCAAACAAAGTCAGCATTTTTAGTGCCGAACTGTATGCCATATTTAACGCTATAATATACTCCGAGAGAACATATGCCAGCCAAACAATTATAATTCTTACAGACTCAGCAGCTACATGCAAACACTTAGAAGTAATACATCTAACTAATGCAAAAACATATATTTCCTTCAAGATTGTAGCTCTGTTAAGTAAAGCGACTAATAATTACTGCATACAGTGGGTTCCGGGACATGTGGGACTGTCGGGTAATGAGATGGCGTACGTAATAAAATCCCATTATCGAACCTAATAAGAGTAAGAAGGAAAATGTAATCGAAGATTGGCAACGCTTTTATGATTGGGGATCTGCATCTAAAGGTAGGGACCATTACGTGGTACATAAGAAGGTAAACTTAATCCCATGATTAGACTCTCGCTTTTGATCTTGACCGTCCTACTTTAGTAAAGCCGAAGAAGATAAGGATAAATCATGGGCGCACTGCGAAATTCATAAATATAATGGCTCTGACTACAGTCGCGAACTGCCCCACATGCCAATATCCCGAAGATCCAAGGCACATCGCGTTTCACTGTAAGAGGTTTGAGGTAAAAAGACACGTACAACGATTAAGAAATCTTGGGGAGACCCTTTGTAGACGACACGATGAAGTACTTAACAGCAATTAATAAGGATAGGGCCCACGATTCAAGCAAATTTTTGAAAGCGATAAAGGTTGCTATATAGTCGTTGTGACGAGAGGACACTAAAATCCCATTATTCCAAACCCTATTCATCTTGAGTCTTATAGAAACATACACATTTAATCATATTTATTTACTTGAATTCTCAAAATTTCCTTTTATTTTATTATTATTTATACTTAGTTTTCAGTAAAGATGTATGTATACAAGAGCTTTTCATTATTCCAATAACATTTCTGTTTGCTCATGAGTAAAGTTCGGAATTCCGTACAGTCAAAATTTGAAAAAGTGCAATAAAAACTTAAAAACGTGCAAAACCGTGCAATAAAAACTTTGAAATGTGCAAAATAAAAATTAATGCTTGAAAATCATGAATTAAATTATTTCTGTGAACAATATATAGCTTTTGAAACAAATAAATAGCGGAGAGTAAATTGAAGTATAAACTTTTATTTTTAAAATATTGGTTTTAATATAGATTTTGGTAAAATTATGATTTTTTTATTAGTAAAGAAAAATTAATGGAGTACATTAGAAATGTAACTACACTTCATTACTTTTTTAATCAAAGTTTATAACTAAATACATTTCTAAATTTTTTTCTGTAAAGCAGTGCCTCCTGTCACTTAAACTTTCTTTCAATTTAGAAAAGGATATCTCAACTTCTATAATCATTAGAGGCCAATATTAATAGCGACTCAGCAACTAGGAATCTCCTTCAATTCAAAGTGACTGAATTTCCGTTCAGGCAATCATTACAATGTTTTAATAGTTTGTATTCAGGATTTTTAAAAAAAAAAATTTCGAAATTTTTCCTAAAAATAATAATTCCTCTTTCGCTCTTGATTGTTTTCAATGATTTTCCAACGTCCTCAACTATTTTTATTTGGTCATATAGAGAAAGATTTTTCTCCTCTAGTTCTGTAAGAGCGACCGTCAAAGCTGCTAAATTCGATCTTATAAATGCCAAATCAGATTGAATGGTTGGATCCATCAAAATGGTTTTTAATTTGATAATTGATTGCACTTTTTCTTCCAATTCTTTATTTGAAAATATTTCCTATTAATCTAATCTTAATTTGTGGTTGACCACCATTTTAAATTATTTTTAAATAATTTATTTTTTGAAGAGAAAAGATTTGGCTCCGCCGGGAGTTGAACCCGGGTCTCCCGCGTAATATGAAATAATTTAAAAATTGACATATGTCAATAAATATTATAAATTGGACAAAATTGGTCCACCTCCCGCTACTCTGCGGGACTACTACTTTGCTCTGCCTTGAGCCGAGCTCTGTGGTGCAGTGGTTAGTATCCGCGCATGTAACGCGGGAGACCCGGGTTTGACTCCCGGCGGAGCCAAATCTTTTCTCTTCAAAAAGTAAATTATTTAAAATATTTCCGGTAAAAAAACAAAAAAAAAAAAAATCAGAATATAAAATATTTTTTTAAAATAGTAACAAGATGGGGAATAAAGAGTAAAACACTCCCATGTGAGCTGTAATTAAATTGGAAAAAGGGAGATCTTTTAAAGGAAAGCTACTACTCAAATTATGGAATCACTAGGTGCAATAGCCAGTGCGTAGGCTTATTTTTAAATCACTCTGATGACACGCACTACCCCTGGTACCGTTCTATGGTTAAAAAATAATT
Source organism: Aelia acuminata (assembly GCA_911387785.2). Classification (NCBI taxonomy): domain Eukaryota; kingdom Metazoa; phylum Arthropoda; class Insecta; order Hemiptera; family Pentatomidae; genus Aelia; species Aelia acuminata. The sequence goes on along the minus strand of OU426980.1, from coordinate 123,267,315 downwards.
AGGTACTTGCTTGTGCTGCAGTGGGCATCAATTTGTGATTTCCTCTCACATCCAATATTTTTATCACAAGATTTGAAAAACACTACACTACCATCCCTTTTGAGTCAGGATATTTTTCAATCCATCCCGCAATTTTCGAAGACACACCTCCAATTTTTAGCATTTTAAGTAACGATATACACGACAGAAGCTAGATTGATACTCGTAGTGACAGAACGATGAGAATTAAGAAACAAAATATAAACATCCAGGAACTACTGAACCCTTAGTTCTTGGAAATTGGAGGTTTGTGTTTGTTCACATCTCCCAAGTGCCCTTTATTTTTTTCCTATGTTTCCTTTCCGTTATTTTTTATTCCTATTCCTAATTCCCATTTTTATTTCCACCAATTATTTGATGTGTACTTAAGAAAATTAAAATTTGTAATAATTTTGTCTTCAAAATATCAAATGATGCAATTTCTTGCATTAAAACTTCAAAACGTGCAATGTCGTGCAGTAAACCCCAAAACGTGCAATTTGGTGCAGTAAACCCCAAAACGTGCAATTTCGTGCAGTATAAAACATCCCTTTAGGCTCGATTCGGATAAGTAACTTGATTTCTCTTTATTCTGACTTACCAATAAAAAGATGCAATTGCACGGGAATCTGAGCTCTACTCATGAGTAATAGAATAGTACTTTGGCAAAATAGGATTTGCACTGGCAAGTCTTGAAGCCAAAAAAAAAGGACTCTTGAGGCATCCAAGAGTCAATAGTTTGTACAGCTCAGGATGATGAAATACTTCCACAGTATACTGTATATTATTTTATCAGTCTCCATCTAATAATATAGGAGATTAAGACAGGCAGGACATGTAGCTTGAAGCTATTTATCAGGAAGCCTCTACAAAACTAAAAATGCCACAATAATTGCCAAGAGACAGCATGGGAGGCCAAAAAGCATATGCATATTAAGAATCAATAATGATGTATCAAAGCTAAATGCAATAAACTGGAACCAAGGAGTGCAAAAAAAGGAAGAGGTGGAAATCGATGGTTCAGGCTGACCAATAATTTAATTCCAGCGAAAGATCTAAATCATAAAAATAACTTTCCATTTGATTAATCGAAAAAAATATCTTAGTCTTACTCAAATTAGGGATCTTCTGAACATTCAGTTGATGGCTTCAAGTAGTGTTCGACCGAAACCAAAATTTTAGCCAAAACCAAAACCGAATTTCGGCCATAGACCTGGTTTCGGGCCAAAAATGAAACTTATTTACGTATGTATATATAATACATGTAAGTGTGTAATATGTATAGTTTAGCAATAATATCAATGAAAGCTTATAAAATGACAGTAATTAACTCAATTATTCATACAATACGTGGACTTGGTATAGAAGAGTGGTAAGACAGGTGTACTAGTTAGGTTATAGGATCGAATCCCGGCCCCTACTTCCTAGTACCGCTGGTCCCCGCGGGATGTTAGACCCTTAACTAGTACAGCCCTAAAAGTTGAAACAATCTTGAAATAACAGGCTGATAATGATAAAAATTCATATTATCATATGCAAATAATGTAGTAAATCTTAGCCATAAAGCCTATAGAATACAAAATGACAGCCTTATGAGTTTGTAAAGCTGCATCTAAGAAGTCTATTGAGTCAGTTTTGGTCTCAAATGAATGGGTCCTTGCAAAAAGGGCTTCAGTCACATTTTATCCAATATTGAGCTATCCATGGAAATCGTATCTGTATATGTAGCCTCATGTTTTAGTGCAAGTATGACTTCAGTCCCATGATCCCATATGCCATATATAGAACCTAATATATTTTTTTTATATTTTTTAGAAAGTGTGTATCACATGGGAATAGTTTTTCATAGTTTTCCGAAAATTATGATTTTGTGACTGAAGCCCTTTTTGCAGGGATCCGTTCAAATGTTAGCGGATATTATCTAGTTTAAAAATTTATAGAATAGTTTTTTGATGAAAAACGTGCTTTTTCATGATCAAAATGGAAAAAAGATTTTGGGATGTTATTGGTGATCCGGTGGCGAGGGGGCTGCCAAGGTCGAAAAATTGGTTTTTGCATCTGAGTCTCATTCCATACAAGAACAAAGAACAAAACCTATTACTGCCATTTTATGTAACTGGTACTGTCTAAAACATTTTTTTCTCTTTTGATTTGAATCTGTGGACATGTTGGGTTTCTCCAAAGACTAATTTAAGTTTAAGTATTTATAATATAAATTCTTATTTAGTGTTAATCTTATTTTTTTAGACATAAAATTTTATTCTTAATAAGGAGATAATTAAAAGCACAAAAAGGTTATTAACGCTTAGGGTAAAGAATAAATACTATTCTTTAGGCTCAACGTAAAGAATTCTATATGAAAAGAATGCTTTCATTACATGTGACTTAAAGTAATTTATGTGGCACATTCCTGTTTGTCATTATCACATTTCCATCACCACACCTAACTTTAAGTTTTCAATCGATTAAAGATACCAAATGTATGAGAAAAATCTATGTTTTATCGAAATACAATACAAGTGTAATTAACTAAAATAACAGATACTTCATACTATTAAATCCAAGGGTGCTAAAGGCCATGAAAGAGATCGAGCTTACAAGCTCAAATCGTGTAGTCCTACTACCTTCTCGGAGATATCAGACACAAACGCTAGTTTTGGCTTGGCCGAAGATTCAGCCGATTTTAGGCAGAAACCGAAACCAGGTTTTTTTGGCCGAAACCGAAACTGACTTAGGATGCCCCCATAAAAAACAAAACATGTGCGACCACACAGTTCGCACATACCTTAGGCTGGCATTGCATCTAAGGATGGGTTAAAGAAAGAAATTCTAACGGAAACCTTGAACCAATGAATCTGGAGAGGAGGCTCTCTGTTATAATAACAATAAGACACCAGGAACATTATTACTTTCTGAATGGCTAAGGTAGGGATGACACAAAGCAGTCTGATTACTACCTGAAATAATTTTGGACTCATTCAAATGGAAAAAATGGCGAAGGAATGAAACAAGACAACTCTAGGAACTATCCACAAGAAAGGGGATGTCTGGACTGCCTGTGATGTAGAGCCTTCTATGTATGTATGTTTATATGTTCAATATTAATGATATTAAGTCTTTGATATAGTATGTAAATATCTTTGGATTTACATACCTATTAATTAACCATAATAAGAAAGGGCTAAAACCTGATGAAAATTTATGTGAAAGTTTAGGAATATTGAAATGAAAATGAAGTAGCAAAGAAGTCTTTACAGAATAAGAAGCAGCACAATCATTAGTATATAACAGAGAAATAGTTATTTTAGAGCTGGAGCAAATAATTAAAATTTCACCAGTAATCTATAATAGGGATTTCTTGATGGTGGTAGATAGTTGATGATTAAACCATTATTAAAACCATATTAAACCATTATTAAAATGACTATAATTAATCAAATGAGTAGATAGTATAATATAACATTATAGGATTAGATTTAAAATAGGTAACAGTTTTTAATGTGGTGGTAAGTCAAAATAATAGGGTGAATTCCTGCTTGTGTAAATTGCCAAAATGAATGTCATTTTTCATCATTCATTTTATTCCTATCTGTATCTTTGATTACCTGAATACTAGTGGCAACAGAGAGAAGATCTGTCTAAGAGAATAAAAACGGAATTGGCTTCTCTTTTGGTTAAATACATGGTTTAACTTCACTTTCCATCCAAACATGGGAATAGAGACAATTTCTTCTAGATCCATATCGATTTTAAAACGCAGAAAAAATAGATGACATATGGCTATTAAGAAACCAATCAAGTACTACTTAAAGATAAAAATTAATTCATATCTTGCCGGTACTTCATTAAACAACGAACAACGTAAATACAAAGAAGAAAATCTTTGATAGAAGTTAGATTTTTAAATTTTAACATTAATGATTTTTGAACAGATAACTACACTACACGATTCAGGTGGGAAAAAAGGATAATAAATCATGTACCGTGGTGTATAATGCAAAAAACATAGTAAACTTGGCCCATTCTGTAGGTGCACTTAAACCTGAGTTAAAATGCATACCAGGTGCGAAATATTGTGGTGAGAAAAAAAAAGTTTTTAAGTTGTTTAAGAGAAAAAAAGTTTTTTTTTCGATGTTATTTTTTATTTCTGTCTTGTCAATGTTAATTTCGATGTTTTTGTTATTGGTATCATTTTAATCCTCAATCCCGCTGAGGCATTGAGATTAGGGATGGTTCGAAATTGCTGGAACGGCTCAACGGAACCTAATACGTGCCCGAAGCTGTTAGGAACAGTTCCAACATGGATACCTTAACGGCTCCGGTCGGAGCTGTTTGCTTTCTTCGTCCTTCACTAGACCCTTAAGAGCTGGACTCGGAGCTGTTAGTAGATAAATTCTGCGGCTCGTCGGAGCTGTTTAACCTTTCCTCGCCCATTGATTCTAAAAGAGCTGTAAGTATATTAGTTCCAAGGCTCGTCGGAGCTGTTTATGATCGTTCAGCAGACTCGCACCTCTTCCCTATCCACTTGGCTCTCTTCGGAATGGAGCCTGAGTGCAAATGTTCGTTGAATTAGTTTCGAATTCTTGATTTGACACCTCATCTTATTTTTAAACCAGCATATTATGATTATCTAAAAAGCAATTTCTATTTATCTTTGTTTTCGTAACATCAATGGCTTTCATTTGTTTACTCAAAATTATTGTAATATATTTAAAATAAAATAAATACACAATTTCAATTTTTTCTAATCTGTTGTTTAAAAAAAATAATATGTTAAAAATTACTATATTGATGTATTATATACATTTATTCAATATTCTTTTTTTCGATTTATTCAATATTCTTTCTGTCTAATCTATAAAAATAAAGATTAAATTCTATTTGTTTGTTTGTTCTTTATAGAAATCCATACCGTTTTTCCTAAATTCTCCAAATTTCGCTCAGTGTTTCTTTGATACCAGGTGCGAACACCTGTCCATATTAAAATTGCATAACTTCAGCCGATCATCAGCTGATATTCTTTGTTGTTATACAAATCGTAATGATCTCGCTTTACAATGGTTTCAGAAAAATGAAATTCCCCGGGTGAACCCGGGAAATGAAGATGAAATTCTGTTTGTTCTTTATAAAAATCCCTACCGTTTGTCATAATTCTCCAAATTTCGCTTGGATACCAGGTGCAAACACCTGTCCATATTAAAATTGCATAACTTAAATTGGTTAACTTTACATTGGTTTTTACGAAATCGAACGATTGATTCTATAAAAGTCTCACTTTATAGATTTCAAAGATTTAAAAAATGAAATTCTCCGGGTGAAACCGATATATACAGCTAGTCCCATCCCATCCCACATATATTATTTCACAAAGCCTAAAAATCTGTTTTTCATTAATTATAAGGTCCTGTCGTGCTCAAATGCCATGAATGTGGTATCGTTGGATTCAGAATTTCACGGAGCTTTTGCCAATCGCATTCTCATTGTTTATTTTTCGGTCTAAAATAAAATATCGACCTAAATGTAGTGATTCAACGGATCGAAAAGGATCAAATTGGGTTTTATAAATTGCGGTACGAAAATTAAGACCCAGTTTAGTTCTCATAGAACTAAACTGGGGTTTGTGTTTTGAAGCCCTAAAACCTACCAGTTTTGAGATAACGCCTGGGTTAGGCCCCTCCGCAGCACGTGGTCTACTACTTACTGTGTTACGTTACAGCAAATGTAAGTCCTGTCGTGCTTAGGTTCTATAAATGTGGTTTTGTCTGATTTAGAATTAATTGTAGCGTTAGAAAATAGCACTCTCACATTTAGCAATTACAGTATACCGACTCTCCGGATAAACAGAAGGACGCTGTGAAAGATAAAATATTATTTTTAAGATCCTTTAAACCATTTATAGCTTTGTCATATTATCAATCGATGGTCAAAAATGTTGTTAAAATTTGTATTATGTTGCGGTTTGATAGATCTTAATTAAATTAAAATGTATACAAAAAGTCTTTTGTTTTTTATTTGTTGACCGAACTCCAGTAAAACAAGTCTCTTCGAAGTAAAATTGATCTTGAAACAAAATCCTTATCCTCCAACCATTTCATAAAAAAATTAAAAAAGAAATTAAGAAGAAATAACTTCGTATATTTAGACAATACCGACGAGATGACATTAAGGTGCGCATAAACGAAAAAAAAAAAAAAACATTTTGTGAAAACTGAATAGATTGATTGTGTAAATTTTCGTAAATCGTTAAATTAAATTAGCCAAAAAAAGTTTTCTTTAATTAATATTTATATAACCTTTGTAAATTAGGCTGTTTTTTTGTTTTTGGGTTTTATCGCAATATAGAAGTTATAATAATATATTTTTTTAGCTTTTTTATACACTTTTCCGGGTACTACTACACCTATAGGCGGGCGCAAGCGACGGTGCTGCTTCTGCGACGGCGCTGCAGGAACTAGAGAAACGGGGATAAAAGCGGGGCCATTACCTGGGATTCATAGGTTTTTTTGGCGTTTTTAATTTATTTTTCCATAATTAAAAACCGATTGAGCAAAAAATCATTTGAAAAATATCTAATAGGTATTGCTCGGTCCCTCAGTGTTCAATTAGAAAATCAAAAGACGTGTCATTCCCTTTTATTTCCAAAAAATAAAAAGCTTCTTAAAGAGTGGATTGTAAAATTAGGAATAGATAAGCCTGTTTCGAAACATATGACGATATGTAGTCTTTATTTTAAAGAAAGAGACTATATTTATCCAGGTAAATATTAGTATTTGACATTTTATTATTCCAAAATGCTAGTTTTATGCAAATAACATTGAGACCATAGTGTCATAGATTTGTTTTTCTTTTTTAATTTTCCCCATTTTTCTATTAGGTACATCCGTTGTGCTTAATTGTTCCATGTTTTCAATTCGAAGCCTGAAAGTTTTGACAGATAAATAAATAATATGACAAAGAATCTAAGCTGTCATAACAATGATTGTGTGAATAGGTAATTAATGTTATTACTAACCGAAAAACGTCGAGTAAAGTTACAATAATGTGTTTGCATTTACCAGAACTACCAGCTTTACACGTACAAGACAAGAAAATTGCTTATTATTATTAATAAATTTGATTTCCACTTTTATTTGATGGGGCAGTCCTTTAAGATTGCTAGTTTAAAGGCACGAGGCTTGTAAAATAACTGTTTTTTATTTTTAGATGTTATTCCACATGTAAATATGTGGTTTGCATCAAGAATAGCCTGCCCTTCAATTAATGGTATTTTAAAATTACCAATTATCTCTATCACATCAACTAAGTCTAACACCGTTCTTTCCGACATTTTGCAAAACTACTAGCGCACCCTATATTCGATTGCGCCCGCCTATTCCCCTGCTGGGTTTGACAGCTGATAAGCACGCTGCTTTCTGTTGGTCACCAAGCGAACTACCATCCCCACCACCTCTCTTTTTAGCCGTTAAAAGCCGATTTTATGGCTGTTTTTTTTTTTTTTTTTTTTTTTTTTTTTTTTTTTTTTTTTTTTTTTTTTTTTTTTTTTTTTTTCCTTTTGAAAGGATGGCATTGGTTTTACCCATACAGCCAGGTCTCGCATATTTGTGTATTATAATATTTGAAGATAATTATTTTCCCAAATCATATTGTATAATAATACGAGTTCATACGTATTTTAATATTTTGTTTTTCAATAAATGCTATTTATTTATTTACTGCTATAATTCTATTATCCTGTATTGATATCTTATCTGTTATTGTAGTGAGTTCAAATATTACACATATTTATTTATGGATTTTAAATGTTTATGAATCAAAGAAATTTTACTATGATCGGTTAACTTTAGGAAGCTATCGTAGGTTATATTATCTTTCATAGCTAACTCTTTGAACATTACTTCTCTTTGTTTAGAGTACCCCGGGCATATCATTGTAATATGTTCAAGTGTCTCGCTGTCTCCACATTTCTCGCAATGAGTATTATCTGATAAACCTATTTTGTGTAAATAATTATTGCAAATACCATGGTTTGTTCTGAGTCTAATATATGTTTTAATGATGTCTTTTCGGATGTTTGCTTGTGAGAACCAGGATTTTCGAAAGATTTGGGGAAATAGTTTTTGCCAATTTTCTATTATATCTAATTTAATCATTTTATAATAATCCGTGTAATGCATTTTAGTGTCTACCGGTTGGCCATTCGTAGTGGCTAGCTTAGCCATTTTGTCTACTATTTCGTTATCTGTGATACCTGCGTGGGCCTTAATCCATTTAAAGATTATACTCTTATCATCCTTTATTGCAATTTGATGGTTTATTAGTATCTCCATTTGAACATTGCTAATATTCTTATTTATGATATTATTTAATGATAACAATGCGCTTTTACAATCTGTTAAAACAATGAAATTAGTATCTACGGATTGGTTAATATATTTGATTGCTTCTAATATGGCATACAATTCTGCATTATACGATGAACATCCGTTAGGTAATTTATATTGTGCGGAATGATTGCATTTAGGTACATATATTGCACATCCTGCGCGATCGTTAATCTTTGAGCCATCTGTATATATACGGACATGGTGAGGCCATTTTTCGACGATCGAGGCAATAGTATTAGAGGCTATTAATGAATGGGGGAATGTATTTTCCTTAATTTCTAAATGTATATTAAATTGTTGTAATAGCATTTCATATTGTATTTGAAATTGTGGGAGTCTTTCCGTTGTATATACATCCCGTACTGTTTGATGATATTTTAAAAAACTATTATAAATTAAGGGAGTATATTTCTTTTTCTGCCAGTATGACCTACTTAATATGAGGGTATTTAGATTTACTATTTTATTGAAGCATTTTTGATTGTTATAATAGGTTTTAAATAGGATTCTATCTGTTAATAATTGTCTCCTGATCTTTAATGGTATTTCATTGGCTTCATTTAATAACGCATCTATGGGAGTGGAATTTAGAGCACCTAAACATATTCTTATGCTCCTATTATGTATTACGTCTAACTTCCGCAGATGGGTAATGGGTGCTTCGCCATATATTGCGGCCCCGTAGTCAAATATAGCTCTTATTGAACTTCTATAAAATAATAAAGAAATGCTCGGATCCGCTCCCCATTTACTGTTATAACTAATCATTTTTAGGATACTTAATTTTTTTTCGGAGCGATTAGTGATTTCTTGAATGTGTTGTTTCCAATTTAGTTTACGGTTAAAGTACACGCCTAGAAATCTCACGGTATGAACTGTAGGGAAGGAAATCCCTGCTAATTGAACATGTTCATTGAGCGGAAATGTACGTTCTCTACTGAAGGGGCATATCACTGATTTAGAAGATGAAATAGACATTCCGGTATTTAATTCCCATTTTCTTAATTCCTTTACGGTCCCATCCAGTAACTCTAAACATTTATTAATATCTCTATGAGAAGTATATATACATATATCATCGGCAAATTGTAAGATTGATACTTTTTGCGGTATATATTTTCTTAAATCGGTCGTGAAGATTGCGAATAATAAACTACTCAGAATACCTCCTTGCGGTAAACCTATCTGGGTCACTCTACTCGTAACTATGGTATTTGAAATTTTTAGTGATAATTTTCTATCGCTGTACAAACCTATGATCATTTCTACAAATTTATTAGGGAATCCCATATCTTTCATTTTACTTTCGAGAATGTTTAGCGGAACTGTGTCGTATGCCTTAGTAATATCCAAAAATAGGGCAACTGTTTTTTGTCCTGACGTGAAAGCTGTATGTATATCTGTATTTAATTCGAGAAGGCAATCTATTGTTGATTTACCCTTACGGAAACCGAACTGGTAACTTGGTAATTTACTTTGGGATTCTAACCACCACTCCATTCGATATTTAATCATCCTTTCAAATGTCTTTAGCGCACAGGAGCTTAAGGAGATCGGTCTGTACGAGGAAGCTTTAAAAGGGTCCTTTTCCGGTTTCAATATTGGTAAAACACTGAACTCCTTCCATGAGTTAGGTATTTTATTTAATGTCCAAACCTCATTTAGAATTTTCAATAGCAATATTTTAATTTTTTTAGGAAGTTTAGACAACATTATATAATGAATATTGTCTAATCCCGGTGCTGTATTTGGGTTATTTTTTAAAGAATTTATGAGTTCTTGCAATGTAAAGTCATTCATCAGTTGTAAGTTGTTATCCGAAAACTCTTCGCAATTATCACCAGTTATATTGTTTTTAAAAATTACCAAAGGGGGGGGCAATGTGTCCATAAATTCTTCACACCATTCATCGTTTGTAACGGGTAAACGATTACTAATTTTACGATTATTGAGTAAAGCTAGTTTATGCCAGATATCTTTTATCGGTGTGGATTTATTGATACTTGCACAGAACTTACGCCAAGACTGTTTTTGTTTATCCCTCGTGAGTCTTTTAAATTCCGCATCCGCTTTTTTGTATGATAATAAGTTAATAAAATTTGGTGCTTTTTTGTATTCCTTATAGGCATATTTTTTCTTTAGCAGCAAAATATTACAATCTTTATCCCACCAACCTCTACTAAATTTTCCCCTGTAATTTTCTTTATACTTTGGTATTGCGTGTGAACTCGAATTATTCAAAAATTCAATGAATTGATCATACGTAGGGTTATCGGATAACAAATGGGTGTTTTCTGAGATAAATGTGACGTAATGGTCCCAATTCGCATCCTTAATTTGCCACTTTCTGGTAGATTTTCTAAATTCGCTATCATTGAAATGATTATCGTGGATCTCCATTACTATCGGTAAATGATTGGAACCTAAAGGATCGTTATGGACTTTCCATTCTATATTATTTACTAGATTGGGTGAGCAGAGAGTGATATATAGTGCAATATTGTTGTTTTGACTTCGGTTATTTACGTATGTGGCGGACCCATCGTTCAACACAATTAAATTTGTATTTTCGACGGCAGATGTTAATTCATTTCCTATTTTATCACAAAAACTACAACCCTACTGGTAATGGTGCGCATTTGCATCTCCAGAAAATACATACAACTTATGGCTAGGTTAGAATTATATTACGCGCCTTTTTTTTTACGAGTATGAGACCGTGACGTCATCTCAACTCTAAACAACTTCACCTATTCCTCGCAAATAAACATCGATTAATCGTACTTTCTGTAAGTATGTTAATTTTGAAAATACCGCGTCTCCCCACTCTTGCATCTATAGAACATTACTCTTCATCGAAATGTTATCATTTTTCGAAGTATTAGTATTTTAGAGTCCTTGAAAAATATTAACATTGAACTTATAGGCGGGCGCAATCGAATATAGAGTGCGCTAGTAGTTTTGCAAAATGTCGGAAAGAAAGGTGTCAGACCTAGTTGATGTGATAGAGATAATTGGTAATTTTAAAAGACCATTAATTAATGGGCAGGCTATTCTTGATCCTAACCACATATTTACATGTGGAGTAATATCTAAAAATAAAAAAACAGTTATTTTACAAGCCTCGTGCCTTTAAACTAGCAATCTTAAAAGACTGTCCCATCAAATAAAAGTGGAAATCAAATGTATTATTAATAATAAGCAATTTTCTTGTCATTGTACATGTAAAGCTGGTAGTTCTGGTAAATGCAAACACATCATTGTAACTTTACTAGACGTTTTTCGGTTAGTAATAACATTAATTACCTATTCACACAATCATTGTTATGACAGCTTAGATTCTTTGTCATATTATTTATTTATTTCTCAAAACTTTCAGGCTTCGCATTGAGAACATGGAACAATTAAGAACAACGGATGTAATAGAAAAATGGGGAAAATTAAAAAAGAAAAACAAATCTATGACACTATGGTCTCAATGTTATTTGCATAAAACTAGCATTTTGGAATAATATAATGTCAAATACTAATATTTACCTGGATAAATATAGTCTCTTTCTTTAAAATAAAGACTGCATATCGTCATATGTTTCGAAACAGGCTTATCTATTCTTAATTTTACAATCCATTCTTTAAGAATCTTTTTATTTTTTGGAAATGAAAGGGAATGACACGTCTTTTGATTTTCTAATTGAACACTGAGGGACCGAGCAATACCTTTTAGACATTTTTCCAACAATTTTTTGCTCAATCGGGTTTTAATAATGGAAAAATAAATTAAAAACGGCAAAAAACCTATGAATTCCAGTCTATTGCACGGCTTCTATCCCCGTTTCTCTAGTTCCTTCTAGGTCCTCAAAGTAGCAGCACCGTCGCTTGCGCTCGCCTATACCGTTCTGAATACAAGTAATTACGTAACTATTCGTTATGCGTATAAGTTCCTTACCAATCAACTTTTTTATTAACAATTTATCCACTTCTTTGTTTTTCTATAACCTATTATCTTTTCATTATGCCTATACTTTTTTAAAGAACTGACATTTACATACTTTACTAAAAGTTAAAGAAAAAAAAAATAAGAGATAGGATTTATTTCATTGAAGATGCTTATCTAATTCCACTGATATTTTTCACAATATGAAACCACCTATTTTGTGGGTAATGTTTACATTTGAAAGAAGAAATAAAAATCATACATGAAAGGATGTCAGCTTATAATTTCTTTCAAATTTTAATATATCTAAATCCAACAATTATATCATATCCTATTCCTCTTCAAAAAAATAGAACCTTTATTTACCAAATCTTGTTTCTATACTATAAACCATTTTGCCGGAAAGTATAACTATATTTTAAATACATAATATAAGAATTTTCACAAGGAAGTACCCATTGCTATTTTTCCTCTCCTCTATTTTTCACTTATTCTCATCCTTCAAATGAAAATAAAATGCAGTACCAGTGTTTAATATAACTCTTTATTTTTATTACCACTTCTTACTACTGTCAAATTAATTATACAATACAGTAATATAACTATACGTTACTTTACAAAGTGGCACTAAGTCCTTGTAGAGGATTGAACCTAAAATGTTCAAAAATAAGAAGAATAATAATCTATGCCATCGAGCTTGATTGGGCCTTACCAAATGACAAATAATTTTATTTTTAACCTGCAGACTATCAAACAATAATGAAGGGAATAAAGAATGTACAAATATCATCACCTATAAATCAACCTATCAAAGCATTGGTTGAGAAGAACTGTAAATTGCTATGTTAATTAGCCACTTTTGGAAATTCGGTTGGTCTAACCTGTGCTTCGCGACTCCTTTCTGGGCATCTCTGGTGCTTTCAGCTCTGTTAATGATTAGGTACAAACTAGGAAGGGCCAAAGTATAGTTGGTATAGTTTTTTTAATAATTATCCCTGAATAAATCATCCATCTATCACTCAAATGATAAATATTATATTATAGCTTGTATCAGAATTAATGCTATAAAATATATGCCAAATTATATTCTGCAAAGTACTCTCATTTTTGCAAGCTTTGTTTTAAACATCGGTTGTTATTATCAACTAACTGTGTCTATTTGCATGTATAAATTCAGTATGTATATGAATATACATCCAGGTATACATACAAATATGCGAATATAGCTCCATGTATACCAATATACAAAACTACATTCAGAAATATGAGGCATGATTCATTCATGAAATCACAAAAATAAATAAATAGATCTGTAACTAAATTATATGAAATGGTACATGTAGATGAATTTATAACGAAACAAGTTTTATAACATTTTATATATGATACATTATATGATTTTATAACACCGACAATTTATGGATCAATAAAACTACTTAAACCCAATAAAAATGTAACAGCAATAATAAGTAATACCGAATGACCAAGAGAGGCATTACCACTTTGTATATTATCACATTTGAATTTAAAACTTCATTTTTATAAACCATATTATGTTTTAAAAAACACTTAGATAAGTTTTTTAACAATAAAAATCACACCTGCTATGTATATGGCATTATGAGTTAGTGGAAAGATTCTTAAAAAATTCATATTAAATAATGGTCAATGTATAGTAAATTTAATTATGTAAATAATAGACTGAGCTTTCTTTTACCCTGAAAAACTGAAGGGACTCATTTGCCAATTCAATACTACCTTAATTTCTCAAAAAGGAGACCCAGTAGATTTTCGGGGTTAATATGGAGTACATTTAAAAGAGTAATAATAATTGGCAAAAGATGGATAGGGTTGTGGTTAAATAAGCTAAATTAAATAAATAATAATTTATTTAATTAAGCTTATTATATTTTACTGCAACCTGGACCATCCTTTTATTTTTTTTCTCTGCTTGTAATTCAAGGATCAAACACCAACACCTCAAAAAAAATTTACATTCCTTCTTTGGTTCCTGCAGAATGACAGTTTAAAATAACAAAAGCAATTTTAATTCATTAAAGGGCGACAAGACTGTGGAGCATCATTGATAGCAAAATTTCCTGAATGAAATTTGGCATACCAATTTTGACAGTTAAGGCATTGTATCCTCAAACATTGCAAATTTTTCTATGAGCTTCTCCAGTATGCTTACCATTTTTAAAATAATACAACAAAATATGGCGACAAGGACTGATATTTTCTTCCATACTCACAGTGCAATAGCGAACACAATAATAGGGTATAATAGGGTAACTCTTAATTAAGTGCTGCATATAAACACCCAAAATATCCTAAGTCTCCTTTGTGAGAAATAAAAATGTTATTAGGTTGTCAAATAAATGTATTAGGTTTTTCAGGGTGAAATATAACTCAGTCGATTATTTGTATTAGGTTTTTCAGGGTAAAATTAAACTCAGTCGATTATTTACATTAATACAGTACAATGAATTGACCATTACTTAATATGAATTTTTCCCATCGTTCATGTTCATAGAATGTCTAGGGTTTATTATTAAAATACTGATCGAAGTGGTTTTTAAAATGAAAGTTTAATGAAAAAGAAGGTTATGGTATAGGTTTGAATTATTCAGCAACTCCGAATATAGTTCGAAATACTGATTCTTCGAAATATTCGGAGAAATAGATAGAAAGTAAAGTATGATGGAAGAAATGGTGGGGAGACGCGGGTATTTTAAAAGTTAGATAATTATATCGACTGGCACAAAATCGATGTGTTCCTTTCAGAAGGGGTGAGATAGTGTGTGTCGTAAAAATGACGTAATACTGAAGCAAGACGGTTATTTTTCAAACAGGAGGGGCAATAGGGGAAAGGTGGTGGGGATGGTTGTTCGCATGGTGACCAACAGGTAGCAGCGTGCTTATCAGCTGTCAAACCCAGCAGGGGAATAGGTGTAGTAGTACCCTTTTCCGGATTGACCGGCTCTCTCGCTTAAACGGCAATGAATCGGTTCCGACGAGGACGGATAAGCTGGAGTCTACTGTAGTCAGAAATGTGTATGAAATAAATAAAATCTATTTATAGTGATTCATAGTGGCATAGTGATGCGTTAGGTGGATTTTATTAATTATGATCAGCACATTAAGGACTATTTAAGTACCTTCTTATATATCTGTACATATTTATCTAATCTTAATCTGTGGGTGACTACCTTTTTAAATTATTTAAAAATAATTTAAAAAGGTAGTCACCCACAGATTAAGATTAGATTAATATAAAATAATTTAAAATTGACGTACGTCAATAAATACCATAAATTGGACAAACTTTGTCCACCTCCCGTTACTCGCGAAATTTGCGTGATCGGGTAGTAGGTATCAGTGAAGTGGAAGGATTGGCTCTACTTGGAGCCGAGCTCTGTGGTGTAGTGGTTGGCATCCGCGCATGTCACGCGGGAGACCCGGGTTCGACTCCCGGCGGAGCCAAATCTTTTCTCTTCAAAAAATAAATTATGTACATATATTATTTCACAAAAATAAAAATCAAAGAGAAAAAAAAGTGTTCTCTTAAATGTAAGCTTCGGTTATGCTTAAATGCGGGGTAATTTAATTAAATAGGCGTGGTGTGGTTGGATTTAGACTTCAAATAGCATAGGTAGAAAAATTGGTTTAATTATTACCACAATCATTCTTTTTATTTTGTCAAATATTATGAAAATCGATGTCTAGGCAGCAAAAAATGGATTTTCCTAATTAAGACCCACTCAAAAGATATTTTAAAAGAACAGGTCAGTGATTTCATTCAAACATGAATGATTATCATTCCAATAAATGTTTATTTTAATAGATGTACTACAATTTGAAGTAAATTATATTTTATTACATTAAAAAGTCTCTTTGGAAATAAAAAAAATTAATTTAAAGCAAATGGTTTGATAATAGTTATACCTTGATCTATTGTAACAAAGGTATGTAACGTCAGCGTAAAAATATTATTTCTGTTTCTATTAAATTATTAAATTAAATAAAAATTCAATTTTAATATTTGGAAAAGATTAATCCAAAAGATATTTTAAGCAAACAATATGTGATTTTATAGATAAATGTTTTCCTATAATTTTGATATTTATGGCTTAAATATTATATTAACTATTGTTTTTACAAAGTTAAAATTAACTCCTTTAAAGAACATAACATGTTTATAAAACATTTAAGTTAAAAATGTTTTACAAAAGAATATTTTCATGCCAATAATTTTATATTTATAGATGTTATATTATTTGAAGTATATTGAAAAAATACTATATTCATATTTACGCTTAGTACAGTACCTAAACTGCCAGCAAAGCTGCTTTTTTTTTTTTAATTATATGAAATCTGAATTGCAACACTAGAAAGTATGTGACAAAAAAAAAATCTTACGTATACTATTCCAAATAGCTAAAAAAAGTAGTTTTCGCCAAATGCACTGTCCTATCGTGCTCAAATGCCATAAATTTAGTATTGTCTGATTCAGACTTTTACGGAGTGTATGCGAATTGCAGGCTCATTTTTTTCTTTCTATCAAAGTTAATAAAATCGTTTTTATAGCAGGAATTTTAGTAAATTAAAGGATCGACATGAGAAAAATGCATTTCAATGGTTTCTTCGCGGGCTTTATGCATACATGCCCATACACGTTCCATATATACGTGCCAGACGTTTTAATTCTCTGAAACTTATGGTTTTTAAGAAAAGCCATGGATTGCGCCCCTCAGCTTTACGAGGCTTCTTATTGTTTTGTTGCCTTTCCATGGATAAAAAATTATTTCATGTCGTTGTTGCCACTTTAAAAAATACCTCCCCCTTCATTGTCAGAAAGATAACCGTGAAAAACACCTGATGAACTGGTTTTGAAAAAAAAACTTAATAAGGTTAATAAATTGGGCACTTTAATGGTATAGATGCTATGATTTTTATTTATGACTTATTAGGTTTTATATTTTTCCACTAATAAGAGAGAGTCTGTGCCTTCTTGCACACAAAGAAACTAATTTATTTGCTTTATTGAAATATAAATTTTTTCGTTGATACTTCAATTATTTAAATAATTTGAGCCAAGGGGAAGGATAGGAAAATTCAGAATGTAGAAAGATTAATTTTTAGGGACTATGCAATATTCATAGTTATTTCATATTTACCAGGAAGATTACAGGAAATAGTTTTGAAGAGAAGAAGGTCAGAAAATGGAGTCCTTCCTTAACTATTAAAAGCTGCTGTAGAAAAATAATTTCTCCTTAAGGCCTGGGTGGTTGGGGGGGGGGGATGGAGAAGAGGCAACAAAAAAGGTTAGTTATGCTTATCGTTATGTTAAACCTGAAAGTAAAATCTGATACAAATCTAAGTGCGAAATGCTTCGCGCGGGTCCAGCTAGTTATCTATATAAATAAAGATGAAATTCTGTTTGTTTGTTTGTTCTTTATAGAAATCCATACCCTTTGTCCTAAATTCTCCAAATTTCTCTCAGTAGTTCTTTCATACCAGGTACGAACACCTATCCATATTAAAATTGCATAACTTCAGCCAATCTCAGGGTTTATTCTTTATGGTTATAAAAGTCGTTTTGATCTCGATTACGAAATAGACCGTTTGGGTCGATAAAAGTCTCACTTTATAGATTTTACAGATTTAAAAAATTAAATTCTCCGGGTGAAACCGGTATATACAGCTAGTAAAGATTATAAATAACGATTTAATTTTAATTTGTAAAAATTAGAAGTAATAAAAATGTTTACATGACCACTTGTTATTCTTTACATTATTATTTTTTAAATATCATTATTTTTTAAATAATATTATATTATATGATAATATATTACATTATTATAATATTATATTATACTCTGGATTCGTTTCCTGTTTATGTACCTTGGAGTGTAGTTTAACTCTAGAAAAGGAGGAGATAGAGGTCTACCTACACTGGTGGAATTGACTCTCGGAACTGTTAGGTGGAACTGGAACGGTTAAGGGGACCTAATACTCATTCGGAACTGGAACGGTTGGAGCTAATACGTCATTTAAACGTTCTATAACATCCCTAATTGAGATACCGAGTCAGTTATGGACAATATAAGAACCTAGTCAGCAAATACACCCATATGTAGCTGACTCCCCCACCTAAGCTTGTATATATGTATACCCCCTCATTTGTAATCCCATAGTTAGTAACATTTAGATGTGGTAATTAGTTATTTCCAGTAGTATTAGCCTAGTGTACCAATGTTAATTGTATTTTTATCCAATGAAGTTTTTAAAAAAATCTTTCTTAAGAAGATAATTTAAGTGGGCTTTAAACTGGGCTGCAGAAAAAAATCGAGAAATATTCCCTGAAGTAAATAAATTGATTAACAACGGGAAAAAAAAAGCTTTTCTTAAAGCTCCTCATCGCGTGTGCCAATATAAAAGCGTAATGGATTGTCCACTTCTACCTGAAGTTATGATTACACGATGGGGAACTTGGCTTGAATCCGCATTGTTCTATTCTGGAAATTTTTTGAAGTTTAGAGAATTAGTATTTTAATTGGACGAAAATGTACAATAAATTGTCAAATTAAAAACAATTTTGATAAGTCCAACCATTGCATCTGATTTGGCATTTATTAGATCCCATTTAGCAGCTTTGCCGGTTGCTATTACAAAAGTAGAGGAGACAAATCTTTCTCTATATGTCCAAATAAAAATTGTGGAGTACGTTGGAAAATTATTAAAAACAATCAAGATGTGAAAAAGGAATAATTATTTACGAAAAATTTCAAAATATTTAAAAAAAAAATCCTGGATACCAACTATTAAAAAATTTTAATGATTGCCTGAACGAAAATTCAGTCACTATTGAAGGAGATCCCAAGTTGTTGAATCGCTACAAAAATTGCTCTCTAACGAGTGTAGAAGTTGAGAGATCTTTTTCTAAATTAAAAGAAATTTTAAGTGACAGGAGGCACTGTTTTACAGAAAAAAATTTAGAATTGTATTTAGTAATAAACTTCAATTAAAAAAATGATGACTTGTAGTTACATTTCTAATGTACTCAATTAATTTTGCCTTACTAATAAAAAAATCACTATTTTACCAAAGTGTGTACTAAAACCAATATTATAAAAATAAAAAAGTTTTTATTTCCATATACTCTCCCCTACCTAATTTTTTCCAAAGTAGCTATTTTTTGTTCACAAAAATAATTTAATGCTTGATTTTCAACCAATACATTTTTATTGCATGCTTTTAAAAACTTTAATACGTGCAAAACTTAAAATCTTGCATTAAAAAATGCACGTTTTTAAGTTTTTATTGCACGTTTTCAAATTTTTACTGCACGGAATTCGGAGCTTTAATAATACCAAACACAGATAAGAGAGCTGGCAGCGGATATATCTTGTCGATTCTATGAGATAAGGATTGGCAACTTATGCCAAAAAAAAATCCCTTTGCTGCCTCGTATTTCCTTCACTTTTCGACGCACTTTGATCAAAATTTGTATATTGTATATTTACTCTTTAATACCGACTGCACTATTACACAAAAAAATCACTATTATCGGCATAGTTTTATTAATACATAACAAGTGTAAAAATCGGAATATCTCCGGATAAATTGATGGAATGGGTCAGATACCTATTCCATTTATTAATAATGAAAAGACAAAAAAAAAAATCCAATACCTTCATAAAATGGTTTTTTTTTTCAGCCTTACAAGCACTGAGCGGCGGAATTATGGCTAGATATGTGCGCCGCCGCCGCACAGTGGGGCAAAACGGCAAAAAAGTGGAAACAACTTTTTAAACGTTAGAAAAACACAGAACTGATGCAGCACCGTATAAGGCGAAAGCCAGACTCTTACATAATAATATATAATTTATAATATAATCTCAATTTCTGTTTTATTTTATGACTGAAATACCTCTCATCATTACTTGACCAATTCAATTTTGGTAATAGCGAAAGGGTATTCGGTACCATGTGATGCTTATTGGGAGGCTTAGGCATACACTAAGAGGCATGTGCTCACTGTATGGTTGCTCTAGTACCCTAAAGTATTCTAATAGATTTACAGCAATGCAGCATATATCATCAACTGAACATCCATGCCCCCCCCAAATATTTAAACTTACCTATGACATCCCCTAAAAAAATTCTAAAAAATCTTTATCCCTTTTAATCAATTTTCGAATCCTCTGAATTCCTTTGGGATATGTTTTGCAATATTTTATCTCATCCGGTATTACTTAGAATCGGCTATTCTCACATTATGAATATGTATAAGTTATGTAAAAGTCATATTTAGGGTATTTGCATTAATAAAATGGACAAGGGCGGATCCAGAGGGGGGGGGGGGGCACAGGGGTCATGACGGAAGCCAGTTGAGAGACTTAATTTTTTAAAGTTTTGTATTTTTTTGTTTAGTTCTCATTTTGAGAGTTTCAAATTTGTACATGAATGAAGGAAAATCGCACCAATTAACAAAAATGCGAGTTGCAAAAGTAATTAAAGTAAGTAAAAAAGTAACTTATTAATAATGAAAAGACAAAAAAAAAAATCCAATACCTTCATAAAATGGTTTGTTTTTTTTCAGCCTTACAACCACTGTGCGGCGGAATTATGGCTAGATATGTGCGCCGCCGCCGCACAGTGGGGCAAAACGGCAAAAAAGTGTAAAAAATTCTATATCGCGAGAACGGTTAGTCCTATCGAGATGGAAATTGTTTTATTCAATTAAGGATGGAAAATTACACTAGTATTGCTACTAAATTTAAAAATTATATTATTTACGTAGGTAGGTATATATTAATATAAAGGAAACTTAAGAACAGACTTAATATTTTAAATAATTAAAAAAAATAATTAAACTTACTTTTAACTTAATTTACTTTAATTTTACTCAATATTAATTTCAATTTCCTTTAAGGTAGCATCTTTTTTTTTTTTTTTTTTTTTTTTTTTTTTTTTTTTTTTTTTTTTTTTTTTTTTTTTTTTATGTCAGCTAATGTCTTGCAAATTTATATGGGAAAATATTTGAGACCCTTGTCTTTAATTGCCTATCTCATCACCTCATACTGACATTTAGACTGTTTTGACTGGATAAAAACAGTTAGAGCAGAATCATTGCCGAAAATTGAACATTAACTATTTTTCTCTGGGAGGAGGCTGAAGCAGCCTGATTACTTATAGGTGTAATACTAGATTTCATTGAGTATTAAACTAATCATATTATATTTTAAATTTCAACCATGATTATGTAGGTCTGTGAGGATGTGATTCAATGTTTTTTGAATAAATTGGAGACAGTCAACTTTACGGTATTCTCCTCGCGGGGGCGCCGCGAAATTTTTCACATAATTAATAATAACTATCCAACAGGCAAAAGAAGGCAAATGAAATCAGAGGAATATATTCTCTGATACATCCTGGTCCTAGATCAATCGCTACCATCTTAAGCTAGGATAAGGCTTTATCTCTAATCATGCTTAAAATTATTTATGTTCTGTGTAACATTTTCGCTTATATAATGGTTTTTATTGAAAAGTTACTGTATAAAGTGGTTCGCATGTATATGCACATGATGGCTGTAAAACATCGATCAATAAAATGTGCCGTAACAAGCCCAAAATATTTGTATTTTAAAAAAATCTGGTGCGATGCGCGCAACATACAACTTTCAGTTACCAACTTACTTTGATTAGAAATTGACGTGTTTTGTTAAATGCCAATTCTCAAAGCCACACAATAAAAGTTTTTTGCTTGCGATAGTTCGGCAATGCATGCATAACACTCCAAGTGATCTGATTTTATAATTCTCTATGTAGCTGTTGAAAACTTCGTATAGTTACCATGGAAAAAATAATTTCCAAAAATGAACAGAACATCTTTAGTTATAAAGCATTGGTCTGTCATTAAAGGCGTACTGTGCATGCGTAAGCTCAACGTGTCTTATGAGTTGACAGAAGATTTTTCTTTTTTTCTCCTGTACATGTTTACTTGATTTTTTTCATATTTCATATTTAACCATTTCTTATTTTTAGGCAAAACAAGAAACTGATAATTTCTCCATATAAAGAAAAACAAAGGTACTTTATAGGAAAACAAAAAAGGCCCCTTCCCCATTTAAGCCCCCCTCAGAACATTTTAATAATGATAAAGCTTACCTGATATTAAAGAACACCTAATTTTCATTGAACATGACGAATTTGATCAAAATCATTAAAGCCGTTTTTGAGATAATCGAAAAAAAGGTAAAAATTGGAAAAAAAAGTTATTAAATAAAGTACCCCCTCCCTTTAAGCAAATTTGATGAAATTTTTGCTGTCACATCGCGGGTATATACATACAGTAATACCTAATTTCAGGTTCGTACGGTTTATAGTTTTTGAGCTAGTCTGTTCACACACACAGACACACACACACACACACACACACACACACACACACACACACACACACACACACACACACACACACACACACACACACACACACACACACACACACACACTCACACACACACACACACACACACACACACACACACACACACACACACACACACACGCACGCACGCACGCACGCACGCACGCGCACACGCACACGCACACGCACACACACACACACACACACACACACACACACACACACGCACGCACACACACACACACACCATTTTCTGCTTAAAAGAAAATTTTGATAAGAAAGGAACAAATCGTTTATTATTTGGTGACTGTTAATGAATGAAAACCAATAAAAATTAACTCCAAAAATGAACATTGGATTTTTTTTTTCCTCGTTTGCCTCACTGTGCAGCGCGCCACGAAATTTTTCACTTAAATGACAATAATTACCGAACAGGCAAAAAAAGGCAAATGATATCAGAGGATAATATTCTCTGATACATACCGGTCCTAGATCAATCTTTGCCATCTTAAGCCAAGATAAGCCCCAAACTATAATTATGCTTCAAATTAATTATTTTGTGTGAAAGATTTTCGCTTATTTAATTGTATACATAGGATGACTACTGTTATAAAGTGGTACGTCTGTATATGCACACAAAGGCTGTAAAACAACCATCACTCAAATGTGCTGTAACTAGCTCGAAATATTTTTATAAAAAAAATGACATTATTACAACCACGACAAAACCTAAAATTTCCGTTTAAAAGAAATTTTTGATAAGACGGGAACTAATCGTTTTTCATGTGTTGACTGCTCAAGAATGAAATACAATAAAAATTAACTACAGATATGAACATTGGATTTTGGGTTTTTTTTCCTAGTTTGCCCCACTATGCGCCGCCGCACAGTGGAGCGAGTGATACAGTAGGCCGGACATTCATTAATATCTCCGTTTCTGCTGGTCCTAGAGTATTTATCACTTTTAGTGTCATTTTTAAGCTAATCGAATACTCTATTGAACTACATGATCAGCAATTTTTTAAGCGATTTCGCCAGTTGCGATATAACGGGTAGGATGACTTTTAAATGTGTACATACATATTATGTATCTCTTGCTAAATAGAGAATTGTGATTTGTAATCACATAATATCAACATATGTTTTATAAACTTTTATTTTTTAAATAAATTGATGTTCACAAACGCAAAACTAAAACTATAATCAAAAATATATCTAGAAGTAAAAATTAAAAAAAAATCTATGTATTTTCGGTAATAACTGAGGTAGAAGTCGAGACTTATATCTTTGGTATTTTCTCTTATTGAGTTGTATTGAAATATTGATAACTTAGCTGTGGCAAAGAGACCCAAAAAATTTTCTTCTCTATGTTCAGATTTTCCAAGAATAAGATTATCACAATAGGGCTTAATTTGTTCAATATATTCTCGACAGTTCTGCATAAAATCAAAAACATAATGAGCATATCCAGAATTGATTTTTTTTTTAAACGAAATTGAACTCCTCATCAGAACAATATCTGAAATCTTTGGCTCTTCTCCGTTTTTGTCTTTCTGACAAATGCTCGAATGATTTTGATCTAGTAGGAATACCTGGAGTGGATGAAGATGGAAGTTTTGAGAATATACCTCTGAAAAAATTAGTTTCCTGTTAAGCCATTCGTGATTTTTCCTATCCTAAATGTTTCCAAAGATCTATTTGCAGCATCCCATTTAAGTTGAAAATGACAGCACCATTTCCTCAATTTCTCCCGCAAACGGTTTTTCGCACTATTTGTAATTGCAAAACCTGACTTACTTCAGTCCATTTTTCAAAGCCGTGACAAAATCCTTAAAATTAATATTGTTGGATCTAAAAAATTAAAATAGATCGTCATTTATTTTAATTTCCATTGTGTCAAAGCGTGAGACAACATCAGACTGATTCCTAGTTTGCCTTTAAAGAGGATAATCAAATAATAAAAAGAAGCAACGACTAATGGGATTGATAAAACGTCAACAAAGGCGCGTAGGTATTAACACTAAAAATAAAATATCCAATGAATAGGCAAGTTTAGGCAAGATCTGACGACGTTGTAAATAAGACAATATACTCCTAAAAGCGGGACAAATGGTATTTGTTCCGGCAAATACCGGCGATTTGCAAATTAAATTAAATAGAATTATGTTGTGCTGGTTGTAAAAAAAAAAAAATTTAAGGAATTTTTAAAAACCTTTTGTGCCAGTTTTTGATTTATTATAATACCCTTAATGTGTACTGGAAGCAACAATAATTTATAAAATGAAATAAGGGTTCACGACCAATTTAATGAGCCAAGGTTTTTTTGAAATACCAATTATAACCAGGATTTATGTAAAAACCAATGCAATAATATGGCTAAAAATCAATCTGCTCAATTGAAAAGGGTTTATTTGGTACTAACAATTCAATCAAAATCCCAAATTAAAAGTTTTTTTCCCCCAAATGTCCAACATCCAACATTAATGTAGGATCGCCCCACTATGCGCCTGCCGCCATCTTGGAGTTACTTATCCGAACTAATACCACTATGTTTATTTTCAAATTTTTAGTTCAGAACTACCTTAGAGGCTACTATATCCATATTATTTATCGTATGAAACTATTTTATTTGTATAAAGCTATATTTATTCCGGATTAAAATGGCTACTCCTCCCCAGCCATCAAATCTATCTTTCCTTATAATATTGTATCCCCAAAAATTCGCATATTTATTAATTTTGAACCAGGTTTCTGATATCATGGCAATATCAATATTATTTTCAAATAAGAAATATTATAAAGGAAAGTAATTTGGATCTTCGTCTCTACTACTGTTTATTATATTTTGTACATTACAAACGTTTCGACCTCCGGGGCCATCTTCAGTGTTTCTTTAATTACTGCATCATCCTAATCATATTACTGCCTTCCCAGTAGTTAACCCTAAACATACCAAAGAGGTTTAACAAGGATGTATATATGTATTCTAAGTATAATAACTGTCAACTTAAACATATTTACAAGCAGGCCAGTGACTGTGTTCTCTAGTACGACGATTCTACATCGTAGTACAAGCGTTAAATGACAATTCACATTCTCAGGTTAATTTTTCCCACCCACTCATGGGCGTACACAGCGGGGGGCAGCTGCCCCCCCCCTGGAAGGCTGGATGCAATAATTTTTTAAGCTTTTAAGGCAGGAAGCAGTAATTGAATAATTTTTTTCAAGCAAATAATTTAATAACTTGGTTGATAAAGCACTACTATAATTATGCATAATTTTGGTTTCATTCACCTTTTCCGCGGTAAGATGTTACAACCTGAACGACCATAGCTTTCCCCCCCTAGTTTTGATCCTAAGTACGCCCTAGCACCCACTCCAAAATTTGATTTAAATAGGCTTATTTTGGTAATACAATAAAAAAAAAAAATTTATAGAGAAAAAAATAATTATATTAACAGAGGTTTTGAAGACAGGGTTGCAGAGATTGCAAAATATTGAAACAATTTAAGGAAAAGGATTTATGATGTGGGAAAGGGACACTGGGAAAACAGTGTGGCTCAAATTATGAAGGACTTATTAAAAGCAGTTTTGTGGTATGAAATGGACAGGTTCAAAGGCTAGGATTTTATGTTAAAGTTAAAGCTTTTAACTTTTAACTTACTCGCACCCCTACTGTACATAATATACACCCATGATAAACATACATGCCCTAACACTATACAGTAAACCCTCGATATAGCGAACTGGTAGGGGGTTCAATATTCATAGTTCGCTATATCGAGATTCGTTATAACCGAGGATTTTCTTTTTTTTAGGGCCAATGGCCACACTAATTTGATCAAATTTAGAAGGAAATGCATTCATTAGAACTAGTTAAATAAAAACGCATGTATAGAATTTATTTTTAGACAAAATATATGTTAATTAAACAATGAGATTCAATAATTTACATATAAGTATAATTATAAATAAATATAAAAATTAGTTTTTAAACGTAAAGAGTAAGAAATGAAAAAAAAAAAAAAAGTGATTTCTGCTCCTAATAAATATGTAGAAATAGTTACAAAATAGAAAAAATTTCAGTAACAATGTAGGAAAATACTCAAGAAAAAACAACAAAAAGAAAAAAACTGTGAGCTTATACACACGAACTCGAGTTTTAACAAAAACGACTACAGAACAATGATGCGAATAATCCAGAGGTCGAAACAGAACTTAGTTAGTTGTGAGAAAAATGTCAATGGAATTAAGGAGAGGGAAATAAAATTGAATTAGTTAATTAAACAGACCTCAGTTCTAGAAACTGGTGGTACATTGTCTTCCCGCGCTCATTCTACGTAATACATTAAAAAAAAATATTAATAAAAATTCTAGCAGTTCGTTATAACAGAATATAATAATTCACAGGCATCAAAGTAGTTCGCACTAACCGAGGGAGTTTACTATAACGAGGGGTTCAGCAGAAATATAATGGTAATTTTGGGGGGATAGTATTTTGGTTCGCTGTAAATGTAATAATGAGGGTTTACTGTAATAGCAACATACGCAGATGACACAGCCATTCTCACTAGACACGTTAATATCACTCGAGCTTCACAGACACTCCAAAATTACCTAGGAAAGCTAGAGAAATATTTTAAACAATGGAAAATAAAACTCAACCACGAAAAATCTCAGCACATCACATTTACTCTCAGACACAACGCCTGCCCTCCAGTTTATGTTAACAATGAACCAATTCAACAGACTAATACCGTTCATTACTAAGGACTTACTTTCGACGGAAGAATGACATGGGGCCCACACATAAAACAGAAACGCCTAAGCTTAAATAGAAGACTAAAATTACAGTACCCAATTCTTCACAAGCGATCGAAAATGAAGATCAGACAAAGACTGAACACTTATACATACCTTTTAAAACCCTTATGGACATACGCATCGCAAATTTTCGGGACAGCGAAAAAGACTCACATACAGAAAATAAAAACATTTCAATCAAAAACACTAAGACTAATTACACGTTTACCCTGGTACGTCAGCAACAAAACCAGACTTACAAATACCTACTGTCCAAGAATATATTCACACATTATACAAAAGATTTCACGACAAACTCCAAGGACATTACAATAAACTTATACAGAATATGGCGACATCGGACATGCCCGAGAACACCAGAAGAAGGCTAAAAAGGAGCTGGCTAGGAGATCTCCGAGTATAAAGTCTTATAGAATTTCATGTTAGGAGGAGGTGCCGATGGGTGCCTAACTCCCTCATGCCTGTTTTTTGTGTGCTATATATCGATCACATCCGCTTATTGTCGCGTTTTTTTTGTGACAGGTGTGGATATATAAATAAAGTTATTAAAAAAAAAAACTTTTAACTTTATATGTAAATTACTGAAGTGTGCAAGACCATTTAACTTTCCTTTAATTTTGTTTTTTAAATCAATTGATTTGATTGTTTTTTTTTAAATCAACTGATTTGATGTGTGTGTGTGTGTGTGTGTAGTATGATTTATGTATTTGGGTATCATAGAATATTAATAATTCAGTACTTAGATAAATCTTTACCTACCTACATTAATAACTGAAATCCTGGATTAATAACACTTCATTTGTTCATGATTCATTGACTGCACTAGAGAATATAAAATTTGGTTGAGGCACTAAAATAAAATAAAATGTTGAAAGGCCCAAAATCACAAAGAGGCATAAAATTACAGAATACCAGATATAATGATCAGGTTATTAAATATTAATTAGTTCATACCAGGAATCATTGTGTATAGGTCTAATTAAAACAATGTGAAAAGGTATATCAGATATGAAAAAAAACAAAACAACAAAAAACAAACAAAAAAATAAACAAGACACATTTATTTAGTTAAAAATATGACAAAAAGAAACACTCATATGAACTTTGGTTGGTGCTTGATAACCAATTGGAATTAATTTTAAGTTTGGAGGAGCTTCAGAATGGTAAAGATCGGAGGAGGGTATAATATGGATAGTGCGCTCAATTATATTCCATTTTTAAGTATGTCTTTACCCCTTTCTTCTAATTTTCCAGTTGACATGAAACACTCGATCTCATCAATTCTGGAAAAAAGCATTTTTTTATTTTAACAAGAAATAATTAATATTTTTTGAGATGTTGATATGATTCCAGACCACTGTGAAGACTAATCAAAATAATAATGAGAATAGAACATTATTCAATTATTTGTATTTTACAATTATTTGTAAACTGAAAGCAGTTATAACATGTATAAAGCTAAAAAACAATAAAACTCCAACTGTCAACGCAGATGGAAGGCAAAGGATGCTATAGAAATATAATCTGGTACCCAGAGATATAAGCCCAGGCAGTTATAGGTTTAAGCAAAACTTAATTATCTTACCAGAGGAGTATTAATTATTATGTGTGATTATTTTGATATTTCTGTTTTAAAAAATCAGCATAATTAACAAGTGAGCTAGGTAAATTAATGGAAAAAAATATTTCTTAAACTAATAAAAACTATATTAATATGGTATTATAAATGCTTACGTTCTAGGTAAGTGAGATAAAATCTCATAACCATTTTCAGTCACTAATACAACATCTTCTATCCTCACTCCTCCTATGCCTCTAAATGTATTTATTTCTTCAGTGAGGAATGCTTTCAACTGAGGATCATTGAATGCATCATCTAGAACCTATTATTAATTAAAAATTAATAATGCAATTAAAATTAATTTTTAGGAATGAAAATAGTAGGTAAATAATATAGTAAAATGTTAAAGATATAAAAGTATTAAAAATGATAAATGGGGCCCAGGTTATATGGTATTTACATTTTTATTTTAAGCCTTGTAGAGGACTGATAGACAGCTAGCTTTCTCGTTTCATTCAATTAACCATCAAACAAATTTAAAAAAATATATATTTGGAGTCTACCTATCCAACTCTCTTGAAATACGAGGAATACCACAAAAATCCGGTGAAAAGCTCAAAGGCTTTGCCTGCTCAGTTGGAGCCGCCCTAGGCGTTAAGCTCACTGCTGACAACCTCGACTTTGTGCAGAGAATAATAATAATAATAATAATAAAGGTTTATTGAATAATAATAATTACATATTATACACAAAAGAGACAAACATTGTACGGCATGGAAACCCGTTTGCCGGAAAATTTATACAAAAATTACTGATACAGTAAATAAATAATAATAAATTAAAAAAAATATATATTTGGAGTCTACCTATCCAACTCTCTTGAAATACGAGGAATACCACAAAAATCCGGTGAAAAGCTCAAAGGCTTTGCCTGCTCAGTTGGAGCTGCCCTAGGCGTTAAGCTCACTGCTGACAACCTCGACTTTGTGCAGAGAATAATAATAATAATAATAATAAAGGTTTATTGAATAATAATAATTACATATTATACACAAAAGAGACAAACATTGTACGGCATGGAAACCCGTAAATTTGCCGGAAAATTTATACAAAAATTACTGATACAGTAAATAAATAATAATAAATTAAAAAAAAAATAAAAACCAGAGATATAAAGTAATAATAAATAAATAAATAAACAATAAAAACTAGATCCTTCTGATTAAAGTACAAATATAAAACAAGGAAAATACTATTTATCAATTACTACAAATTCTGATTATGGGTTAAAACAGAAAATACAAGTTAAGTAAGGGTTGCATAAACAAAAGATATAAAAGTATTAAGAAATGAAAATAAAATAAATAATACTATATAATAAAATAAAAAATTATATAAAAATAAAGAGTGAAAAGAAACGAAAGATGAATTCTGTCTATGTTGGATGGATTAAGTGGTAGCGATGGTACCATGCATGTCTAGTATAATTTACAATTTTACGGCATTCGTTTACAGTGGGGGCATTAAGGAGAGAAATTAAAAAAGCAGTATGGACAGTACTAGAACCTAGAAACTGTATTCGAATGTTACTGAGAGCTGAACACTCTGCCAGGAAATGAAAAAGGTCCTCTTTAACGGCTAGGTTACAAAGTTGGCAATTCGTATTTTACCTATCAAGCCATGGGGTGTAATTTAAATAAAGGAGCTCGCATCTAAGTTTAAACATCTAACATAAATCGTTCCTAGTAAGATCCCAAGAACAGCCATCTTTGAACCTAAAAAGTGTGATGTCATGATTTCATTCTTTATACAAAAGAAATCTATTCGAATTCATCACGGCCAGTTCACACTGTTTCCTATGATGGCACTTGATAGTGGTCAATAATACAGCTAACTGGTCTTTCCATAAGGAAACACTATCCAGAGTGCTTTCAAACCTACATGAGTATCTTTCCACCAAATCACACCATGTTTTAAACCAAAAGATATTGCGCTTAATCACTTCTAATGCTATAATTTTAGAAACACGATTGTCAGCTGCGTTCACCACTTTAAGACAATACTTAAAATGTAACTTTAAGGTAAACACCTCAAGCAAGTCGGTAGCTGTTACTAAATAAACCATGTTATTTGGCGTAGCAGGCGGCAAAGAGAACAATTTTTTAATAAAAAAGCGCTGAAATTTTTCCAACTCCTCATACCTCTGATAACCCCAAACTTGAGCTGCATAGCATACCATAGATCGGATTACAGCATCAAATATATGTTTTTTAGCAGAGAGAGTGATTAGATCATGAGACATAAAACTTGACCAATTTCTGTTTAGCTCCATTTTAGCAGCGGATATGCGCTCTTTCAAATGGTACCTGAGAGAAAGGTGGGAGCTTAATGTAACACCCAAATATCTGTAGGTATTCACCACTTCTATTGGCAAACCCTTATATTTCCATTATTCTGCAGCGGCCGGTCTACCACCATTTCTAAATACCATAATTTTGGATTAAGAGAGATTAACTGTCAGATTCCAGTTTTCACAATAGGATGACAAAAGGTGTATATTTCTCTGCAATGTAACCCTATCTTCAGCAAGCAACACGATATCATCAGCATACATCAAAATGCTGATACATTTACCTCCTATACGAACTCCTCCTTCAAGAGCAAGAGGAAGATCATCCAAATACAAAGAAAATAGAAGTAGATTGGACTGAGTAAACAACCCTGGCGTACACCACTATACACAGAAAAATCTGGTGCATGCGCGCAACACACAACTTTCACTTACCAACTTAGATTAGAAATTGTGTTAATGCTACTTCTCAAAGTTACACATTTTTTCATATTAATTTTTTATTTTTGTTTTCATTTTCTCTATAACAAACACTAATTTCTTTCATTATTAAATAAAAGGTTTTACTTGAAATAATTCGGCAATGCAAGAAGCATAATATTCCAAGTCAACTGATTTTATAATTCTCTATGTACTTGTTGAAAATTTCATTTAGTTACAGTCATGATGAAACTTTTACAGTCATATCTCGGGCATATTAATACATCAAACACCCAGTTTGATCAAAATCGTTAAAGCCGTTTTTGAGTAAACAAAAAAAAACACGTGAAAATGAGACAGAATTTATTAAGAAAAGTCCCCCCTGCGGTTGATCAATTTTGGTGAAATTTTTACAGTCATATCTCGGGCATATTAATACATCAAATACCCAGTTCGATCAAAATCGTTAAAGCCGTTTTTAGTAAATAAAAAAAACACGTGAAAATAAGACGAAATTTATTAAGTAAAGTGCCCCCTGCGGTTGATCAATTTTGATGAAATTTTTACAGTCATATCTCGGCCATATTAATACATCAAATACTAAGTTTAATCAAAATCGTTAAAGCCGTTTTTGAGAAAATCGAAAAAAACGTAAAAAGTTATTAAATAAAGTACCCCCTCCCTTTACCAATTTCGATGAAATTTTTGCTGTCACATCCCGGGCATATACATACACTAAATACCCAATTCCAGGTTCCCACGGTTTTTAGTTTTTGAGCTAGTCTGTTCACACACACACGCACGCACGCACGCACGCAGGCAGGCATGCACGCACGCAAGCACGCATGCACGCACGCACGCACACACACACACACACACACACACACACACACACACACACACAGACCATTTTGCGGGACTTGGTTATTTGGACTCAGGGGGCCCCAAAATGTGTATTTCCGTTGAAAACCGGAAGTCGAAATTTTTCACGATCGCAATACTTCCACTTACTATATATTTCATATATAGGTAAGTGAAAGAAAAAACTCAGAAATTCCCTCAGTACCCCTAACAGCCGATTCAGATTTCGAATAAATATTCTTTAAAATATTGATAAATTTAGTGGAAACTCCTAAATTATATAATTTCAAAAATAAAGAATTTCTAGAAATGCTATCAAACGGGGCTTTGAAGTCCACAAAAAATAAAAAGATTTTTTGTCCTTTCTTGAGCAGTTTAAGTTTGATAATGTTTAACAGGACAGATAAATTATCGATAGTGGAGTATCCCATGATGTACCCCTATAATTTTGCACATCATTGATGTCACCGCGTTTAAATAGAGGAAATAGAATAGATCTGCTAAAGGAGTCTGGAGTGTTGCCGGTTTCATAAATTTGATTAAAAAGAGACAAAAGTTTAACCAAGAATATATTGGGAGCATGCTTATAGAATTCGTATGGTACTCTATCCATACCTGGGGCCTTATTGTTTTGTAGATTACTTATTATCGACTGCAGTTAACTTAGGTCAAAGGGGAAATCTAGAGTGGTAGAATATATAATTGGTTCTGCATAGAGTACAACTAAATCATTATCGGGGGGATTAAGTAAGTTTTGAAAATGATTGACTAATTTGGAAAAATCAATATTGCCGCAAGTGAAATTTTTTCTTTTAAAATCATTAGTTAGGTGCTAAAATTCCTTCGAGTCCCTTACCCTTTTAAATCTCTCAACTACGGCATAAAGATATTCTCTCTTTTTTTTAAAGCATAAGTCCTTTTAATTCCTATTAGCTTCTAAATAATTATGTTTGACAAAAATAGATCTAGTTCGACGAAAAAGATTTAATAATGCAAATGATTTATTTCTTGCACGAAGGCATTGTCATTGTCCATCAAACCAATTGTTTCGGCGGATATTTCTAACATATTGAGAACATGTAGTAGGTGAGAGGGAAGAGTGCTTAATACAATCAACTAAAATATTTAAGAACTCTTGAGAATTCGAGGGGAGATAAGAAATGGTTTCAGTAGCCAGTTTCAAAGAATTTTTATAAACATTTGTATATTTAACCATATGTATATCTAACCAAACTAACTGAGGCATAAGTGGTAAAACATTACATTGTAAAGTGTTAATAAATGAGATCTCACAAAAAAGAGGAAGGTGATCAGAAAAAGGTTCTGCCAAAATTCTAAAATTAACAATACAAGATATATAATCAACAGGAAAGCAAATGAAGTCAATTACAGATTTACCTAAACTATTAATAAATGTAAATTCACCTTCTACATCATTAAAACGACCATTTAAAATAATATAATCATAATTATCACATAATCCGAGTAATTTGGAACCTCTACCATTAATAACCTGATCCTTAGACCTCCTAAACAAATTACATGTAGGGTTATTTAAAATTATATCATAGGGAAAAGACTGAGAAGCCGCTATTCTAGCATTGAAGTCACTGGCGAACACAAATTTAATTTGTGAATGTTCTGCAAGAAAGTTTTCTAATTTACAAAAATCTGAGTCCCAGGAGTTACCACACAGGTATACACGCAAAATATACAATTCAATTTGACTTTTAATATAAATCACCTTGACATCATCAATATCAAGAAATTTAAACTGATCTTGGGGTAAATTAGATCTGATTGCAAACAATTTACCAGCCATTGCACGACCAAACCGAGCTTGTTTCGTAGCAGAAATCCAACACAAACAGTATCCATCAAAAAATTTACTCTAATCAAATTTACTATCTATAAATGTTTCTAATAATACAAAAACCTCATATTTCTTAATAAATTGTAAAAAAGAACTAGCTGGGTCATTTAGTTTTGATTTTAAACCAGCTACATTATACACAATAAATGAAATATTTGTAATGGAAGAACAGGCGAATGTACTGCCGGCAGACTGCCCTATTTCATCCCTGGTGAGCATTAGGTGAAGATGATGTAGCTGTAACCTTTTTAGTCAAGGCCGTATTCGAGAAAAAATAATCACGTGGTAGAGAATTAGTCCGAACAGCAGATACAAAATTCGACATATCAGAGCCAACCAATTCGTTTAAGCTCCTCAAACCATTCTCATTTCCAAGCATCAAACCAACATTTTCAGACCAAGTAAATCTTTGATTCAATACAATGAGACATTCCACACTAACTGTAGCTTTAATGCCATTATTTAAACGTCTAATCTCTTTCCTAATTAAGAATAATTTACTTCTCGATTCAAGATTAGAGAAATCTTGATGTATTGTAAATCCCGTTCTTCGCAGCCGTTTCAGAGAGTTCATTATTGACACTTTGTCACTATATCTCATGAATGAGACCATAATAGGCCTATTAGGGACTGTTTTTCGACCCATAGGGAAAGCATATATAAAATCAGGCTGCAATCGAACTTCTAATACTTTGCCGCAAAAATCAGTAATAACTTTGCAGAGGTTATCTGGCGTGTTATAATTTAGACCTTAAAAAATTAAATTATTTCGCCAATTTTTATTATCTAAATTATCCACGAGATCCTCAGTGTTGACACTCGCACTCTTGATAGCCAATAAATCTGATTTTAATTGTAAGTTTTCTTTTTTTAATAAATTTATTTCGTTATGCAGGCAGGCTAAGAATATCTTCTTTAGTGGCTGAGTGTGAAAGCTTTGTGTCAAGCAATTGCGACGTAAACTCCATTAATTGGGCCATATTTAGTTGACAAACGTCATGGGAATTGCCAGAACTCAGCATATCTATAGATTCCACTAAAAGTTTTTTATTAATAGGACTGATATTAAACTCAGGAGAACTTCTATTTCTTTTAAAACGAGATGAGGTTGATGTTTTACGATGAGGAGTCTGGTCTAATTTAGGTGGCATGCAATGATAAAAAATATATATGCAGTTCATACACAAGACCAAGTAGTATTAATAAAAAATTAATATGAATAAAAATAGTATTGAAGAAATAGAAAAGAAGAGATATATATAAATAAATACAGGCGTGTACAGTTTATTTATGTGAATATAAACAAGACCGTAATAATAACTTTGTTACCTTAGTTGTTTATACACAGGTATCAATCAATAGTTATTGAGGTATATCCTCACTCCACTCCACTGCACTAATGTACTTAGTTTTCTTTCCACACTAATTAAAAAAAATTGGCTAGACAAATTTTTTTGAAAATTCACTTAGCGAACGGAATCCTATTAAACACCAAATATGCCAATTTTCACAAATAGAAAGTGCTTTTAACTACGTAAAAAAGATAAATTTTTAAGAGCACATGTGAACTGTACCAGAACTCAATACCGACTCTTGTGCAGAGAAAAAGGCCCTGAAAAGAGGACCTACACCCACCCGTGATTGTCATGCGTTTTGGACGACAGTCCGTCGTCGACAAGATGATTCGACTCCGGAAGGTAAAAAGGGATTTTAGAAAAAGGCACCTTGGCTGGGAGAAGTCAGCAGGCAACAGGCATCTTTACTGGTTGGCAAGACCGAAGAAGGGGGTAGGAAAAATAAAATAAGTCTGGTTTGCCAGGGGCAGGGTTCGCTGCCGGCAAGAGGATGGCTCCCCAGTGGTTGTGATCACTAAAAAGGAAGACATCGAGGCACTACAATGACACATCTGCGACTGTCTCTCTAGAATGTGGACCACTTTTTTACTCTATATTTCACCGACCTGTAAATATCATTCTCACAATTCTTCATTTTTCTTGTTTTATTTGTTTTCTATTTCATTTTATCACCTAGGTAACATATTCTTTTATTTAACAGCTATAAGCCTCAATCATTATCTCTTTATTCCATTCAGTCAATTTTCTTTTAATACTGCCACAAACATACATCACTGTGCCTTTTCACTCCAACCCCTGAATTCCATTTCCCTTCACAGATCAATTCCCATCAATATACTCACATGAGTAATATCTTATTATCTATTCCTTATAGATGAAATGGTGGAATGCCTTTCTTCTAATCTTTACACTTTCCTAAATCAATATGCTGCACTCAAGTGGAGCATGTTGATTCACTTTCACCTTTAGAAGTCCTCCAGCACCCTGGATCAATCCCGACATCAGAGAGTTGATGAGAAGAAGAGACGCTGCCAGATGGAAAATCCTTAAAAAACTGTCTATGGTAAAATCCAAAGCCTGCACTTATTACCCCATCGATCCAGATGAATTAAATTCCTTTTTCGCTAATTCTCCTTCTATTCCTCAGCCCTCTTGATTTTCGTTCACACAAACAGGTAATATATTTCACCTGAAACCTTACTCTCATTTATCCTCAAGTCCTGAACCAACGACTTCGGTCCAGACAAAATTCCTGTAAAGATCATTAAACTCTGCCTTCCTGTCACATTCCCTGCTCTTCTACATATATATAACTTCTCTCTACAAAATTCCTGCTTCCCAGAAGCCTGGAAAAAAGTTATAGTCCATCTGTTAAATAAAGTGCCTCTTCCCTCTTTAGCTTCCGCCTATAGACCTATCTCCATTCTCTCTAACCTATCCAAACCGCTCGAAAGAATTATCCACTCCCAGCTTAATGATTTCCTTGAGCGGAATACTCTCCTCAATCCTAATTCTCTTCGATTTCTCAAAAGCGTTCGATACCGTCAATCATGAGATCCTCCTTTCTAAACTCCAAAACCTTTCCATGTCAAACAGCGTCCTGAAGTGGTTCCTCTCCTTCTTATCCCTAAGTTCACAAACAGTTCACATTCCTGATAAACCTCCTTCCTTATATCTTTTACTAACACGAGATGTCCCACAGGGATCCTTACTTTCACCAGCTCTCTTCTCCATTTATATTAACGATCTCCCTGAGTCCATCAATCATTCAAAATTCCATTTATACGCTGACGACCTCCAAATTTACCTATCCTTCCATCTTTCCAAAATGCTAGAGGCAATCAAAAAATTAAAGGTAGACATAGATAGCATAAACGCCTGGGCAGAAAACAATGAATTGAGGCTGAACTGAGAAAAAAACCAAAGCCATCCTGATCGGCTACAAGCATCTCATTAATTACCTTCCTTACTACCCCTTACTCTACCTCAAAGGCCAACCTATCCATTTCCATTCCTATGTCAGAAATCTTGGAGTGATCCACCAGCACTTGTCGTGGAGTAACCATATTTCCCAAATCACTAGAAAATCCATTGCTATCCTCAAAAAGTTCCGAAGATCCCTTAATTGCATGTCCTCTAAAACCCGTCAGCTCCTTGTCTCCTCTCTTGTATTTACCCATTTCGATTATGGTTGCCTTGTATACGGGGGACTATCTGGCTTACATGAGACGAGGTTGAAGAGGGTAATGAACTGCTTCATTAGATTCATCATCGGCGTCCCCAGGTGCTCCCACGTCTCCAGTTGCTATGCTGAATTGAAGTGGTTCTACCCAGTTTTTTGGCTGCAATATTTCCTTGGTTTATATCTTTTCCGAACGTTCAGAATTAAGAAGCCTCCGCATATCCTGAATTTATTTACACCCTGTTCCTCCATACATTCCCTAAATACCAGATCCCAAACCTTTAACCTATACATCCCTTCCTACCAAACTGCCTCCTTTACAAAATCATTTATCATCCATGGTGGCTCCTTTTGGAACTCCTTACCCGTTTCCTTCGGTAAAAATTCATCCCTTACTTCTTTCTTGGGTTTCATTTTAATTCATCCCTTACTTGTAAAACCTAATTATTTCTCCACTCCTTAATCTTCAGGCTACCGTAACTATGTGAAATCTTGTTTAATATGTAATACTTATCTGTGTTTATATATAAAATTTTGTTTTTCTTTTATTGTTTCAAGTTCGAATGGCTGGAAACCAATCAACTTATATCCAATCTCTTTTATGCTGTTGTTTATTTTGTTTTATGAGGCTTGCTTTTATTTTAGTTTATTTCTTTAATTTCTATACCAACTTTGTTCTACATACATTTATTACTACATATACTTATTACTACATACTATATTACTACTATATACTATATTACTACATATATTTATTCTTAGTAAACTTAGTTATTCTTAAGGGACTAGATGTCCCAGAATAAAAATACTTTCTTTCTTCTTCTTCTTCTTTTTCTTTCTTTCAAAATACACGGAGGGAGATAAGATTGGCCCATGTACATTTCGAAAAACTTTTCAACTTCTAAATGTGATTTTTATCAGTAATCAGACATAACTTCCAAATAAATGATAACATTTGAACAAAAATGTATGAATTTTCAATTGAATGCTGAAATTGGAGTAAATCATTCTGTCAAATGAAAGGCTCATAATTAATCAAACTATCTTTTTATTCATTAATACACCAAGAACATTTTACACACTTTATTTTCTATTTATATTCAGTCATGTTATCTCACTTTACACTGTTTGTTTTTATTCTCTTACTGCACTACTAAGGAATTTCCATTTCTTTTTCATTAAATTTACTTTGTATTACATATTGATTAAATGTAATGTAATTTCTCTCCAAATCTTTTCTCTTAAAAAAAAAAAAAAATATTTGAAACAATTTAAAAACAGGGTGGTTACCCACAATAATGATTAAATTAATTTTAATTTTAATATATTAAATCTCAATAGAGATAATTCCATGGCCTTCGTCATCATCTAAGACTTGGACGAATATGTGAGAACTGGTCTGATTAGAGTTGTGCATATTTGTAACTTGGTTGCCATGGAGAGGGACTTGCTTCTTGGATGTTTCTGGAGCCCAAAACAGCACCTGTTTGTTGGTTGGATTCAACTGTGTTTGTTGGTAAATAAATTCCTGCATGCTGTCGAAGTTGAAGTCTCCTATCATAACTTTCCCTCCCAGAAATTCTACAGTTGTTCTTTTAAGTTTGCAGAGCATGTACTTAGTTTTGGATTTGTTAACTAACTATCCAATTTTAACAGCTGCTCTTTTAAGGTCCAGGAAAGTACTTCTCATACTTGAAAAATTACATTCAACGATATCCAGGTCATCGGCATATGCAAGGATTTGACATGATTTGTTAAAAATTGTACCTCCCAATTGGATTATCAATTTCAGTGCAATATTAAACAAGAGGCATGCCAAACAATCCCCTCGTCTAAGTTCCTTGTGGCTATGGAAAAATTTAGACGTATCTCCGGACACTCTAACTGTACACTTAGTGGCTTTCATTGTCATTTTGACAATCACACAAGCTTTGGAGGAATGCCTAGAGCAATTATACCTTCATATAATTCCTCTCGAATCAATGGTTCGAAAAATACTTTATCGCAGATAATATCTACAAACTCACATGGATATAAGATCCATTTAAAGTCAAAGTTCCATCTGAATTCACTCCTTTAGAAGAAGAATCTCTTATCGAGTTGTTGTGCGATAATACAATGAAGTCAAAATTTGGAAGCAAGGAACTTTATGATATCAGTAAAAGAAGAATATACACGAATATCAAAGCTGGGTTTTTGACAGTCGCAGAAATAAAAAGTAAAAATGGCTTGGAAATTAATGTTAAATAGGAAATAATGGTCACCATATCCAGTTTTATCCAGAGATTTGAGGTTCCTCAAAAGGTCAGGTAAAAGATTTTTTTATCCTTACTAGTATATAACCAGGCCAGCACGGAAAAACTGAGTTTTCTAACAAAATTTTAATCAGAAGAGGTTTCTGTGACCAAAAAAACACAAAATTTGTGGCCTTTTATAAGTTTTTTGCTAATATTTCTTGTAATTATATTATCTTTGAACTAAAAGAACGTTGAATTGTACATCAAAAGACATGTTCAAAGTTTAAATCGGTTCAGTCCTTTCACCAGAATAGATTTTCATGCACTGCACCCAACTCAAAAAAGGGTTTCTCCAAATGAAAAATGTTAAAAATAAGGGTTGTAGAGCACCAAATTCTACGTGAAACAAGCTCCCAATAAACTTGGTTAACTCTTGTGTAGATATAGGATTGAAAACATGAATGTATTTGTAAGGTTACTTCCTGCTAAGATCTTTCTATGTGAAATAAAATTACTTTTAACAACAAAGAATCCACTTCCCATTTGTTTATATTAAACATCAATTTTGTTTGTTACCTACTTACCTAAATAGTTAGTTCTAGATAATATTTTTTTGATAGCCCTTATAGTACAAGTGAAATGTAAATAAAAAATGTGTTAACTTGCAATTTATTGTTGGGTTAGAAGCAAAAGGTTGGGTAGAAGCTTTTTTTAAATATAACTTGTATATCACTACTCTATCATGGAAAAACCAAGTTTTTCAACATAATGTCCATTGGGAAAAGTTTCTGT
The DNA here is from genome assembly GCA_911387785.2 of Aelia acuminata. Lineage (NCBI taxonomy): Eukaryota > Metazoa > Arthropoda > Insecta > Hemiptera > Pentatomidae > Aelia > Aelia acuminata. The sequence goes on along the minus strand of OU426980.1, from coordinate 123,226,087 downwards.
TGCCTGAAAACCGAGAAATGTTCGGATGAAATAGCTCTCTATTTTTTCTTTATATATATTTTTTTTTTTTATAGTTTTTTCTTTTAACATGAAAATTACTTATGAAAACACATTTGTAATGGATTGAAATACAGATGGAATGTACATTAAAAATGTGTTTTCATAAGTAATTTTCATATTAAAAGGAAAAACTATTTCTAGCGAAAGGATTGAACTTATTTAAACTTTGAACATGTCATTCTATGTGCAATTCAATGTTCTTTTAGATTAAAGAGAGTAAAATTTTTTAGGCGATAGATTATTTTTGAGTTATCAGTGAAAAACTTTAAATAATCCAAAAAAATTGAGGTGTTTAGGCCACAGAAACTTCTCCCAAAGGAAATCTTGTTAGAAAACTCTGTTTTTCCATCCTGGGCTGGTTATATACAAGTTACGAAAAAAAGATCTTTTAACCGAACTTTTCCAAAGTAACCCCCTTTTTTATGTACGTTTTCTCTGAACTAAAGCTCATGTCATTCAAATTCTATTCAAAAGTATCACCATAGTAGCCCTATTACCAGACCCAATATGCAGAACTTACCTCATCAATAAAATAGCATCCTGGTTCAACTGTAACAACCATGCCAGGTTCTAATTTTCTAACAGTCCTCAAAGTATTAAAACCACGCTTAGTGGGTCGCTGAGGAGTGTTGTTGGTATACCCTCCAACATCATGAACATCAATTCCTAATAAATGACCAAGTCCATGTGGTTGAAAAACAGCACCTAAGCCTGCCTGCAAATTTGGTTCAATCATCAATTTATTATCTTCACTTATAAATATTTTTAAAATAATATCAATTCAGTATCAATTGTAAGGAGATACAGACAGTTATAAAAGAAGGCTGCATGCCACTCGGGGGGGGGGGGGGGGATCTGGAATTCCCCTGGATTTTTTTTTTGGCTATGGAAAATAAAAAATAGAAAGGATTCAAAAGGCTGTAACTTTGTAACTGATAGTCTGATTTTAATGATTTTTCTTTTCATTTTGTAAGGAATATGGAGACTTTTTATTTTTGCATTTAAATAATTGACTAAACTTCGATAGTTTTTGAGTTATGCGCAAATAAAGTTTTCTTTTCTTCATTACCCATCTCCTGGGAATTTCTAGGCGATCTAACTATCTTTCTGGATGGGATGGGAAGAAAATCTTCAAAATGATACCTCGATCATATAATATGATCAAGTATCAAGAAATTTATAGCATACCAACAAAAGCTCACCTATTAGAAATACTATATAGAAGAATGGTACTGAGATACTGCTCTGGTTCCCATAGTAACAAGTTCACATTGCCTTAGTTTTTAACCTCAGAAAATAAAAAGAACATTTGGATATTAAAAACAAAAATTGTATCAGTTTCTAAACTTTTGATCTTGTAAAATTATAATAAGAATCAAATAAATATATACTCAATGCTAGTTTAACTATTTACATATTTACGGAAGGTTGATGATTAAGGAGGAGGAGAAATAATTGGGTTTTAAAGGAAGGTAAGAGATGAAGTTTTAGGGATGGAGATAGGTAAGGAGTTCCAGTAAGTAGCAGCACGGATGATAAAGGATTTTGTGAAGGCGGCTGTTCGGTAGTTTTATGTATTCAGAAAAACTTAAATCGGAAAGCTCTTTATTCACTCAAGGTTATTCAAATAATAATCATTAACATTTATCATCATATGTTATAGAACATACATCTCATATAACACCTCTTCACTTAGTTAGGTTTCCATCGCGAAGAATTTTTGTTTTTGTTTTTCTTTCTTAATTGGTCAGCATGTTTCTTCCACCTATATTTGTTACCAAGTGTTACGGCCTATTTGCTTCTCAATTACTCTGTTGAGTGATTTTTCCCGAAAATCCTCGCCAGAACTTCTTCCATCACACTAATTTTTTAAATACAGTTTGGTCCTTCTCCATCTTCTCTCTTGTATTGTATGGACGTAGTATATCCAGTTTGTTCCGTAATTTCCAACCTAAAAATTTTTTGGCCGGAATTGTTTTGGTTGCTGGGTGTATCTTAGTTCTGTAGTTCAACAAAAATTTTTGAATTTGTTCCGATAACTTGCCACCACTTTTAGCATCGCGAATCTTACATATAGCTCTCTTGAATGTACCCACATAACGCTCGACTTGTCCGTTCGATTGAGGATGATAGGTGTTGTGATGTGCTGAACTCCCCACTTCTGACATAAATCCGCAAAGTCTTTTGACGTGAAGGTGGTTGCATTGTCTGAAACTAATTTTATGGGTGGGCCATATCTGTAAACATTAATTCATCGACATTATTTCAATCCATTTAGAAAAAGAATCGACCACTAATAAGTATGAAGACATTGTAATACGTATCTCCGAAACTTGAGCGCGATTACTACCAGAATACCAAACATCACACATCCTTTGTGAAGTGATAAGGCGTTCTTTATCTTAAAATATTCACTAATTTCAGGATTGTTTTATTTATTCAAATTTGGCCACCCAGATACTATCCACTGTTAAACTAATGTTAGTACTGAATCCTTATGAGGTTCTTCCGAAATTCCTGAAAATGTTACCGGCATTGAATTTAATGAATTTTTGTTGATAGCCGTAATAATTACGTTCTGGAACCGTTTTTCATCCTCATCGAATTGTACATCTTGAGTTACCGTCACCGACTTAGTCCATCAACTTTTCCAAATTTTTTCGTTGACATGTATTCAACAATAAAGGTCTAACATGAAAGCAAAAGTGCCTAACATTGAATTCTTGCAGATGTCACAGTGGGAATCCCTTTTTTAGAGCCAAATATTGTGATAAGTGGTCTGTGATCTTTTTGAATAATAAAGTTTCTTGCCAGTAAGCATTGTTGAAATTTTTTTACAGCATAAATAATAGCCAGAGCTTTGCGTTCAATTTGTGAATATTTAACTTCAGCTGACGTCAGTGTTTTGGAAGCATATGCAATGGGACACTCAGATCCATCCGAATACCGATGTGATAGGCTACAACCTATTCCAACCAAAGAAGCATCAGCTGCTAAGACTAATGGCAAGTTTAGATCGTAGCGAGTAGATTTTAGGCATTTTTTAAAAGTTTCGAAAGCAGCATCACAGTCCTGAGTCCAATTCCAAGGAACTCCTTTGCGGCATAAACGATTCAGAGGGTTGCAGATTTCAGCAAAGTGTAGAATAATATGTTATCATTCCAATGTACGATTCCAATTTTTTTAAATCGGTAGGTTTTGGCATATCTATGTCAGCTTGAACTTTATCCTCCCCAGTGCGGATACCATCAACCAAAATATTGAACTCCAAATAATTTACAGACGATAAGAAAAACTGACACTTTGCCCGATTCAACCTAAATCCAAATTCTTTTACACATTGCAGTACATTTTGTAAATTTCGAAAATGCTCCTCATCGATTTTACCAGTAACGATTATATCATCTGAAAAAAACTCACGCCTTTGATTCCACTGAGCATTGCATGCATAACCTTTTGGAAAATTGCTGGAGCTGGGGAGCTGGCACAACCCCAAAACATAATCTTTTATATCTGTGAAAAGTCCTCAAATTGTATTAATTACCAATACTTTTTTTGTGAATCTTCATCGAATAGAATCGATAAATACGCATCAGTGGTATCTAAAACTGTAAATTTGTGCCCTCCCTTTAACTTTGAAAATAGTTCTTCAGCGGTCGGTAAGGGAAAAGTTTGTAATTCTAACTCTTGATTAAGCCCTGTCGAAAAATCTGCACATAACCTAATTTTCCCACCAGGTTTCCTAACAATGACACATGAAGCAGGAAGGAATCAAGCTCCTCATGAAGGAAGCAAGCTCCGTGGTGCAATGGTTAGCATACCGCGCATGTCACACGGAAGATTCTCGGCGGAGCCAAATCTTTTCTCTTCAAAAATAAATTATTTAAAATAATTTAAAAACAAGGTGGTTACCCACAATAATGATTAAATTAATATAATATAAAATATATATATATATATATATATATATATATATATATATATATATATATATATATATATATATATATATATATATGCCAATTCATATGTTATTTTGGCAGCTGTAATGTAATGTGTGTTTTTTCTTTTCTAATGTACCACTTCCAAGCCAGTGGACTTCTAGTATTGATGTGATGTCTACAAGATATTGTTCAAAATGGGCTCCTAATTGGTATAATGACAAAACATTCCAGTAAGCAATAACTAAGTTTGACGTGGTTCCTGGTTTTTTCCCTTGATTTAGGGTGAGTGAGGTATCAGCCGGCTGGGCCTGCCTCTTCAGAGCACTCTGACAAGCTCCTCTCTATCCGAGGTGGCTACCTAAGGGAAGTGATCTTATGGTGTGTACTGTATGTGGTCTAATGTTAGTGTACTGTTCTGAGTGCATTAGTACTTTGTACAGAACTCAGGAAACAGGAAGGAGCGATAATCCCTACTTACACTAAGCTAGCCTCTGCAGAGAGTAAATCACTATACTTATATAATATCCACAGAACGCTTCTTTTTAGCTCTTTATCAGAGTATATTATTATCTGTTTATATATCTCAATATTTTATCTGTTAAGTTGGAATTTTTTCCATCATTGTTTCACTATTCAGATTAATGTATTTATAATTTTTCTTTTGTCTGTATCTTGTTAATTTAGCCATAAAAAAGACCTGCATTGTTGGGTAGAATAAATTAGTGGGCTACTTTAAAATAGTTCAATACTATAAGTAGATTCTTTGCCCGCCACCCCAGAACAATTATTTCCTTGTAAAAATGAGTTATCAGTAGGTAAATTTAAAGTAGAATAAAATACAAATATAAAAAATGAGCAAAAATATGGAAATAAAAGTAATGTATAGATATGAAAGCATATATGTAGAAAGTAAATAACAATTCTTACATTTATAAGGAATATTGATATTTTAGGAACTACAGTAATAAAAGGTGTTTACATAAGGCTAAGGAGGAAGCTCAACAACAAATGGAGTCAGGTAAGGAATTCCACAACTGGGGGCAATGAAGGATTTTTCAAAAGAAGCTGTTCTACGAGAAATTATATAAAAATGTATAGGGTGAGATCTAGCATTGAATGAGTGGATGGATGAATGTGTGGTAAGGAGGTCGAGAATAAAAGCGGGTCTTTATTTTTCCTTAAGGATTGGAATGAGAATGTAACAAAAAGGTACTTCAGAAATTAGGAAAAATAAAACCTTGCTCTGAATATTAGTGGGGAATGTGAGAATGTCTGGTGAGACCAAGCATAACTCTCATGAAATGGCTCATAGGATCCTCTCATCTCCAGCTCCATACACTAAGCATCAGTAATCAAATTAGGGGAGGATAGGAGATAAAACTAGAAAATTAATGATACTTTTGGAAAAGGTATCGGATTCTTAGAAGCTGTGTAAGAGCCGATATAGATTTACAGGTGATTTGGGATACTTGTTAATTCCAGGTGAGGTGTTGATCAAAGGTAACTGAAATTATTTTATGGAGCTTTGGAAGTGGATATGAATATTTCAATTCAGAGGTTTTTACTTTAACAAGAAGATAGATCAGCTTTCCAAGAAGTAATCTTATAAATTTAACAAAATAAATTATTGTTTAAGGAATTGGATAAACATTTTTTCCTTTTTTATGCACTATTTTGTTATTTTTGATTGTCTACAGCATGAAAATCTGGTATCATTTACTAAAAAGAATACCTCAATCATGTCATCAATTTCCAAGTTTAGCAAATTGAGTTCATATTTCATGTAACGCAACATTTCTCGGATAGCGTGCTCATGAAGACTAATCCAGGATATACCTAAAAATAAAATAAGCATTAATAACAAATAAGTTTAGTCTTGAATACTTGTTGCCTTGCACAACCTTGGTTCAAGAAATGGTACATCCTTACCAAGTACTGAACCATAGACCATTCAAGGGTTATGAAAGAAAAAAAGGTTTATAAATAAATGATAATTTATGAGCTGGGTTGCTTCTACCCATCATATTTGTTGGTCTGGCACCTGGAGATACTTTTCAAAGATTCTGCCAGTTCCAACCTTCCCATGACGTAAATATCATAAAATATCCAAACTCTTCTTCTTTTGCTGAAAACTATAACTTTCTGCAATCTAGAAGTACTTACCCTTGAAAAAATCATAACCCCTTTTATAGATGCTATACTAGACATCCTCTTACTCCTAATTCTTTCTTTTACCAAAAACTAATAAACTTTATAATTCACTAAGGGTGCAGTGCTTGAAGATGAAATAGATGGCACGGTCAGGTCGGATCTGATGTCTTTTAGATGATGTTTTTGGTAAGAATAAGTTCTCAGCAAGCAATTTTTTTTTTTTTTTTTGTGTAGTGAAATTTATTAATTATATAAGAAATGAAAAAATAATAAAAATTGTAATACCAAGTTATACCAGATAGCCTTCAACGTTGTTCTATTGTGGTTGTTATCCTTGACATATTTAAATCTCTTTTTAAGTTAAAATTTTTAAATTTATATAAGAATTATTATTTCATAACCTCAAACATTATTTTACTATAAAGGTTATGTGACTATGAAAAGTGTAATACTTTTATTTTGTAGTAGTTAATCCTCAAATGATACTGTGAAGTTCGAAACTTACACAACCATCCATTTTCCCACTGCTCCAATCTCCCCTATCCTTATAAGGGAACAAGCTGATAAGGAACCCTACCAGGTAGTCTTGCAACAGCTGTTGGAGCGTTTGCATTTACTGCATTAGTGACCTTAGCTTACTACTTCAATTTTTTTCTCATATTCTTTCATTCTGGGTTACTTCCAACCCAACTATGCCCCAACCCATTAGTGTTATTAGTTTTACTAAAAACTTCTTATAAGTTTTTCACAATTTTAGCACCCAGATGGCTACAAAACTCGTTTTCACTGAGCAAGTTCTCGCTAAGATGCGTTATCTGCAGGCTGATTCAGACAACAAAGATGGTCAAGCTTCACTAGAAGAATGTGTTTCAAAATCAGAAGATAAAAGCTTACTAGACTAGATGGTGAAGATGTTTTTAAGTGTGATGAGTGGGAAAAAAGCAACAGAATATCAGATGATAGAATCCTTGTACCAATACAGTGTACCAAATAACACAAGTTTTACTCACTTTCTCTACCAACTCATATGAAGTAAACCAGTAGTCAGTAGTAAATTTTTTTTAACCTGTGACTGATTCAGTGAACATACTTAGATGGTATGGATAAATCAACCTTTCTTTTCATTTTTTCAGGGATACCTGAAATAAATAAAATGTTCTAGCGTCACGGATTGAAATGATTATTAGACCATACTTACCTTATACAGTGGGAAAATGGACGGTTGCATAAGTTTCGAACCTCACAGTATCATTTGAGGATTAACTACTACAACATAAAAATATTACATTTCTCATAGTCACATAACCTTTATAGTAAAATAATGTTTGAGGTTATGAAATAATAATTCTTATATAAATTTAAAAATTTTAACTTAAAAAGAGATTTAAATCTGTCAAGGATAACAAGCACAATAGGACAACGTTAAAGGCTATCTGGTATAACCACCTTATTTATATCTGGTATATAAATAACTCCATACACCTGTCCATTTCAGTTTTCCTATCTAACTATTCTATTAATAGTCCAAATGCCAACTGAACTAATCTTAAGATAGTTTAGTGCTGTCTTATATAAGGATAAGTTATATTGAAATAAAAATAGAGTCTGTTTCTACAGACTACTTAGATTGTTTAATAAACTTAATGTTTTAAATTTTATTATATTAATATATGTCAATTTATAATTGCTAATTTTTTTTATTAAAGTACAGGAAGAGATGCTTGGCCCATGAAGTTTCCAAAATGAAGCTAGGAATGAATGACTTAGCACTTTGAGTATGGAAGAAGAATTACTATGTAGTGTGCTCGAGATACTCACCCAGCAGTTTAGGATTGAAAGAGTAAAAATTTATTCAGAGATATACTATTTAGCAAATAATTTAAAAAAAAAAAAATAGCAAATGTATTAATCATTTTTTTATAGGTGGTTGCATTGGAAATGAGTCTGTTTCTGATCTTATGAAATTCATTACAGGAATAGCATACTATCTTTTAAAAACTCAGAAGGAGAGATTATGGAAGAGGGATCCTGAATGTCAATGGACTTTCTGTTGTGATATTCATTTAAATGTAAAAACATTGAACTTAAAGAATGAAACAACAGTCATCAGTGCACTATGTAATGAATCACTTTATCATTCTAACAAGTTATTCTGAGCAATTAAAATAAGAATAATTTTCAATCAAAACAAAAATATCATTACCTGGCGCTAAATGCTTGAAGACAACCTCTCTTGCTTTAAACACAATTGTATATACTATCCTTTGTTTTTCAGTAAATTTGCCATTAACAGGAAAGGTCACAGTAATATCAGAAGCATATCCATAGTATGATGCCCCCATATCAAACAGACTGAAATGATAGAGATAAATACATGAATGATCATAGGCATACTTATTGGAGCAGCATTTTTTTTTTTTTTTTTTAAATTTAATGTACTCTTCAGCAACATTACAAAAATAAATTATTTTTATGATTCTTATTCACACCCCTTATTGGACCAAGGGAAGGAAAAAATTGATACTACTAATAATATAGATTTTTTTTTGTTTTTGTTAAATAAAAATATAGGATTAGTATTACAGGAAACTTAACCTTCTAGGGCATAATAACATTTTAGTTGATTGCCCAACCAAAATAAATCTATCTATCTAACTTAACCTTCTATAACACGCCCCCATATGCTGACATGAGTACACACCAACCTCAATTAATTTTTTAATTTATAGTAAAATAGTCCTTGTTGTTGTTCCTTCATCACTTGCAATGATAGATTTTTTTGAAAAATCTTCTTTGAGCTTTTGGCCTATTTCCAAATGTATGCAATACCTATACATTGATTATAGGTGTATAGATTATTATTGTCCATATATACACGATTATATATATATATATATATATATATATATATATATATATATATATATATATATATATATATATATATAACTTATGTGCGGTCAGGTGTAAAATAATAAAAATAAAAAAAAAATGGGAAAGAAGAGAAATGAAACAACTCTCTAGATAGCTCAGAACATACTACCTTATTCTCTGACTTAATCCTCTATATATAGCATTAGGACTTGTTTACATCCTGAAAGTAGTATCAAGTAAAATATACCTCTATTACCAACCTTAACACCCCCCTGCTAGTTTACGAACAATCCTCGTAAACTCCTTAAACAAAACATAGTCTAAAACAAAAGAATGGTAATTATTGAACACATGAAAATAAATAAAAATTTGTACCTCCATACATATTCCTTATTAATTAAAGTAAATAAAAATAAAAACTTCTGTAAACCAAAGACTGAAACAATACACTAAGATAAATAAATACATTACAGCACCATTATCATAGGAAAATTAAAATAACTACTGTACACCAAACAAATACTAAAAATTCAACTTCTGGATTATGTCCTCCAGACAACTTAATTTGTTATAAAATACCTCAAGGTACTGCTCTCGGTTCTAGGAGGATGGGTACTCTGAGTGGTTTTCGACAGGTTCTTTTACTGGGAACTGTAATTGTTCAATACGCACAGTTCTCCTTTTTCTATGATCCTTCAGGCTCTGAATTGTCACAATATTGTGCTCGCGAATTACAATCACCTTAAATGGGCCCTCGTATCTTGCCGCTTCCTTTCCCCGGTTTGAGCTCAATTTGCGATACACAATGGTCCCTATCTTAATACTTCCCATTCTATCTGACACCCTGATGTTCTCCTGGGCTACTCTTTTTCTCTTTTCCGATTCGATTCCGATCCCGTGCTTTCCCCCTTATCTCCCGATTTCTACTCTGTTATTCACCAGTCTCCCAGAGAATTCCTCATCTTCTGCAGTTTCCCCGAAATCCCTTCCTCTTTCCTGCAGTCTGAAAAGTACCTCGAAGGGGGAAATCATGTAACCGTGTGAACGGAGTGATTGTATGCCGCTATGGCTTTGGGCATGGCCTTCCCGGGTTCCAACCCCTTCTCTACATGGTAGACCCATAAATGATCTCCTAACGTACTATGCACTCGCTTTTCTGCTTTCCCCTGGGTGGATGGCGATCATATTTCCTAGTCTGGCAAACCTCGCACGCCCCAATGACTTCCTCAATCGTGCTTCTCATTCCCCACCAAAAGTATTTGCGCTTCAATGTTTATAGTGTCTCATTTACTCCTCGGTGGTTAGTTTTTCCCTGGTGATAGACCAGGGTGATGTCTCTCTTTGCTGTTCTGGTTCCCATACCGACTCTACACATAGCCTGCATCGAATGAAAGTACGGTCGATTCCGATTTCCGAAAGGAGTCGAACAGAGGAGATGCCACAGATGAGGAAAGGTGGGTCATTTAGTGCCACAATGTCCCCGGACAAAATGTTTCGAATGTGGGAACAAGGGGCACATAGCTAAGCAACGCCCCTTTCATGAGCAGGCGAGGGGAAACAAACTGCAGTGAACCTATAGAGGTAAGTGCGCAAAGAGTTTGGAGCAAGAGAGGAGCACCAGCGGAGTCAGAAGAGTCACCGGAGACGTCAGCAACAGAGGAACAGCAGTAGGTAGGAGAGGGAGAGATGAAGAATGAGGAGAGTGGAAGGAGAGCGGTAGCCACGCAGTGATAAACAATATTGAGAGCGAGCGCATAGGTTTGCCAATAGTAAGTGTAGTGAAGTGTTTAGTAGATACAGGAAGCTCGACCACCATAGTGAGCGGGGAGGCATTGGAGAGGTTGTACAAGATACGGATCAGTCACATCCGGGAGGAGCTCGAGAATTTAAAGAATCAAGGGATCATTACAGATAGTACATCAATGAATAACAGTCCCCTTTGGGCGGTAAAAAGAAATCGGTAAACAGAGAGGAGAAATACTGGGTAATGGTGGATTTTAGGAAACCAAATGACAACACTTGCGATGAGAAGTATCCGATTCAGAGATTCGAGGATATACTGGATAGGTTGGGCGGATCCACAGTTTTTAGTACCCTCGATCTGAAAACGGGATACCACCAGATAGGGATGCACCCTAGGGAAAGGCATAAAACGGCTTTCTCGTTCGATAGAGGTCATTAATTATCAACCTCCCGTTACTACTCGCAAAAATTGCGAGATCGGGGGAGAGGTATCAGTGAAGAGGAAGGATTGGCTCCGCTTGGAAGCGAGCTCTGTGGTGTAGTAGTTAACATACCGCGCATGTCATGCGGGAGACCCGGGTTCGACTCCCGGCGGAGCCCAATCTTTTCTCTTCAAAAATAAAATATTCAAAAACATTCTAGCTAAAGCTATCTTGCTCTTAAACAATGCACCTTCTCATCCTGACGTTTTAATTGATGGGGACTTAAGAGCAGTATTTTTGCCTCCTAATGTTACACCTTTGGTAGAGCCTATGGATCAAGGAGTCATTGAAAGTTTAAAAAGAATGAATACAAAAAAAACTAATGACGGCAATTTTTAACAAAACAGAAGAGGTAACACGAGATTTAATCCAACCATTGAAAACATTAACAATAAAGGACGTCATATACATGCTGTCACTGGCATGGGACGAAATTCCAAGTCCAAATTTAAAAAATCGTGGACAAAAATTCTTGATCTAGAAGAAGAGAAAAGTGACGAGAAGCCTCAGGGAAAAATTCTATGTTTGTTTGAGATGTTTAAAAAGATAAGAGGTTTCGAAAAAGCGGAAGCAGAAGACATCGACATCCTGACCCTGACAACGATGAGATTGTGTCTGTGACACAGAATCCTAGTGGAACCATGCCAGAGGAGGAGGAGACCAATGTTCCACTACCGGAATCCATGACACTCAGAAGGTAAGGAGATACTCGAGAAGGCCCTTATGTACATGGAGCAGCAGCCGACGTCTTCCCGTCAAGACATCATAATTTTTAAAAAACAGTGGGATTATGCTGCAATAAACAGTGTAATTTTTGCTTGTCAGAAAAAAATTACTGAATATTTTAAAAAATAATGTCTTTAATTTCGTAATAACGCTTAAATTATGTGTTATGTAGGTAAATATATAATATTATAGCTATAATAGTTTTCAGATGTATGTACGTATTACTTATGAATACATTTATATTTTTTTAATACATCTCAGTTGAAACATTGTTGTTTATTAGCTCTGCCTATGATTACTTACATTGCCATTATTACTAAATTAATAAAACTAGCTGGACCTGAGCAAAGCATTTCGCCCGAAGATTTTTAGTAAACAAGTTTTTAGGAAGAGACTATAGTAGCCCTGAAGATGCCTGAATAGGCAAAAAATTTGGCATGTAATCTGATTAAGTGAATGAGTCAAAGAGACTTTGAGGCCTTGCATTCTATACGAAGATTTTTATCAGATTTTAACTTCTAGGCTTAAAATAACTATGAAACTTGTCTAAGCCGTCCCTCGGATAGGACGTAAAATGGAGGTCCCGAGCCTGTACGATGTCAGGTACCTGTTAAAGATCCCTATCCTAATTGTACCTGGATAGGCAAAATTTATGACTCCCACTGTAGCATCATCTGATTAGCCTTAATGGCATAAAGTAACGTTAAAACAAACAAACAACTATGAAATAAGCTTTTTTTGTTGCCTGTTCACCCCCCCCCCCCCCCCCCCCCCACCAAAAAAAAGAAAAAAATGAGACCGCAATTCGCAAACACTCCATAAAAGTCTGAATCAAACAATACCACATTTATGGCTATTGAGGACAATAGGACATTGCATTTGTCGAAAACCCTATTTTGAGGTTTTTTGGAATAATATACGTAAGAATTTTTTTTTAACCCTTTAACTGGGCGGGACCTATAAATGCATCCTTGAAATATATGTAGTACCCTGGAACTGGTGGGACTTATATTTTTGTATAACAGAGGTATTAGTCATAGATACATGTTATATATATATATATATATATATATATATATAATAATAAAAACAACAAATATTTCAGGACGTCTATATACGTCCCGCTCGGTTAAAGGGTTAATGATACTTTTTAGTGCATGTAATTCAGATTTCAAATAATTAAAAAAAAAAGAAGCAGTTTTTCTGGCAGCGCACTACACGTAAATATATATATATTATTTTTTCAATTTACTTCAAATAGTATACACCTGTAAATATAAAATTATTGGCATGAAAATCTTTTTTTGTAAACATTGTTAAATTTACTGTTTCATAAGTATAGCTTATGTTATGTTCCTTAAAAGAGGTAATTTTAAATTTGTAAGAACAAAAATTAATATAATATTTAAGCCATAAATATCAAAATTATAGTAAAACAATAATCCATAAAATCACTTACTGTTCGCTTAAAACATCTTTTGGATTAGACTTTTGTAACAAATATAAACGAACTAACACATTTAATAGAAAGATAATTGATATAGAATGCAAGGCCTCAAAGTCTCGTATAATTTCAATAATTCACTTAATCGTGCAGGTTACATGCCAAATTTTCGCCTATTCAGGCATCTTCATGCATGAAGATGCCTGAATAGGCGAAAATTTGGCATGTAACCTGCACGATTAAGTGAATTATTGAAATTATACGAGACTTTGAGGCCTTGCATTCTATATCTATAATTATATAGTCTCTTCCTAAAAGCTTGTTTACTAGAAAGATAATATTTTTACATTGATGTTACCTTGGTTACAATTAGATCAAGGTAACAAAACATTTACTTGAAATTAATTTTTTATTTTAAAGATACTTATAAGTTTATATAATTCAGATTTCAGGTAGTTAAATTGTAGTATACTGTTTTGCTACCGGTATACAACGCGTAAAAATAAATACTATATATAATTTTTTTTCAATTTACTTCAAATAGTAGTACATCAACATAAACATTACATCTATAAACATACATATATAAATAAACATTTATTGGAATGATAATTATTCATTTTTCTACCTACGCTATTTGAATTCTGAATCCAACAACACCACATATATTTAATTAAACTACACCACATTTAAGCATAACAGAAGCTTACATTTTGGAGAAAACCGATTTTTTAGCTTTGTGAAATAATAAATGTGCAAATATAGAAGTAGGTACGTACTTAACTGGGTCTTAATGAGCTTCACCTCGATCTATCGAATCACTGTATCACTATAAATTGATTTTATTGATTTTTTACACATTTTGGACTACAGTAGACTCCCGCTTATCCACCCTTGTCGGGAACGATATATTGCCGTTTAAGCGAGAGTTAAACTCAAATACAACACACAACCTAATTTATAAAGGTTTTATAAATAGTAATTGTAGAAGGAAACATTTTTATGGAGAAAAAGGATTTTGTTTCAAGATCAATTTTACTTTGAAGAGATTTGTTTTACTGGAGCTCGGTCAAAAAATAATAAACCAAATTGTAATAAACAAAATTTATGACCAGTGTTTAGAATAGGACAAAGTTATAAATGCTTTTAAGGATGTTAAAAAGAATTTTTTATCTTTTACCGCGTCCGTTGGTTAATCCGGAGAGTCGGTTAAACGGGAGCTGGTTAAGCGGGAGTCAACTATAATTACTAAATGTGAGAGTGCAATTTTCTAATGCTACAATTAATTCTAAATCTGACGAAACCACATTTATAGAACATAAGCATGACAGGACCTTACAACTGCTGTAACTTAACACAATAAGTAGTTGACAATGTGGGGGGGTAAACGGGTGGGGCAACGGGAAGGCTGAAGAGTTAGACGAGTGCGGGAGTCTTCCTCACTTCACGCGAGAGCAAGAAACTATAGTGCCCTACTCACTGTTTCGCGCTCTCCGCCCTCCCTATCCCCATCAACGCCTACTGACACCTTCTTGTGGTGCCCCCTGAGGAGTTTATAACTCGCGAACGACAGAGGCGGGGGACTTGCCAAAGGCGGTCTGGACTCCAGCCGCCCCAGGCAAGTCCCTTTTTGGACGTTTACACAGACAGTGGAACACTAGTTCCACTCCATGACCTGGCCTGAATGGACAACAACTCACTGTGCACCACAGCAACGCACAGACTAAATGTACAGACAAACTGAGCCTGCGAAGCGGCATGGATGGGGATGGGAAGGCTGTGGCTTCTATCCTACATGTGTCCGCCTAGCACCCGGCCTGGCAAGCACGTGTATTGGTGCCTATGTGTCGGAGCATAGGAGGTCCGAGGCTTCGGTAGTAGGACCCTTGAATGCTAAAAGCGGGTTGAGCATCCTCCCCGCAGTGAGAGCATATATTCCGGCTCCTGGACGGAACTCCAGGACTCTCAACGTTAACAGCGCTGAGATGGGGGTATACCCCGGCGGATAGCCATACACGGAAGGGATTAACATCATGTCAGAAAATTTTTACTTTGACCTCAAACCTATATCTGTAGAGGACTTGTCCTCTCCAGAGCTATGCAAACAGTCGGAACCCGACACCCTAGATGAGACCCCCATTAGGACCCCTATTGAAGTCGCTTAACGACGAAGCCGAAAGGCTTCAAGAACACAGCACATTCAGGGGAGCCCTGGCGGAGCATGCAGCTCTTGTAGCTGCAGCCTCACAGGCCCCCTCACAAATACACTTATCAAGCCACTCATATTCAAGCGGGGACCAGACGGACGGCGGTCATGCTGCCACGTCGAGGAACCTGAAGAATGTGAGGAGGCGCCACAGGAGAAAGGCAAAAGCCTCTATCCTTTACAACCTACCAGCTACTGTGGTGCCCGCCCAAGGAAGGACAGCCAAGGATGCAAGGGCCCAACCAGGCCCGGCATACGAAGCTGCTCCAACTGAGGGAAGGGCGCCCAAGCTGGGCCATCCTACTCCCGGCAGGGATACCCCCAGAAGCCTGCGGCTATGGAGGCAAGGGCCAGGACTGGCCCGGCCAACAAAGCCGCTGGGCAGAAGGGGAGACCCTCCGGACACACACATACTCAAAACACAAGGGCACAGCCAAACAGGCCTGCAGGTAAAACTGCAGGGCCTCAGAGGCCAAACCCTACACTACAGACTCAAAACAAAAGACCTAGAGTGTCACCTGGAACCTCTGCACCTGTGGCAAAGAAACCCAGGGAAACCACTAGGTCTGCAGTAAATTACGCTATGGCGGCCAAAGGACAGCTGGTGGCGGTGATACCGAGGGGTTATCCGCACATTCAGCTGACAAGAGACCACTGCGAAACCTTGCAGGACGAGATCACGGGCAGAGTTGACGAGCTAGACGTCGATGGAGACTACCACCCTCTGTTTGATGGCGCAAGCTTCAACAAGGGTGCATGCATCGTCTCCTGCCTGGACTCAGCAACTAAGGAATGGCTGGATAAAATTATCCCTGGCATTGTTCTGGAAGAGGGTCTAACCCTAAGGACGGGCGATGTCAGGGAGCTGACCAGGACGGTCAAGGTTGGAGCCTTCTTTCCAGGAAAGGTGCCTGCCGAGGACGTCCTGCTTAAAAGGATCCAGATCCAGAATAGGGCAGTTGAAGGAATCTGCCCTATTCCAAGGAAATGGACATGGGTTCCTTCATAATTATGAGGATACCCGAATACAGCATGGAGAGCCTCAAGACCAGAGGGATGAAGGTGGTCTGTGGCATGAAAACAGTCACCTTCAGACCGATGATCAGTGCGGCAGAACAGGCTCAACTGGTTACCCAGAAGAGCACGCCCATGGAGGTGATGGAAGAGCCGGAAAGAAAGCAAGAGGAGATGGTTCTACCGGCTCAACTCACTCCTACTGAAATGATCACCTATGGCGGGGCAAAGCCCAAGGCTAGTGACAAGGCACATCTGGAAGAACTAGCCAACCCACAGGCACCATCAGAAGTGGCTGCTGAGTGTCCAGTTGAGGAAGGCCCTGACTTGTGGAAGACGGTGGGAGGACGGGGAAAGCCAAAAGGCCCAACAAACGTTGGGCCGGCTGGTGGACTCGGGCCACCACTGTCGCCACGGGACGGGCCCCCTGGCACAACCAACTAATAATCTCATTGAAGCTGCTGCAGATTAACCTCCACCACTGCATAGCAGCAAGTGGAGTGTTGCAACAATACATAAAAGGTAAGAATATTGACATAATCTTTATTCAAGAACCTTACCTTCTTAAAGGCAAGCTCAAAGGGCTGAATATGTCGGGCATGCATCCTTTATAGAAAGGAATTAAAACTGCTGCCTCTTTGGCAAATCTGTTCCAGAGATTCTGCAGCAGCCATATTCACTCCCCAGGGGAGCTCAAATAAATCCATCACGTTGCTGGCTGGGTACCTACCCTATGAGGATAAGGAGCCCACAGCAATGCTGGAGCGAGTCAGAGAAGCTACGGGCGAGCAGCAGCTCATTGCTGCCCTCGACAGTAATGCCCACCACCATATTTGGGGCAGCACCAACACCAACCAAAGAGGTGAGCAAATTCTTGAATTCATCATAAACTATGATCTTGACATTTTGAATAGCGGGGACAAACCGACGTTTTTCAATAGGTTAAGATCGGAAGCAATAGATATAACATTAGCCACTAAACCAATCAGTAGGTACATTGTGGACTGGCACGTCTCTGACGAAGAGACGTGCTCAGACCACAGGTACATTAGATTTGACCTACTGAACAGCAACGGTTATGCAGCTGAATACAGGAACCCCAGACTGACTAACTGGGTGACCTACTGCACTAACCTTGAAACACACTTAATTGATTGTCCAAATAGAATTAACAATTCATGGCAGCTAGACTGCCTGAACGCCACACTTACAGATGCTATGATCAAGTCCTATCATAGCAGCTGCACGCTAAGGAAAAAGAAATCCAACAGGAAAGTTTCCTGGTGGAGCAATGAACTGCAAAAACAAAGAACCCTTACTAGAAGGTTGTTTAATGCCTCTAAGAACTCTGGCAGATGGACTGAGTACAGGAAGGCCCTAACTGAATACCATAAATCTGTCAGAAGAGCAAAACGCAGGGCTTGGAGAGATTTCTGCTCTGAAATAAGCAGCATCTCGGAAACAAGCCACGTTAACAAAATAATCAACAAATATTCGGAACGGGGTATGTTGGGCACGCTAAGGCTTCCTGACGCGAAGACCCACTTCCCGGACTGTGAAATAATCAGCACAACCCGCCACCTTGCACCACGAACAGGATACTGGATATGCAAGGTGGAGACAGGCAAAGGCTATCATTACCAGCAATAAACTTACATGGGCAGTTAACACACTGGCCCCATACAAGTCAGCTGGAATCGATGGCATACTACCAGCCCTCCTACAGAGGGGACTGCACATACTCAGACCTTACCTCCTAGAGTTGCTACGAGGGAGCCTTGCACTAGGATACCTACCACATGAGTGGAAAGTATCCTAGGTCTGCTATATACCAAAACCCGGAAAAGGGACTTATGACAGCGCCAAAGCGTTCAGACCCATATGCCTGACTTCCTTCCTAATGAAAACATTGGAGAAAATGGTCGACAGGCACGTGAGGGAACAACTTGTGGGCACATACCCAATACATGAAAATCAATTTGCCTACCAAGCAGGAAAATCCTGCGAGGTGGCATTACACAATCTAGTCTCTAGAATTGAAAAATCTATGGACCACAAAGAAATCACGATAGGCACATTCATCGATATAGAAGGTGCCTTCGACAGAACTCCTCACAGAGTGATTGAGAAAACCCTGTTGGAGAGGAAAATTGATGAAGTTTCCGTCAGATGGATTATGACCATGCTGAGGGAAAGGCAAATAATTTCTGAATTAGGATTCAGCAAGATACTAATCAAACCCAAAGGTGGATGTCCTCAGGGTGGAGTGATAGCCCCGCTACTGTGGTGCTTAGTAGTGGACTCACTATTGACAAAACTAAACACCTCAGGCTTTTATGCACAGGGATATGCTGATGACATCGCAGTCCTAGTTGGAGGTAGACATCAAAATGTCCTATCTGACCTCCTAAACAACGTAACCAGAATCATAACGAACTGGTGCAAGAACAATGGACTTAATATTAATCCACAGAAAGTAAGCATTTGTATCTTCAGCTCGAAGAGAAAAATAGCCATCAAATTACCAAAAATTGAGGGAGTCCAGCTCTCCCTCTCCAAGCAAAACAGTCAAGCACCTGGGCGTTATGCTGGACAACAAACTCAATTGGGCTAAACACGTGGAACACACGACCAACAAAGCCCTGAAGTGTCTATGGGCCTGCAAGAGGGCAATAGGCAAAGACTGGGGACTAAAGCCCAAAATGACATTTTGGCTCTACACCATGGCCATTAAACCCATGGTGTTATACTCTTCCCTAGTCTGGTGGCACAAGGCAGGGACAAGCAGAAACAAAACCCAGTTGAACAAACTGCAAAGATTAGCCTGCCTCATGACAACTGGGGCTATGAAAACTACACCCACCGCCACCATGGAACTGATGTTAAATCTAGCTCCACTGCACATGGAGGTGGAAGCGCAAGCCCTAAAGGCCTGCTACAGAATCGTAAAGCTAAATTTAACCTCAAAAGTACAAACTAATTGGGGACACTGGAAGATATTCCAAGAGCTTGAAAAGGATAAACTCCTATCCATGTTTTCTGACATTCAGATCAAGGGCTCATTGGAAACCAACTTTAATACCAGTAAAAAGGTCAACACATCACATATACCAAACAATGGCATATGCTGCTATACAGATGGCTCACTCACCAATAGCGGGTCGGGTGCGGGCATCTGGAGGAAAGACAAACCCAATGAAGGTATATATGCCTCATTGGGTAAATTCACCACCGTCTTCCAATCAGAGGTGCTGGCAATCAGCCACTGCGCCTTTGAACTGTTGAGGGAACAACTGTCTGGGAAGACAATCACTATCTACACAGATAGCCAAGCTGCACTGGGTGCACTCAATAACATAGACATTAACTCCAAGGTTGTATGGGAGTGTAAAACAAGACTCAACAGCCTAGCAAACAATAACAGAGTGAATGTAGAATGGGTGCCAGGCCATACTGGCATATCAGGAAATGAGAATGCAGACACTCTAGCCAGGAAAGGATCCAACATCAAACCCATCACTCCTGAACCGGTGTGTGGCATCAGCAAAAGCTCTGCCAAAAGGAGGATAGAGGAGATCTATGGAGCAAAAAGAAAACAATTTTGGATGACGCAAAACCTACAACACTCCAAATTGTTCCTAGAGAGTCCTTCTGCCAAGAGGAGTGGCGAAATTCTAAATCTTGACAGGAATGCTATTAAAAGACTTACAGCTATATACACCGGACACTGTAAGCTTAGAAGTCATATGTACAGGCTCAAACTGGCGGCATCACCAACTTGTCGATACTGCGAGAAAGAGCGTGAAACAGCCTTTCACATAGTCTGCCTCTGTGACAGACTCGTAGCACTTAGATTCAGGCTGTTTGGCCTGGACCGCATCACTGACCCTAAGGCGCATGAGGTAATCAACCCAAGCAGCCTACTCAAGTTTACTGAGGTTCTTAAAATTAGCCTCTAGGGCAGCTTGGAACCCAGGCAAGAATTTAGGCGCACAATAGGCCCACATGGGCCGCGGTGCAGTTGCCTCCAATAAAAAAAAAAAAAAAAAAAAAGTTGACAATGTGCGGCGGAGGGGTTTAAACCCAGTGTTATCTCAAAAATGTTAGGTTTTAGGGCTTTAAAACACAAACCCCAGTAAGTTCCGAAGGAACTTAACTGGGTCATAATGTTCTTGACGGAATTTATAAAACCCAATTTGATCCGTCTCGATCCTTTGAATTACTACGTTTAGATCGAATTTATATATTTTGGACCAAAAAATGAACAAAAAAAGCTCCGTGAAATTCTGAATCCAACTATACCACATTCATGGCATTTGAGGACAGGACAGGACCTTATAATTCATGAAAAACTTATTTCTAGGCTTTGTGAAATAATTTAGGGGAATATAACTTTAAAAAATCAACATCCTCTTATCCAGCATTTTCACTTATCCGACAATACCCTGGTCCCGGATAAGAGGGCGTCTACTGTACATATATATATATATATATATATATATATATATATATATATGTTAAAGTAATAGTAGGTTTTTTTATTTTGTTTGCCAAAAATTGTTTATTTTCTGTAAAAATGCTAAGACTCGCTCCTCTGTTATGTTAAATTTAAATTGAGCCCTCTTGGCGCCTTCTATGATCTTAAGTGCTCCCGCTAGATCGCCCATATTTCTGTTCTGCCAACCTTAGCCATCTTTTATAATCCTGTATATAGTGCAAGTGAATCCAGTAATTCCGTGAGTTAATATTCATGTTAATTGCTAGTGTCTCCCAGTGTGCCCTATTTTACATTTTATTTATTTTTTCATCTCATTATCACCCAATTACTCTATAGTGGTTTGGATGTTTGATTGACGTCAGTCATCAAATTTCATAATAAAAATTAATGTTCCTAAAGGCGGTTCAAGTAGGATCAGAATTTAAGATTTCCACTTGGCAGTGCAGAAGAAAGAAAATTCAAACCAGACGAGATCCGTACGATAAGTGGTAAGTGGATTTCTATTCTGTTTCTTCCTTGTTCCACTATTGCACCTTATACAGTCCACATTCTTTGGAAAAAGTACCCTACATATTCATTGGTCCTCCTGGGCCGCATACAATTTCGATTGCTTAAACCACATGAATTTTTCTTAGAGTATTTTTTGAACAATGTTTAATTTTGCCCCCGCTTAAAGTTGTTTTTATAGAATTTTATTGAACAGCATTCTTCTTGTCCCCAAATATAATTAGTTATTTCTCTTAGTCATTAAACTTTCTCTATAATTTTCGTCTACAATTTTCATGTATTAAAAAAAAATAAGTTTGGCTTATCTTATCTCAAATTCATTGAAGGCATCGGTTTTAGGTAGCCATTTTGTTTTATTCAAACTACGGAACTTTTTCATGAATGAATGCATTCAAATTCATTCATAGCCTTCGTTATTGTATCCACTGCTACCTTAAAATTATTCATTAAAACCTTACAGATATACATCGTAAATTCATGCATACATCTTTATTTCTATACATCTTTATTTCACAGAAACTATTGGTTTCCAAGGTAGAAATCGCAACTATCTTAAAAGTAAATCAAAACTTAAATAATTTCAAACAACGTTTTTAAGTTTGTTTTATAATGAAAAACAGTGAGAACTGTTCAGAGAGAAGATGAGAGCGAGCATTGTAATAGAAGACGAAGTGCATGGTGCTCAAAATTTTATCAATTGGAAAAAAACATTTGGTGATTCCTAATGAATCAAAAGTATGTTCCAACAAGCACTTAAAACACGATGGCAACTCTCCCATGTGCACTACACCTTTACTAACTGCTCATGCATAAGTGAAAAGAGTCAATAACGTGTTTTAAGAGCTTTATGGAACATAAGAAAAAAATTGATTTATATAAAGCTAATAAATGTCCCTGTCTTAGAAGAATGAAATATTGCCATCGTTAACTGAAAAATACTAAGGTGCTAAAAATTCAAAGTTTAGTTCCAAATTATTATCAGCCATTGTTATGAACACCTTCTATCGATTCTTATTTACGATATATACTCGATTATTATTTCTAAAGTCTCCTAAAAAAACATTTATATAAAAAAATTCTAACAAATCCCTAGAAAGTACAAAGTTTCATGAGTAAATTCCAACTTTAATCATGTTATACCACTGTATGAATCACTGACCCCACTTTCCAATAGAAAAACAAACAATTTTCATTGTGAAAGTTTAGTGTTCCTTCTCCAGTAGCACTTAAGTATGCCATTTTAAAAAAAGAAGGGTGGTAAGTGAAAGTTGTGTGATACACACACTGCATCAGATTTTTATTATTGTACTATTAATTTAATTATTTTTTTCTCAAAGTACACATTTTCATTTGTTTAGTTTTATAATAGTATGTATATTCAGTATGAATGGGTCATTTGAGCTCTAATATGAATGTCCGTTAAAGTGGCAGATTGGATAGTTTCTTTCAATTAAAAACTGAAAAAAAAATGACAGTGGAGATGTAAATAATATAAGGCTACGATGTATTAGCCCTTTCTTATTCCAGGCCTGTAGATTTACTATTATATTTTGTGCATTGTGATTTTTATTCATATATTTGCATATATATTTGTTCAGATATAGGTAATTATTGAGCTTCCACTGCATCTTTTTTTTTTTTTTTTTTTGTAATATCCCTTTATTTTAAATTTGCGATCAATGGACTAAGGAAACAAATAAACCAGATAATATAGTAATATTTCAAAAAGAATATAACGGCATAAAGATATTATACACTTAATTAGGAAATTTAGAAAAATAACAAGTGTCAGATAAAAATATGTAGTTCCCTATCCGGAGATTTTGAGAGTAGCAAAGGCCTTCTTCAAGGATGCTGTATGTCTCTGACATTGTTCAAAATTTTTATTGATGCTTGCCTAAAAAATTGGACAAATAAATCTAGCCCGATGCTTATCCCAATCAATGGCACGTATTTACACCATCTATTATTCGCTGATGACCAGGTGATCATTGCACAAGATGAAGATGATGTAAGCTACTTATTTAGGAAGTAATGGACCAATACAAAGAATCGGGATTGAATGTGAATGAGAAGAAAACAAATTACATGTGTACAGACATGGGTTAAGTGAATGACTCTGTCATATCAAATCTAGAAAGAGGGGGACATTTTAGGTACCTTGGATCCATATTAGAAAGTAATGGCTCTACAGACTCGGAAGATAACTAAAGAATAATCAGCAGCCAAAAAGTCATTGGTTTGCTGAATTCTCTTCTCTGGAGCAGCAATATTCTTGGAAAAACCAAAAAAACTAATATATAGTGCTCTGGTTCAGAGTATAATGCTGTATGTCTCCGAGACATGGACTCTTTACGGAGCACAGGAATAAAGATTTTGACGGTAGAAATGGATTTTTGGAGGTCAGCCAGGATTTCAAGGATAAGACATATAAAAAGCAGGCAGATAAGAGAAAAAATGAATGTTAAAGGAAAAGTATACTGGAAGTAATAGATAAAAGAAAACTAAAATGATATGGCCACGTGAAAAGAATGGGTTCGAATCGAATACCAAGAATAATATTGGAATGGGAGGCAGATGGAAGAAGAAAAAGGGTAAGACCACGTATACAGTGGATAAATAAAGTAAAGGAAAGTATGGCCGGTCATGGGGAAGAGTGAGGGAGAGTGAGGGAAGAGGAGACGAAGGACAGGAAGGTGAGGAAGTAGAGACTTGGTTGAGGAAAACTTCAAACATGAATAAATACTTAATAAAAAAAATAAAATAATAATGGCGTAAACAAATTTATGTAAAAACCATAATTAATGATAATTGACATTTCTATAAAAATTTTAAATGCAGCTACTGGAAAAAAAAAAAAAAAGAAGCATATCTCATAACTTTCACTTACATCCTCCTAACAAACTTTAAAATATAAAATTATTAAAACTATACAATGTCTATCTAAATACTCTAATATATTATATTTATATTATATATATATATATACAAACCACAGGTCTCCATCATTGATCCGCTTATCATTTGGTGCAGCAGCATGTCCATAATGGAGAACTGACCCATTATTGCCAGAAGCACAAATGCATGTATATGCAGCTGCTCTGCAACCACCGATTTTGTAGACATAATACAAAAAAGCAGCTTCAGCTTGATATTCATACATCCCTGGTTTTATTGATTTCATTACATATTTATGAGCTTCAGAAGAAATTTCACAAGCATATCTGATTACATCAACCTCAAGGGGGGTCTTAATCACACGCCTGAACAGAAGAAAAATAATACAAAATAAAAATGTTTTCCGAGACATATGCAGCCAAAGAATTAGAATTTTTTTTTGGATTCATACAGAAATTAAAAAAAATTAAAGCAATATGCACACCATCCTTAAGAGCATCTAGAAGATCGTTTAAAAAGAAAAAAAAGGACAGGGCTAAGTAGGCCGTTTTTGGTCATATTGATTTTAATTGTAAGAAGTTGCATTTGCCACAGTATCATTTTCGCAGCCACCATTGCTTTCTTCTTTTTTGGTTTATCGAGTATAATAAATATAGGTAACAAAAATTGGCACCAATCAACTTTTGCGTTTTTCATGGGAAGTTTCAACTCATGGGAAGTTCGGCATCCATTACTTCGCTTGCAGGCTCTAGCTCTAGAGTTTGAATTTGAAAAATTCTACATGAAAAATGTTGAAGTTAAAAAATAATATTATTATTGTAGAACCATATTAAAATGGATTATTTCAGCGAGTGTTCAAAATGTCCTCCAACATTACATGAAAATTTTTCATGTAGAATTTTTCAAATTTTAGTAAAAGAGAAAAAAAAAGTTTAATTTATTTTAAAGAAAGTATTTTTTTTATTTAAACTAAGAATTTTTTTTTTAATTTTAGATTATTATTACCCTTTTTATATTATTTAGGATTCATACATTGTTCTTTCTAGTCTTAAAAAAGTAAAACTAACTCTAACTCATGGGAAGTTCGGCATCCATTACTTCGGTTGCAGGCTCTAGCTCGCTTCCTCATTGCCCCAGCAGTGACATTCTCTAGCGTGTTCTTCATCAGAAAAACTTCTTTTAGACTCAAAAGGTGAAGTGCAATTGTATCATGGGTTACACCACTAAAAAGCTAACTAAAGTCCTCAGTTTTTAGGAAATTTTACAGCTTCTAGGGTGCTCCAGTGGGGAGTGAGGAATTTTCAAACAACTATTAAAAATTTAAGTTTTAATAAATGTTTTGTGTTTAGCCCGTTAAAAGTCCCTTTGAAAGTGGATTTAAAATAACTAGACCCATCTCATCTTTTAGAAAATTTAATGCTCATTAAGAAAATATCATCGTTTTTGTTTCTAGGCTAAACCAAAGTAGAGAAAACTGTCATTTTTCAGAAAAAAGTGAGATTTTAAAAATAAAAACATAAACAATTATATCTCCTTAACCCTTATCCTGGCAAGTGTCCCACAGTACACCACCCCTTTACGAGCCGATTTCCACCATATGCCTAAGCCTATGTCTATGCCATGTGTTTCTCTACTTTATTTATCATTTTGGCAATATGTCACGTGATTGGCAACACTGGTTTTTTGGCGGTTTCTTGCTGGAAACATCAGTCTTATATCAGCTGACCTTGAGATGCCATTCCACGGGAAGAAGGTAAGTTCACATCGGTTTTCAGACAATTTTGATTAGTTGTAGAGAGTTTTAGATTACAAATTCGTTTTTCGCGTACGATTTTCCATGGAAAATGCCTATTGGGACTCGAAAATAGCTGAAATTATGTTCACACAGTGGGAAAAAGAATGGTGAACTGCAGTACACCGTGCCAGCTTGGTGAACTAACTAGTACCACAAAGATGGGTGACTGAGGTTCACCTTGCCATGTTCGTGATCTATCTTGATGGGTGACTGAGGTTCACCTTGCCATGTTCGTGATCTCTCTTGATGGGTGACTGAGGTTCACCTTGCCATGTTCGTGATCTATCTTGATGGGTGACTGAGGTTCCCCTTGCTAGGTTCGTGGGAGCTACCCTACCAGTTACCCTTCCTGCACTTAGACCATCTAATTATTATTTTTATTCGTTTCAGACCACCCAGACGTTGTCGAGGGGTCACTTGTTGCTGTCTTTGGTTCCTAAGCCTGGTGCGAATTCAGGATTCAAATAATTTGAATCCCCATTTGCAGGGCTTTTTAGGCATGTACTGTTTCTTGCTGCCTGCCTTCGACCCTTTATAGGGTACCATCATTTCATCCACACTATATTTCTTTTCAGGGGGCACATTTATGCAATTATGACGCACAAGTTCAGCGATGGGACGAATTTTGAAAAAAGGGTCGTCGTCCTGCTCTTCGTTGTTGGCAAAATGTATAAAACGTCTTATTTTCAAAAACTTCTTGGAAGACATCACGTCCGCAATTGCTGGCTGCCTGAAGCGAGTACTCCAGTAATCCGTGATTGCTGATAAATCAATTATGCCCATGAGGAGCTGAATGGCAATAAAACCTTGGATGGCATGTTTATCAACATTCACTGATGTGCCAGTTTGCTGTATGCTGTACAGGTTGGTTTGGTGTACAATTAGATTGATGCAATCTTCAGAAAAAAAGTCATGAAAATAGGAAAGGGCTGTGCGTTTGGCTGGTTCATCATTGGCATCTGCTTCTAAGTGGCACGGTGGAATGGAAATGTTATGGTTGAACTTGGATTTTTTCCATTTCATTATCAACGGCTTTGTTGTAACTTTTTTCTTGAGCTGTACTGCCTTTCCACGTTCTCTTCTAGGTGGACTTTTCTTCATTTTCTTACGTACAGTCAATTTCTCTGAATGGGACGGCCCTGGGAGGTCGTAAGGCTGTTCAGTGAAAGCATCGAGCTCCTGGTCAAAGTCTACAAAACCAATTTCCTGGAAGAGGTTTTGGATCCCAGCCTCGAGCTGGTCTTCATGCCAGTCGAGGCAATCTGGTCTGTCGAGGTTAACATCATCATTTCCGTCGTCTGACAGTTCGTCGTCAGAATTCGCACCAGGCTTAGGAAGTTTGCGCCTATCAATATGTCTTTGCCTATCACGCTCTCTTACTTTTGAAGCAAAAAGTCATCTTTAGTAAGGAACGATAATAATACTATGTGATTTAAAAGACTGAATTTCTAGTTGTTCAAACTTTAAGTTTTATTCCTATTTTGGCTTGTCTATCAATAGCTTGTCTATTTGTATATACCAAACTTTTGTACTTCAAAGCCACAAGTTATTATTAGTTAATAATTGAAATATGTGATTGAAAAGGTTCGTGAATTTTATAAATGTTCAAAGTTAAAAGTTACTTACATTCCTATTTTAGCTTTTCAATCAATAGGTTTTTTCCTATCAAACTTTCGTACTTTCAAACCTACAAGTCATTATTAGTACTAAGTAATGAAAATACCTATATTTGATCTAAAAGGTTCCTAAATTTTAGGGTTGTTCAAAGTTCATAAATATTATATTATTTATTTTAACTGAATAAAGTTCAAATTTATAAGTTTAGCGAGTCCTATTACTTATTTAGCAACCATTCAGTCGTTACAGAAACCTGGCATGGTGTACCTTAGTCACCCCAGTAGGTAACTCAAGAACCTGGCGTGGGTGACTATAGTACACCAGTTTTTTAAAAGACCATAGAAACCATAGAAATGGTCAGATGATATATGCAAGTGTCTTTTCAGCATCAGGTGGGGTTAAAATTGAATTTCTGAAAAAAATTTGAAAAGAAACCACTTTTTCAAACTTTTGCCAGGAAAAGGGTTAAAAGATTGAGATAGGAAACTCGTTTCTGCGCCATTCTACCCCGTTTAACATGCAGTATTACCCATTTTTTTTTTACACTATGCCTGGGACACCAAGTATAATATAATAAATATATGCACAAACAAACACACACACACACACACACACACACACACACACACACACACACACACACACACACACACACACACACACACACACACACAAACACACACACACACAGACTGGCACACACGCAAGCACACGCACACACGCACACACACGACTGATGATAAATATAGATAATGACCTATCCTATGAAAAAATAGGATATACTATGATAAATTAACAACTATAACAATCATACTAATATAAGATGCCTAATATATTGTGACTAGCTATCGACTACTTGAAATAAAATGTTTTTTTTTTTTTTTTTTTTTTTTTTTTTTTTTTTTTTTTTTTTTTTTTTTTTTGGGACTTTAAGGCTTCTACTGAAGCCCTATACTGCCCATACTAACACCCATGGCACTGGGTGATACTTCTCCTACGAAAGAAAAGCACCACCCAGGGCGGGACTCGAACCCACAGCTCCGGCATGGGAGTACGGCGCTTTACCGCACAGCCAAACCGGGCCCCAAAATGTTAATTTAATAGCAAATAAATTACCACAATATTATTTTCCCCAGTTTTCTTAAATAGTATGAAACTTATTTAAACATTTCTGAAAATCGGTATTCCCAACTTTAGATCTAAACAAATGCACATTGAGAGCAATAATTGAGATTGGATGTCACTACTCTGCACTCACTTCCTTCTTCTCCAAGATGACTAAGAAAATCAATATCCCTTTTATCAAAATCTTTTTAAAAGTTCATGTGAATAAGATTTATTATAAAATATTCCAGTATTCTCCCTGATTCAGACAACATATTAGAATTGACATTAAATATAATTATGATTGTACTCCTTTCGAGCTATTCCATTTCATTTGCTATTCTCAGAACCTCTGCTTGTATCCTCTCTTTTTTTTTCTAAAATGTGGATCCTACTTTCCGTTTTGCCATGATCTCACTTGTTGGCAGTTTTATTTCCTCTTTATTTGAGCTAATTAAATTTATGTCAACGTGAATTATATTATAAGTTACTGCTTGAGATTAAGCCCTAATTTCATTGCCTAATTTGCATATAAGTGCGGCTGAATTAGCCTTC
This sequence comes from Aelia acuminata, assembly GCA_911387785.2. Taxonomy (NCBI): domain Eukaryota; kingdom Metazoa; phylum Arthropoda; class Insecta; order Hemiptera; family Pentatomidae; genus Aelia; species Aelia acuminata. The sequence goes on along the minus strand of OU426980.1, from coordinate 123,196,469 downwards.
ATTTTACTAAACCTTTCTGTCATCCTAGTACTCTTTACAGCTGTACTTTCGTATATGTAGTACTTTCATTAAATAATTTGATAAGGCCAGCTGACTAGGAGGCTCTTGATGGGGGATTGGCCAGTCTCCTCTTGTAAAATTATAATTGAGCCAGACCACCATTTTTATTACATTATATATACTAAGGATATGATAATAATATAAGCAATTAAAAAGTACATTTCATAAGTTAAATTAATCATAACAGAAAAAAAATTCAGCTTATAAAAAAAAAAATTATAAATAAAATACGAGTATCTACAGATGAAAAATTATGTCCATAATGAAAATTTTCAGATTATTCTGTATTTAAATGATGTTTCAATCTTTTCTAGAAGCTGTTTAAAATATCTTTTAAATTTTGTTTCAGCTAACTTAAAATTAAAAAAAATTAAATATAACTTACAATTCCACTAATATTGGATACAGCTTTGAGTGGTCAACAGTTTGTGTAAAGCTATAAAACAAAAAGTATATAACAATAAATAGATTAAAAAATAGAAAATAATTAATGTACATATAAATAATATACAGGGTGTCCTTTAAGTGATTAAAAAAAGGAGTTTAGCCAAAAAAATATGTTTTGGGGCAATAAACACTGATAGGTCCTCAGGAATGGACTTTTCCGAAAAATTTATGAAGTAAAAGTTATAGGCCATTAAATTTTTCAAAAAAATATGCCAAGAAATTGAACCTGTGTAATTAGTTCTGGAGATATCTGTGTTTGATTCTTATGACCAAGTAGAACAGATATGAGGTGTATAAATGGGAAAGGCTGTAAGTGCCAAATTACAGAGTTTGAGGAAAAAAAAAAAAAAAAATACTAGTACCTGAGCTCTAATTTGGTTCTAAAAAAATGAAAAAAATATTAGACATGCCCAATCATGAGATGAATACGTTGCTGCTGAATAAATTTCAATATTGGATTTTTCCTTCTCTGCTGACTAAAAAAGTATCATATTTTTCTTCAAAGCTATCTTTAGATACCAAAATCTTCAAGATAGGCACTTACTATTCTGTCCATTACCTTTAAAACAGAATTTCCTCAATTTCTGAATTACTTTTTTTTTTTTTTTTTTTGCACTTTCAGCCTTTTCCATTTATATGCCTCAATTACAGAATTTTGATAATATAACCATTTAGATGCATCCTACTTAAAGCTGGTTTTTTATTTGGAATTCAAATTTCAATAATTCTTGCCTCAAGAGAATTTAACAAATTTTCCTGGCCAAAATACTTAAACCTTATATAATACAGATACTTAAACCACCCAAAAGTGGAAAAGAAATTTGAAAAAAACTATGCAATAAAAGAATTCATAAATATTTTATATTAAAAGGCCTTTTTACCTCCCTCCAAAAACACCTCTCTACTATTACACATTAAAATTATATCTGTAATGTAATAAGAAATCTCTCTTTGAGTAGACTAACTAATTTTTTGGCAAAGGTAATAATAGGCAAGGAAATATCTCTGCTGGTGCAAAAAGGTAATCAGGCCCAAATCATAATCAATACAGAAATCCTTAAAACATCTGTCCCAGAGAATTTAAGAAACAATATTGAGGCTAAAATTAAAATAAATGCTATCCAAAACTACATTATATGCAAAAATAGATAAAAATAAATATCACTAACAAAAATTTAGGGTATTTAGTATTTATTAGAATTAGTGTTTAGAGCAAGTGAATGATATTTCTTTATCTTTGACTGAAAGATAAAGAAGCGCAAGCTACAACAAGTGTGGTTGCATCGTCTCCTGCATGGATGTAGCAACCAAGGAATGGCTAGAAAAAATCATTCCTGACATTATCCTAGAAGAGGGACTAACCCTAAGGACAGGCGATGTCAGGGAGCTGACCAGGACGTCCTGGTAAAAAGGATCCAAATCCAGAATAAGGCAGTCAACGGTATTAAGGAGTGGAGGCTGCACTATTCTAAGGAAATGGAGAAGGGTACCTTCATCATCATGAAGATACCCAAGTACAGCCTGGAAAGCCTTAAGACCAGAGAGATGAGGGTAGGCTGTGGAATGAAAACAGTCACCTTCAGACAAACGACCAGTGCTGCAGAACAGGCTCAACTGGCTACCCAGAAGAGCACTCCAATTGAAGTGATGGAAGAGCTGGAGGGGAAGCAGGAGGAGAAGGTGCCACCGCTCACTCAACATCCACCGAAATGACAACCTGTGGCGGGGCAGTGCCTAAGGCTACCGCCAAGGCCAGAAGCGAGGAGACTGTCCACCCACAGGCTCCAACCGATACAACATAAGAGTGTCCAGTAGAGGAAGGCCTGGGGCCATGGAGGGTAGTGGGAGGCCAGGGAAGCCAAAAGGCCCAACCAAAGTTGGGCCTGCTGGTGGACTCTGGCCACCGCTGCCGCCACGGGACAGGCCCCCTGGCACACCTAACTAAATAACATCATACTGAAGCTGCTGCAGATCAATAACCACCAATGCATAGCCGCAAGTGGAGTTCTGCAACAATAAATCAAAGGTAAGAATATTGATATAATTTTTATTCAAGAACCTTACCTTCTTAAAGGCAAGCTCAAAAGGCTGAAGATGTCGGGATACAATTGTATCTTCGTGACTGACAACCCTAGAGCATGCACCCTTTAAAGAAAGGAATTAAAACTGCTGCCTCTTTGGCAACTCTGTTCCAGAGACTCTGCTGCAGCCATATACACTCCTCAAGGGAGACAGAATAAATCCATCATTATGCTGGCAGGGTACCTATCCTATGAGGACAAGGAACCCACAGCCACAGGTGAACAAAAATAACTCATAGCTGCCCTCGACAGCAACACCCACCATAAAGTCTGGGGCAGCACTAATACCAACCTTAGAGGTGAGCAAATACTTGAATTTATTATAAGCTAGCAGACACGGTCACGCCTTGCTGTGGCTCAGTAGTTATATCCTAATATTTTTATACAAATACAGTCATACCAATATTCATTGATAAAGACGAAAACCTTCCAGCTAATCAAAATCCAACGTGATTGAGAATAGAGCATTACACTATTTAAAAGTATTTGGTAAGGAATATAGGAAAGTTAAAGTTTTTATTTTTTACATCTCATATTTCAATGTAGTTTGATTAAAAAGGAGCTGATTGTGTTTACGACTCACAGCGCTGCCAACACTATCGCCCTTTTTTGATGCATCGGTATAAAATAACTTGAAATTGCTATATTTTTCCACTAATTTTAAAAAGGATGACTGAACTTCTACCGGGTAAGTTTTGGTAACCTCAGCCATTGATCTATTGATTATTGGCCTAACACTACTTCAACTTGGTATTGTTAGTTTAGCAACGGGTTTAATATTGCTCAGGGTCATGCCAATCTTGGTTAACGAGTCATATATGTCTTTTTGATAGGCGTTTTTCTCAATTTCTTTGAGACCTTGATTTCCCAACCCTTCGGCAAATAAGTGTTCGGTAGGAGGGTGGTGTGTTGAAGCTTTTAATTTAGCAATATATTTGAGTGATAAGAAATCTCTTCTTAAAGAGGTTTTTACATAATGCAATTAAGAATTTTTATTTATTCAAGTACTAATTTGTTCAAAATGTTTTGGGTTAACTTTTTTTTTTTTTAACACAAAACAAAGATTTGATGGTTTCCACGCACGTGAGCAGGCGATGCCCATTGCCAACTCCAACTCCAACATTGCCAACTCCCATTGCCCATTGGAACTCCCCCGAGATGGAAGTGGACCAAGAATAAGCTGACATAAAATGTGGGAGATCTAATCATAGAGCAAAACAATCCCGCATTGGTCAGTAGCTAATGGCGAGAATATCTGTGACCCTTTGCTGGGAGGGACGGAGTATTTGCAATGTGCAATTAATGTGGCAGTGCTCACCCTCTCGGGAGAAACTTATCTCGAGCGTAACCTCCATCACGCCCTTTTCCTATCTAATGGGTATGAAGAAGAATCATCATCCTATTCATATTCATATGCTCATGTTTCTTGATTTGATTCGAATTCGGATTTGAATTTGATTCAGAAACATATAAACCGCCAAAGACTTAATAATTACTTAAGCTTAATAAGTACTTAAGCAAAATTAATTTCCACACCTCCCCCTTTGGCCAAACAATACATGTATATGTGTAGCCTTAACCCTTTGCACTCGGCACCGTTTCGGACGTTACCTACCAGCTACTCGATGCAATTTTTACGCGACATCGTACACCCTGCAAAAGTAATATTATACAGTAGAATTTTAGAACCAAGTAAGGAATTGTAATGAAATTTGGGTTATATCTATTTGGTTTATAAGGTTATATGTATGGTTTATAAGTTACTAGCTGTATATACCGGTTTCACCCGGAGAATTTCATTTTTTAAATCTATAGAATCTATAAAGAGAGACTTATCGACTCAAACGGTCGATTTTGTAAAAACCAATGTAAAGCGAGATCAAAGCGATTTTTATAACAATAAAGAATATTCCCACGGATTGGCTGAAGTTATACAAGGCTGAAGTTATTTTAATATGGAAAGGTGTTCGCACCTGGTATCAAGGAACCACTGAGTGAAATTTGGAGAATTTAGGGCAAACGGTATGGATTCCTATAAAGAACAAACAAACAAACAGAATTTCATCTTTATTTATATAGATATGTATTGAGGTTATGTGTGGACAATGAAGAACACATACAAAAAAAATCAAAATTTATTTTTTATAATTTTCTACAGTATGGTAAAGTCTGAAGCAATTTCCAAATATCTAATTCAGCATTAATATTTATTTTGTTAAATCTGTCTTTATAAATGTATATCCACTAATTCAACATATTGCTCAACAAATTAGAGAAATGTATATCCGTCGTCAACACACTTCGCACATTCTTTTTCGACATGTGTTGGCACAAAAGACTTAAAAATTACATATATTTAAAATTAGTAATAACATGTAATGTATTATTATATAAATACAATAGATCTATCATATCAATAATGTATTTATTTTTATTATTTATTACTAATATTATTCTAATATTAGAATCACATCATAATATTATGATACAAATGCTTGTTACATTATGTATGTCTGAAAAATGTTTTATTTAATTTTTAAATTAATTTATTTCATTCTGATGCCAGTCGTATGGTATTGCCAAACTAATAATAAATACCATATGTTTTTGCTGGAGAGGATCAGGTGGAAAACAAAGCCCAGTCAGTTGTCGTCCACTCGTGGTACTGATAGCATATGGAAGTTTACACGCCGGCCGGCTAATGTTTTGTTATTATATAACAACGTACAAGACTATAATACGTTGTCGTCTTTCATAAATTATAACCGAAATGGATTGAAGAGGATCAACTCTTATTGAATTGTACTAATTATTTGAAGGAAAAATATCTAGATTAATATGTATGCGGAGTTCAACTTAACACGGCAATGAACAAACAACTTACAACACGGCTCGACGTTGTTCGCCATTTACACCACGGACATTATTATAAACCCTTGATCAAGGTATTATTATTTGAAATAAATTATTAAAAGACTGGTTATATTATAAAATTAGCGTTGAAGGCCTAGGTAATTTATTTATGAACTGATATATTGTTGGATAGGCCACTGTTAATAATTAAAAATTTGTTTTGATTAATCTCTTGTTTAAATATAATCAGCACTTTATAATTTGTATTAGTTTATAATTTAAAATTAAAAGGTTTCAAAACCGTGTCACCGCAGCAGAAATGAAGTTTCTTAGGCGAATCGCGGGGAAAACACGGAGTGTCGGGAACTACAGGATTAGGGAAGAAATCAATATACACCCAGTTATGGAAACAGTGGAGAAGAGACAACTGAAGTGGTTTGGACATGTCTGTCGTATGGACCACCACAGAGATCCATTAAAAACCATGGAGGTGAGGCCAGTAGGAAGAAGACCAAGAGGCCGACCCAGAACTTCATATCTGACCCATCTAGAACGTATAGGGAGACGCAGAGGAAAGACGTTGGGGGAAATGAGGAAACTTGCCAGAGACAGAGACAAATGGCTGGAAGCACCCCCACGCTGAAAGGCAGATGGGTGGAAAAAGAAGAAGAATTGCCTATTATATATCACCGGTGTTTGGTCAAAAGGGGTTGTCATGAAAAGTGAAGCTTAAACAACAATTTACCAAGCTATTGAAAATCATTATAGATTCTTTCTTATTGTATTTCTTTATCCCAGATTAATAAATGAAACTATATTCTTTCAACAGAGACTGTAATATAAATTATTAATAACGAATAAATTATAGTCATGGTTTGAAATTAACTCTTATTTTCTGGGAAAGAGAATAAAAGTCAAATCAGGACTTGTATAATTCTAATAAATAAATAAAAATCACATCATGACTTTTATATTTCGGGCCAGAAAATAAAAGTCCTGATATGATCTTTATCACAATGATGTCTAATATAAAAGTCAAAGCTTGATTTTCATTATTTAAGGATGAATTTATTAGCTTTTTTATCGGATTTCTCCATATTGTTATTCATTATGGGGTTAACCGTTTTTTTGAAATCTTATAGGGTATAATAAATTACCTTATATCGATCTTAAGATCGGTTATTAGATTATCAAGGCTGCTGATAATGAAAAAAATATCGATATACAACCTCAGGCTCGCTCAGGTATTGATTGCAACTTATCCGATATTTACAATATTGGGGTCGATTTCTAGGTTAATTGGGGTGATGATTCTGAAAATGATGTCGACTTTTCGATTACGCGCTCAGATATCGATTTATTTCAACATACGCGATATAAATGATATTGGGGTCCACTCATAGGTTATTTGAGGTGCTGAATTTGAAAATGATGTCGATTTTTCGATTAAGCGCTCCGGTATCGATTTAATTCAACTTACGCGATATAAACGATATTGGTGTCAACTCATAGGTTATTTGAGGTGTTGTTTATATAGTGTTGTAAGTTGTTTGTTCATTGCCGTGTTAAGTTGAACTCCGCATACATATTAATCTAGATATTTTTCCTTCAAATAATTAGTACAATTCAATAAGAGTTGATCCTCTTCAATCCATTTCGGTTATAATTTATGAAAGACGACAACGTATTATAGTCTTGTACGTTGTTATATAATAACAAAACATTAGCCGGCCGGCGTGTAAACTTCCATATGCTATCAGTACCACGAGTGGACGACAACTGACTGGGCTTTGTTTTCCACCTGATCCTCTCCAGCAAAAACATATGGTATTTATTATTAGTTTGGCAATACCATATGACTGGCATCAGAATGAAATAAATTAATTTAAAAATTAAATAAAACATTTTTCAGACATACATAATGTAACAAGCATTTGTATCATAATATTATGATGTGATTCTAATATTAGAATAATATTAGTAATAAATAATAAAAATAAATACATTATTGATATGATAGATCTATTGTATTTATATAATAATACATTACATGTTATTACTAATTTTAAATATATGTAATTTTTAAGTCTTTTGTGCCAACACATGTCGAAAAAGAATGTGCGAAGTGTGTTGACGACGGATATACATTTCTCTAATTTGTTGAGCAATATGTTGAATTAGTGGATATACATTTATAAAGACAGATTTAACAAAATAAATATTAATGCTGAATTAGATATTTGGAAATTGCTTCAGACTTTACCATACTGTAGAAAATTATAAAAAATAAATTTTGATTTTTTTTGTATGTGTTCTTCATTGTCCACACATAACCTCAATACATATCTATATAAATAAAGATGAAATTCTGTTTGTTTGTTTGTTCTTTATAGGAATCCATACCGTTTGCCCTAAATTCTCCAAATTTCACTCAGTGGTTCCTTGATACCAGGTGCGAACACCTTTCCATATTAAAATAACTTCAGCCTTGTATAACTTCAGCCAATCCGTGGGAATATTCTTTATTGTTATAAAAATCGCTTTGATCTCGCTTTACATTGGTTTTTACAAAATCGACCGTTTGAGTCGATAAGTCTCTCTTTATAGATTCTATAGATTTAAAAAATGAAATTCTCCGGGTGAAACCGGTATATACAGCTAGTAACTTATAAACCATACATATAACCTTATAAACCAAATAGATATAACCCAAATTTCATTACAATTCCTTACTTGGTTCTAAAATTCTACTGTATAATATTACTTTTGCAGGGTGTACGATGTCGCGTAAAAATTGCATCGAGTAGCTGGTAGGTAACGTCCGAAACGGTGCCGAGTGCAAAGGGTTAAGGCTACACATATACATGTATTGTTTGGCCAAAGGGGGAGGTGTGGAAATTAATTTTGCTTAAGTACTTATTAAGCTTAAGTAATTATTAAGTCTTTGGCGGTTTATATGTTTCTGAATCAAATTCAAATCCGAATTCGAATCAAATCAAGAAACATGAGCATATGAATATGAATAGGATGATGATTCTTCTTCATACCCATTAGATAGGAAAAGGGCGTGATGGAGGTTACGCTCGAGATAAGTTTCTCCCGAGAGGGTGAGCACTGCCACATTAATTGCACATTGCAAATACTCCGTCCCTCCCAGCAAAGGGTCACAGATATTCTCGCCATTAGCTACTGACCAATGCGGGATTGTTTTGCTCTATGATTAGATCTCCCACATTTTATGTCAGCTTATTCTTGGTCCACTTCCATCTCGGGGGAGTTCCATCCGAGTGGGGAGAATTCCTTCCTACAGCAATACCACACTTTTTATTTATTTTTTTTATTTATTACACCCTTCCTTGCCTTGAAGGCCAAACGGGTTGGCAGTGGTGACATATTCTAATGAGTACGTCACTCCTGCAAGTAAACTTAAATGTCATTTCAACTGTTCATATTATATTTCCTGTCTTCCTTCTTCAGGGTTGCCTTCCTCTTCCTACCCTTCGGGTTAAATTGAAATGATCATATCCAACAGCAGCTTTCCACCCGTACACAAAGGCCTTGTAGTACGGGTAGTTGGCTGATGTTACGAGCTCAGGAAATTCTCTTTCAGTTAGGACATACAGTCCAGTTTCTCTTCGGAGTTTGGTTCTTATTGCCTCATAGGCGGTGCAGGAAGTGATTATATGTTCGGCGGTTTCAGGAACGCCGCAACTAGGGCACAAAGGGTCAATGTCAAGGCCATGCATGTGGAGCTTGGCACGAAATCCGCCATGCCCTGTGAGGAATTGGGATATCCAGTAGTCCGGGAGGACCCAATTGGCTTCTAGACGTGACCGGACGGTGGGGAAATACTTTCGAAGAGTAGCTCCTTTAGGACTTGTCACCCACCGCCGGTTCCACTCTTCTATAGTGTCCTCCCGGATAATCTTTCTCCAATGCCGCGGATCCTCATCAATCCTCATCCGGATATTTGCTGGAAGAGCCGCTGAGCCTTCTCTCTTCGCCTCGAATTTCAAAACGTCTTCTCGCAGGAGGAGATCGAGAGGTATCCCTCCTGCTAATACTTGCACCGCCTCATGGGACACTGATTTGTAGGCCCTGGTGACTCGTAGCGGAGCAAAGCGCTGAATTATCGCCAGCTTGTTCTTCTGTCGGTGTGAGAGATTCCTATACCAAGCAGGAGAGGCGTATCTCAGTATACCTAATATGACGCCCCGATAAATTGTCATGGTAGCTGGGTATCTGAGGCCCCATAAAGCACCTGCTACGCGGTTAAGTCCGTTTAACGTTAGGGTTACCCTATTTCTCAAATTATCCAAATGAGGTGTCATGTCGAAGTTTCTTCGTATCTTCACTCCTAGGTAAGTAACTACCTCACTCAGATTTCATCTGAGTGAGAGAGTCAATAGATTCTTTCATCTTGCACGTTTAAGATAATAGGGTTCGCCCTACGTCTTACCATGCAGCAGGATAGCCTGGGTTTTTGCTGCAGCCATCCTCATCTTCTTTCTCTCACACCATTCTCCAACCAGATTGGCGCAACGTTCGGCTTCTTGTTTTAGCATAGCTCTGCTATCGGCCGCCACCACGACTGCTAAGTCATCGACGTACGCAATTGCGGGGAACCGCTGTTCTTCGAAAACTCCTAGAATGTCATCGAAGATAAGCTTCCACAGAGCAGGTCCCAGAACAGAGCCCTGTGGACAGCCCCTCTCAATGATGTCCTCATATTCGTAGAAGCAACCCCTTATCTTCACGTGGCGTTCATGGAGGTAGCTTCTCATCAGGTCATATAGGTTACTAGGAGCCTCGTACTTCCGCAGCTGCTGCAGCACACATGGCCACCAGACACTATCGAAGGCGGATGATATGTCAAAGAGAAGTAACATAACATATCTTTCCGCCTTCTCAATCACGTCATGACGTACTCGCAGCAGAGCATCAGCGGTCCCCCTTCCTTTCGTGGATCCGAACTGCCGTGGATGGCTCCGTAGCGCAGGCTGTAGGCTCTTTAGTACCAGGTTTTCCAATACCACACTTGAATCACTAGCTCCTCTTTTAACTTCAACATTGACATTTGAGTTGGCAATGGGCTGATGTTTTCTGTATACTGAGGTACAGAAATATATATACAGAGGTATAGCAAAAATGCCCTGGAGTGGGCATAATCGAAAAATTGACATCATTTTCAAATTCAGCACCTCAAATAACCTATGAGTGGACCCCAATATCATTTATATCGCGTATGTTGAAATAAATCGATACCTGAGCGCGTAATCGAAAAATCGACATCATTTTCAGAATCATCACCCCAATTAACCTAGAAATCGACCCCAATATTGTAAATATCGGATAAGTTGCAATCGATACCTGAGCGAGCCTGAGGTTGTATATCGATATTTTTTTCATTATCAGCAGCCTTGATAATCTAATAACCGATCTTAAGATCGATATAAGGTAATTTATTATACCCTATAAGATTTCAATAAAAACGGTTAACCCAATGATGAATAACAATATGGAGAAATCTGATAAAAAAGCTAATAAATTCATCCTTAAATAATGAAAATCAAGCTTTGACTTTTATATTAGATATCATCGTGATAAAGATCATATCAGGACTTTTATTTTCGGGCCCGAAATATAAAAGTCATGATGTGATTTTTATTTATTTATGAGAATTATAAAAGTCCTGATTTGACTTTTATTCTCTTTCCCAGAAAATAAGAGTTAATTTCAAACCCTGATTATAGTCAATTATGAATGTTAAGAAGACGAGACAAAAACATTTTTTTATGACTTACCCCCTTTTGACCAAACATGAATGATTGTTCGCGGTTTGGCGATTTTTTATTTTCTCATATTTCCATGTATTTCTAAATTTTTCTTTTCAAAGGAGAATCCTTTTCTTTTAGTATCTGCTTGGTATTAACATTTTACTTTACTTACATTTTTTCATTAACCTTTCATTCTTATGTCCACTCTTCACTCAAAACATTCAACAGTTCTTTCTATCATCCACAAACGCAAACACAAACTCGCTCACCACCTCAGTTTACTTTATTTTTAATATTAAATTTGAACACAAATTTAAGGTGGGCGGTATGTTCGCGCCAAAACGCGAACAGATTTTAAACTATTGTAACATGCACAATGCCCTCTGGTGGCCAGGTGGGCAATCAGCGAGTAGGAGCCAAGAGACAGTACTGGGCAGCCATATTTATAGGGCCAGCACAGCCCTCAGCCCTAAGAAGAGTGTGTCTTAGACCACCCCTTGTTTTCTTCATCAACTCATTAAGGACATGTCCGGCTAAGGACAGACAAGGGGACCGAGATGGCAGGGAGAAAGGCAGGCGGCACTTATAATGGACTTATAATATCAGAGGGGCAAGCAAGTCCAACATTTAATTTCATTTAATTCATGTATTTATTTAATTCAATTCATGTATTATGCCATAAATAGCAAAACCTAAAAATAGAAGATGAACAACTGTTCTTGTTTTTATTGTATTAAAATAAATATTTCACTTTACAAAGTATGCAATGGCCTTTGATCTGAGCAAATCTCATCATGTTATACAGTCCACTAAAATAAGTCTTTTCATTTTTACCTCAGTAAATTAAAATTAATGGTGGGCAGACCGGGCAAGATGCCCATCATTAAACAAAGATATTACATTGTTTAACAAAATTTCACTAACTTATTCTTTGCTTTTGAATGAAATGGGTAATTATTTATTTATTTGACAGTGCAAAGGGTTAAACATAATCCAGGACTATGAACATTAATTTCCATGAGTGGGATCCTAATTGACAGACTGAAATAGTTGATTATTTAATGATAATTTTTAAATCATTCTATCTAAAAAGAAAAGAATGGAAAAAATGTCCGGGATTCGAACCCGGGTCTCTGCAACACCGTAGCAGCGCGTTAGCCAGCTAAGCTATCATGGTATTAAATAGTTTTAAAATTACTTAAAAATTTCAAAAAACCATTAAATAGTAATGGCCTATGTATAATAGTCATAAATAGTAATGGCGCCTCTCGAGTTGCAGTAATGAATAAGATGGCACCTGAGAGGTGCTGTTCGGGTGCAAAGGGTTAAACTCCATCCGCTCAAAATCCTCCTCAGGTACCAATCAGCTTTGCCGATCTTTTAACACCAGGGATTTCGGGGGTACACTGAAGGGATGTGTCAATGTCCACAGTATCTTAGAGAATTCCCAATATCATATAAGTGTGGTAGTCCCCCTTTTAATTTGGGGGGCCTCTGCAGATCTCAATTCTAACTACTAATTCAAATTTACGACTAAGGCTTCATTAATGCACATATATTGCTGTATATTAGGTTGTTTTGGATTACTTTTCCTATTTTGCTCGTAAATGCAACATATTATAGCCATTTAAAGGATATGAATTTTTAAATATTATAAATATCAATATCTACAGGTCAATGCTTTTAATAAAAATCTATTAAATAATAGAAAGTAAAAACTTTATTCTGGGACAAGTCCCTTAAGAATGAAAAAGCGCACAGAAACAAAAGGATTACTTCAGGCCAAATGATCTATCACACTGAATAAATAAAAATAAAATATATAACATCAAATTATCAGATATATATTTTAAAAAAGGAGAAATTACCATATATTAGCAAAAAAATCATATAATAGCTAATCAAAAAGTCATACCCATAAAAATAATAAAAAAATATATTAATAACTAGTTTTTAATAAGATCCAGTTATCAAGACAACTATATTAATCCATTCTAAAATTTTGGAAACCACTTTACAAAGGATTTTATCTATTGAAACTTGACCAGTATTTTTTATTTAAGATTTTAAAACTTGATTACACAACTGATAAAGATTTTAATAAAGAAAATAATATTAGATCTGGTAATGGAGTTGCAGGAATTCAAAGTTTTGAATGTCACTTCTTGAAAAGGTATAAGTTAACAATTTAACTATTTGACAATTTTTGATAACCTAAAAAGTTCATTTTAATAATTTAAACTGTTGTCCTCTTTAAAAATTGCTGAAAGCCACTATGGGAAAGATTTGTTTTGGTCAGCTGAAATTACCCTAGAATACCAAAAGGACTTTTTATTAGGACTGAACCATATACCATACACTAGGATCAGAATTATATTCATAAAAGATGTCCTAAGTATTCTAAAGTATGTTTACAATGAATAATTTTGATGGTTTCAAATCTGTTTTTCTATCTCTATTTTTTCTTTATAAATTTAAACGATTAAATGATTATTTTTTGTTTAACAATCTCTTGATTTCTTTAATGTAACAAGAATTAAATTTTTAATGAAACTTATTTAACTGATATACTCACTCATAAATATTACAGGTATCAGGTGTTGAAAACATGAGGTCACTGTCAGTATTTTTCCCACTCTTGAAAAAGTAAAAACGATAAATAAACAAACATTAATAAAATAATCTAAAAATATTACATACACTAAAGACAATATTTTATTGCTATTAATTTAAATAACATACCAAAACATGCAGTCTATCACGATTCAGAGATGTAAGAGTAGTAGCCATCTGAAAATAGAATAGTTTAAGGTTTCAATAACTTAGCACTTTCAATGGCATATATATAATATAATTATATACAAAGAATATTTAACCCTTAAGCAGCTAAGGGTGCTGGACGAAAGTTGCACTGAGAAGCTAAGCAGGTTGGTCGGCTTTTACCCTCCCCAAGCTGAGATGTGTAGGTCACTCTCCGCCGCTGACTGCCTCAACTTCATCAACTACTCATTACCTTTTCTGACTATTTTTTAATGTTTTATTTACTTTTTTTTATTCTATAATACGTTTATCATTATTTCAATAAATTAAAATGCTAGATTATCGATTGTAATAACCTCTCGGCGGAGCCTGTCCGCTAGGGAGCGCGTCCCCCGGGCGGCGGATGGGGGATCCCTCTTTGGAGGGGTGGTCTGAATACGGAATAAAGACCCGTGGACCAACAGGTACCTAGTGCTGGGGGGTATAGCCCAGCCACCCTTCCTCCTGAGGGGACATAAGTTTCAGGAGGCCAGTTGTCCCGAGGATACAGGGCCTCTGGGGCTTGGGCCAATCACCCACTTGGAGTACAACTGATTCAGAGCAATACAAATGATAATAGACCCGGACAGTCTTCTAGGTTATGACGCGGCAGGGATAAGGACATACGAATGGCTACGTGGAATATAAAGACGCTCACGGGAAAAGAGGCAGAGCTCGTCGAAGAAATCAAGAAGTATAAAGTAGACATATTTGGAGCAAGTGAGGTAAGGAGGAAGGGAAGCGGAATGAAGAACCTCGCTTATGGATTCACAATGATATACTCAGGAGTGAATGAGGGGAGAGCCAAGGAGGGAGTGGCTTTCGTGCTGAAGGACCAGCTTTATGACAGGATAGAGAAGTGGGAAGGGGTTTCCTCAAGAATTATATTCATGGATATAAGACTAACATTGGGAAAGGCTACTTGTATCCAGGTTTATGCCCCCACTGAGGATTGTTCGGTGACTGACAAAGAGGCCTTCTATCAAGATCTCCAAGGAGTGGTAGACTCAGCTTACGGGAGGAATAGAAGTATCATAATAATGGGTGATCTAAATGCAAGGACTGGCTGCGAATACCATCTCGCCCATGGCGCGATGGGAGTGTGGGGAGGAGAATCTATGAGGAATGACAATGGGCAAAGGTTGATAGAATTCTGCATATCAAATGATCTGCTCATAGGAAATTCATTCTTCAACCACAAGAAGATCCATAAGGTGACTTTTGAAGCCCAGGGGAGACAAGGAACAAGCATCATAGATTACTTCATCTACAGTAGAGACATAAGGCGGTACTTTACCGATATCAAGGTTATAAGAGGAGCCGAACTTGAAACGGATCACAACCTGCTAGTTGCCGACACGAAGAACCTCTTACCTATGAAAATACAACCTAAATCATATGATAGGATAGCAGTAAGTGCTCTTCACCTGGAAGAAAAAAAGGAAGAGTATAAAGAATTCCTTAGAAGAGAGCTGGTGGAGATAGATTATGATGCGGATCTTGACACTCAATGGGTTGCCATCAAAGATAGTGTATTGCGAGCTGGAAAAGAAGTCTGTGGAGTAAAGAAAATTAGGCCAATCACTAAGAAGACCAATTGGTGGAGTGATGAAGTGGCACGGGATGTCAAGGAAAAGAAAGCTGCCTGGTGCTTGTACAAAAGAAACAAGACCCCGGAGAATTGGAATGCTTACGTTCAGAAGCGAAACATTGCCAAGGCTACAGTAAAGCAAGCTCGATGTAAAGCCTGGGAGAAATTTGGGAGAGAAGTTGAAGACAGCTTCCAGGAGAACATTAGGAGATTCTGGACAACTGTGAAGAGCCTAAGGGGAAAAAGAGGAAAGCCTGTGAGAAGCATTAAGGACAGTCACGGCCAGCTGATCACCGAGGATAGGGAAATCCTGGAGGTTTGGAGGAAACATTACCAGGACAGATTTTCGTTTGAGGATTGGAGAGGAAGAGGCGTGCCAGACAGAAGGCGACGACCACGGACCATACTTAGCAATCCAGAGGACATGGATGATACTATCCAGGAAGAAGAAGTTGAAGATGCGGTTGCAAGAGTCAAAATGGGGAAAGCTGCTGGCAACGACAGAATAGCACCCGAACTGATCAAGCATGGAGGACCCGAGCTGATCAAGAGCCTTCAGAACCTCTTCCAAAAAGTTTGGGACCTTAAAAGGATCCCAATGGAATGGGAGGAGAACCTCATCATTCCCATATTCAAAAAAGGGGACCAGACACAGTGCGAAAATTACAGACCAATCTGTCTCCCCTCAGTGGTATATAAGGTCTACACCAGAATACTGGAGCAGAGACTTAGGAAATACGTAGATGATGACATGGAGGAAGAGCAAGCTGCCTTTAGACCTCATAGGCAAACGCAGGACCATATTTTCTCACTCAGAATGGTGCTGGAGAAAGCATGGGATAGAGGCCGAAACGTATATCTTGCTTTCTTAGATATAAAAGCAGCCTTCGACTCGGTACCCCGTCAAGAAATCTGGAAGGCCCTACAGGATAAGCGAGTTCCACCTAATCTGATTAGTGCAATCAAGTCTGCGTACCAGGACCCGAAGGGTATAGTCAGACTGAATGGTGCCAAGTCTCAACCTTTCCGGTTTTATAAAGGTGTGAAACAGGGAGATAGTCTCAGCCCTCTCCTCTTTAATGTAGTAATTGATGAGGCTCTGAAGGTGGCAAAGAGAAGGACCCCACGAGCAACTATCGGATACTGGAACCTGATGCCAGTGCTTGTTCAATGCTTTGTATATGCAGACGATATAGTTCTGATAGCCGATAGTCAGGAAAGCCTACAGATTGCAGTGGAGGAGTGGTTTGAGGAGCTAAAGCTAAGAGGCCTCGCCATAAATCCTGTTAAGAGTAAAGTTATGCAAGTAGGTAGGGAAGAGACCGAGCTGAGAATAGTGTGTGATGGGCAACAACTTGAGCAGGTGGACAAGTACACATACCTGGGCACCATCTTCAGCAGGGATGCTAGAATCGAGCATGAGGTACTTAACCGAGTAAAGAAGGCCAATCAAGTACTGTTCCTAATAGCTAGTACTCTGGTGGGAAAGCAGGAAATCAGTCAAGAGGCCAAGCTCCGACTGTTCAAAACGGTGTTTCTCCCAGTCCTGCTATACGGATCAGAGAGCTGGGTTCTTCTTGACAAGAGCGCTAGTAAGGTTACCGCAACTGAAATGAGGTATTTAAGGAAAGTAGCTGGCAAGACAAGGCGGGACCGAGAAAGAAATGAAAAAATTCGGGAACAACTCGGCGTAAAACCTGTGCGTGATACAATTGAAGAATGTCAGCTCAAATAACCGAGTAAAGAAGGCCAATCAAGTACTGTTCCTAATAGCTAGTACTCTGGTGGGAAAGCAGGAAATCAGTCAAGAGGCCAAGCTCCGACTGTTCAAAACGGTGTTTCTCCCAGTCCTGCTATACGGATCAGAGAGCTGGGTTCTTCTTGACAAGAGCGCTAGTAAGGTTACCGCAACTGAAATGAGGTATTTAAGGAAAGTAGCTGGCAAGACAAGGCGGGACCGAGAAAGAAATGAAAAAATTCGGGAACAACTCGGCGTAAAACCTGTGCGTGATACAATTGAAGAATGTCAGCTCAAATGGTACGGGCATGTTTGTAGAATGGGAGATGAGCGTCGAGCAAGATGGATATTGGAGGCCAGACCAAGGGGGCAGCGACCAGTTGGCAGGCCGAGAACCACATACAGCCAGTATATGGAGAGACTCGGGAGCGAACGCGGCTCATCCTTGACTGAAATTAAAAGAATGGCGCAAGATAGAGATGCCTACAGAAGATGGGTTAAATCTACTCCACGCTTAACAGCACGAAGGAGATAGGGAAAGAAGAAGAAGATTATCGATTGTAATAACAGATTCGTGATTTATGAAGTTAATAATGAACAAGAATATAATAAAGTTATTAGTTTATATAAAAGTACTTCAAGACTCCTGAGGGTACCCAGGGGAGGGGAGGGATAAGGTACGGATGAAAAAAAATAGCAGGTAGAAAAGGGGTGGGATGGGCTTCCCTCACCGGAGGAACCAGGTATTTCACAGCTACCGGGCCAGAACAAATATTTCCCTAATGGAGACACCTCTACAGCCTAGCGGCCGCTAGATGTACTTATTAACCCTTTGCACCCGAACGACGCCTCTCAGGCGCCATCCTATTCATTACTGCAACTCGAACGGCGCCAGAGAGGCGCCATTACTATTTATGACTATTTAACATACGCCATAACTATTTAATGTTTTTTGAAATTTTTAAATAATTTTAAAACCATGGTAGCTTAGCTGCTTCGAAGAATTTTCGGGGATCACGGTTCTCGTCCATCCGGCAGAGGTGTCCAAACCATCGAAGTTGTTTTTTTTCAAGAGTATCTTCCAGGGGGTATTCTTCGAAGCTGTGCCCATGGGGAAACCACCAAGAGGTCGACCAAGAAGTCAGTGGATTGACCACATTTGTAGAATTGGCCAAAAGCGAAACAAGCAACTAAATGCAATGACATGAGACCGCCAGGCTTGGCATGCATGGACCGAGGTACCTCCACGCTAAAAGGCACTACAGAGGAAGAAGAAGAAGGTTGCTAAGATGGCTAACACATTGCAACGGTGTTGTAGTGACCCGGGTTCAAATCCCGGCCATGGCCAATCTTTTCATTTTAGATAGAATGATTTAAAAATTACCATAGACCATTAAATTTTATAAATAAATAATCAACAATTACAGTCTGTCAATTAGGATCCCACTCTTGGAAATAAATGCTCATAGTCCTGGATTATATTTAACCCTTTGCACTATCAAATAAATAAATAATTACCCATTTCATTCAAAACCAAAGAATAAGTTAGTGAAGTTTTGTAGAATAATGTAATATATAATAGGCAATTACGGAGAATTAACTTGTTCCACCTCAATTTTTGAAGAAATGCGCGTTTCGATATAGTTTTCTATTAAAATGGCAAAAAAACAAAAACAAATCTAAGATGCATGATAAATAAATCAACCGTTTTACACGTCGAAAAAGAACGTGTGAAGTGCGTTCACAACGGAATATACAATTCTCAAATTCGTTGAGCAATATGTAGAATTAGTTAAGCATTTATACAGACAGATTTAGCAAAATAAATATTAAAGCAGAATTAGATATTTGGAAATTGCTTCAGACTTTACCATTACATTTTATCTAACTTAAAATATTGATACCAGAAATTAGTGATAACCTATTACAGATGTACACCAAAAAAAAACAGTCTTGTAAAAGTTTATTGATAATAATTGAACATACGGTATAGCACAACCGCCCAGATATTTTGATCTTACAAAAGAATAAATAAATACAATTAAAAATAAAATAACTGCCAGAATGATTGATGTAGCCAGCGTTCCCAGCGATTCCAACTTATTGATCACCATTGATTAATTGAAGTGCTTGTATATTTGAAATGTTAAATATAAGCATAATATAATAATTATAATAAAATTGTATAATTATAATAAAATAAATTAAGAAAAATAAGTATACTTTTATCAAATATAATAAAAGTTAAATTTTGAAGATGGGTTAAACAAAACTTGATAATATATCAGTTTTCAACTAAAGAAGGTTAATCAATATTGCAATTCAAAGAATCACAATCTAATGATTAGTGAAACATGTACTTATGAAATTATTTGCAAGTGAATAATAAGGAGTTAAAGTTGACTATAGACATAGTAGTGAAAAAAAACCAAAAGAAACTACCATGAACAAAAACACTTACTTCATGGGTGTAATAAACATAATCAACCATGTATTTCTTAGCAAAATCCTTCTTTTTAGGAAGTTTTCCAAGCCATATCACATCAGTTTCAGTAGGTTTTGGAAAAAACAAATAAGATTTTTCAGTATCAACATCAATGGCTCCATAAAAATTGGGCTCCGTGACACCAAAAATCCAATGGAAAAATGGCTCCTGAAAGAAATATTTATTATAAACTGAATAAACAATAACATACATCAATAATACATTTTATATTAAAATGGAAAAAATGAAAAACAAAAAACTTGACTCTATAAATCTATAGCATATATAAAACCATTTATTTTAAATAGATAATTATTTTTTGGGGGTAGGGTGGAGAGAAATTCGTGTGGGGCACTCATGACGTAATTTCCTGGAGTACTAAATGTCCAAAGCACACACTGCGTATATGGAACGACAGTATTTCAGATTATTGAGGACTTTCATATGACTGAGGATAAAATAAAGATTATATGCAACTCCTTGGATTTGCAGATGACATCGATACTTATGTACGTATGTATTTACATAAAATAAAAGTTAATATTATCCAAACCGTGTACTTATTTTGTTAGTAGTTCGAACTAGTGGTGATAACTTGAAATAAGAAAGGTACTAGAGCAAGCAAGTACATCACGTTCAGCTGAAAGCTCTCAACCACCTCATTACTAATAGTGTTCCCTAAATTATTTTACTAACAATAGCAGTATTTTGACTTATTATAGTAGCAATGAATCGATAACCTAATCATGGAATTATTAGATAGTGAACCAGAGACCCTATAGTCCATATTAATTGAAATTCGTAAAAACAATAAGGAAACCCAATCCTTACTGTATTGTGCCCAAATATGGAGCCTCCGTTACATTGAACTCATAGAAAATTCCAACATAAACTTCTATAAAAAAACATTCTGGCTTTGCACAACTACCCCAAACTTTTTAGATCGAATAGAAACAGGTTCTGTTTACGTAGGCTATAATATTCTTAAGTGCGCCCTGAATTCGTACGGTAGGCTGTTGGAAATGGAGGAAAGTAGATTCCCAAAAATGTGTTTCCTAGCATTACGTAGTAAATCGAGTACATTTAATGCAACACAGACAAAATACAATTGGTGTTACCAACTAAAAAGTATATTTGAATCCATAGAGGAGGGTGAATTGATATTTGAAATTGACCTAACCAAGATAAAAGCTAACAGTAACAGAATATTGAAAAAATACAAATGTTATTTATTGGATAAAGACATGGAACAGTTACAGCATTTAAGTTATAGTGAGCACTTAAATATTTTTTCCAACATCAACAAATTCTCCGATTATTTAATACTTCTGGCCAACTTTAAATATAATAGATTGATGATGCAAATTCGACTTTCGGGAAAATACAGAATAAAAATATCAGCAAATAATAAAATAATAATCATTAATCCGCAACAAGAGTGCCTAATGTGCAATAGTAAAAACAAAGAAGCTCTGCACCATATATTTTTTGAATGTCCTATATATATACTAATTTAAGGTAAAGTTTCCCAAAGGAATGAAAAATGTTGATAGGCTCAAAGTATTGAAACAGCAAACTGTAAGCGAATTAAGAATGTTGTACTACTTTGTGGCCAATATTATAAACTACAGGGACCTGACAGGATAAATCCAATATAACAATACCCAGTGTACTAATCTATTTTATACTAATGACATAATTGCAAGCTGTGATTATTTTATTTTTGTAACTTATTTGTATTCATTGTATTTTATTGTACTTATTGTATCAATTTTCAAATTTTTTAATACTTATGTACGTCAAAAATAATTATTTATTCTAAGAATTATATTAGTATTTATACATTGTAATTTACATACATAAGAAACATAATTGAATTTGTATATTTGTATAATTTTATTTGATGTTTTTTTAGATAGACTCTATTTGTATGGGGTGCTTCCCTGAAAACAAATTATGATTAAATAAAAAAATAAATAAATAAAGGTGATCAAGAAAAAGTATGAGGTTTGAGGATAAACATTCAAACATTGCATCAATCGAGGAAAGAAAATAAATTGATTCTAGTCCACATGAAAGCGAATCAAGAGAGGGGCATATGCTTTCAGCGTTTAAGGAATTTAGGTCATGCCAGGAAATTTGTTTAGGAATAAAACTGGGAGTTAGGACACTGTAGGAGATGTTGATGAGATCATGTGATGAAAGTCATAGGAATTTGTGAGGAGGATAATAGGCTTTGGAAGAATCAATTATAAATAGATCAAACCAAGTAGGTATTGGAGAACTGGGTATGATGTGTTGGGTGGAAAGGTACAATAGATAAGTCCAGGGAAAACTTAGAATGGTAAGATAAGTTTTTTCAGAAGAATTTGAGGAGGTTTGTAAGGAACATAATTAGGGAGGGAAGATTTGAAGTTAAGAGTCAAAGCAGACACGAGGATGGCAGTAAAAATCAAAAATAGTTTGGAAAAGGAGCAGGACAAAATCTGTACAAATGAGTATTTATTTGAGGAACTATTTTGGTCCTAAGACTACCATGGAAAAGCAGCGGTTTGAGGACGACACTTGTTTACACTTTACAACTTTACAGCCCACCGCTAACAAGTAAAGCGTATTGCACATGCAGTAGAGATTTAAACATATTTTAAGTGATTGCTGTAACAAACATTTAATGGATATTATTTGTTTCCAAGGCAACTAAATGAAGTTTTTATTGAGAATAACAAACAAAAATAAATAAATAATGTGGAAAAAGCTATATTCTGTGAAGTTGCTAAATGGCATTTACACATTTATCAAAACATGTGGACTTCTACTCTAAGTAGGTGGGTAAGTGAAAGCTGTGTTGCAAGCATCGAACCAGATTTTTTTACATAAATATGATGCAATCTTATACACTTTCAATGGAAATAATATATAAAACAAAAATATAGAAAAGAAAGAAAAAAAAATATGTATTTTTGTCGGCTGTTACATATTCCTAAATACTGTACTAGAAACAACCCATAAGTTTTATTTAAATCAAAATTAAAAAAAAAAAGTAGTAGAATAATAAAACTGTTTTAAAACATTGGTATCCTGCTACAGAAAATAGCATGACTTCATCATTTTTATTGTGCAAGCAGCTCTCAGATATGTTAAAAGTTATTGAGTCACTTCAATGTATTTTAATTTAAATAATAGGCAATAATCTAACTTCAAATTAATATTAGCATTTCATGATATACGGAAAACTAAATGTTATGGTCTCCATGTATTGTGAACATTATATCATCTTCACCAATCCACGTCTTCAACAAATTTCATAAGGAACATAACATATAACATACATAATTAATATGTATAAATTTTCATAGAAATCTGAGGGTTGAGGGTGCCGGCACTGGATGATTTGACCTCCTAATTTGAAATAACCATAAGAAATCTAGTTGGGAAAAATAAAGCTGATGATGATTTTGCATATATGCGCAAGGTGCATAAACTCAAAGTACACTATCTACATGAAAATTCAAGGGGAATGCATTGTAACAGTTTCACTCTATATTAAAATATCACACCCAATATTCTTGTTCCAATAACCTCATAAAAGAAGTGCAAAAAATGTTTAGAATTGTAATATCAAATTTGAGTTTTTATAAGGCTTGATGGACAAGTTATAGTGATAAGTCCAACGGCATATACTAAACCCCCTCTCGCCCAAACATACCAGATATTTAAGGGGCAACATGAGCTTTCCTTGTCAATAGGATCTCCTTAACAAGAAACTAAAGTTAAACTGAGGTGCGGATTTTTGCACATTCAATGGCATCCACTGCCTAGACTATAAAAGAACCAGATGTGGTTCAACAGATATGTTGAATAAACAGCTGTGAATGACCTGCCAAAACAAAAGAAAACTGAGGAAATACACGAAACAATAAAAAAATAAAAATTTGTTGCTTGAAATTTTCGTCACGTTGCGGCCTTCGATATTATTTCAAAAACCACAAAAATAACTTCAATCCGGGCCCACTGATCCACTCGTAAGTTAACAGAGAATTAGATCTTTGTAAACAATACAAGATGGCTCAAACCTGACCTCTGAAAATTATTTAGAAGATAAAAATAAAAATGTTTGAAAAGTTTCTCTCACTTTATTCCTGATATAGGTACATTACCTAAAAGTAGTAAATGTGGTTTGGAAGAGCAGTAAATCAGTTGAATTACCTGAGGAGTTAGGATTTTTTTTATAAATGGCTGGGAAAAAAACCCTCCAGACAAATTAATTTTTACAAAAAACTTAAATTGGGTGCTTTCAAAGATTCTAAAAACTAATCTGATTATCTTTTTCTTAAATAAACTTTATTTGGTCTACTTTCCTAGAAGCGTCTATTGGTTTTTGTGATTTGAATTGCTTTAATACACAGAATGCTTATTTTTATTATTATATATATATATATATATATATATTTTTTTTATATACACAATAAAAGTTTTCCTGAAAGTGGTATTTCATCAGGAAGCAAAGGAAATAAAAGGAAATTGCATCATTTATTGTTGAAAGGGCACAAGTCCACTTTTCCTAATTTTACAAAGGCGTTGATGACCGAATTGAGGTTTTACGCCTTTAAACCAAATAAACCAACCAACCTAATTTTACAGCAGAGCTTAAACACTGTGTCACACCTCAACTGTTCTTTTAAAGTTGTTATAGTTGGAAGAAAGATTTCAATACCTGTTTTCTTGAGTTTGAAGGTTCTCATTTGCCCTCTTATTGAGGTGTATGCCTTCAGAACACCTTTCTGCATATCAAAGAAATAGTGATTGGACATTTTCAAGCTCTTTCTCTCTTTATTTGCTATTTTTAACGTCATTTCCTCAACAGCGATAGTTTGTTTTTTGTAAAGCTTTGGCTGCCAGCTATTAAAGTTCAATATGATGTCGTTATCCTCCAAAGGAATCGTTCCTAATTTGTATTTTTATTACTTTAATTAGGATTAGTTTTCAACCTTATTATTGAGTCTGGATATAATAATACCTACCTCATGTTTAGTATAACTATACTATATTAAATATATAATATTTTAAATGTTGTTATAAGCTTCCGTGGTCTGAATCCATTATATAAATTTGTTTTTCCAAGTTTGCCCATGTAATAGGTTTTACAATCGCCAAGCTGATTGATCCACTTCGCCACTTTCATTCTTGTATTAGCCCTGAAGAAGCCCACAGCATGATGGTAGAAAGCTTGGCGATTGTAAAACCTATTACGAGGTGAAACTCGGAATAACAAATGGATATAATGTAATATTTTAGTTCTTATGCATCTTACTTTTGTACGTTTATATTACACTTAGTCATTTTCTAAGCCTCACACTTCAAAGCATTCTTTTAAACATTTTTTTATTAGATGACTAAAAAAGGTTTACATAAAGTTGAAAAATCAAGAATAAAATGAAAGTAAATATGTTATTAAATTATTACATATTAATATACATATTACTTTGTGTCATATTAATTTTTCTACTTTTCTGTTCATTTTCTTCAAAGAATCTTTTTCCAACACTAAAACGATTCAATTCTTGAAAAACCTTTGATTTTTTCTACATTACAACGATACACTTTGAAATCAATGATTGTGAACATTTTTTAGCAATTCTTGATTAAAATTTGCTTTTTTGTTGTTAGTTTAACCTCCATTTTTATGCTGCTAAGGCTAATCGGACGATGCTACAGTGGGAGTCCTAAATTTTGCCTATTAGGATAGGGATTTTTAACGAGTAACTGACATCGTACAGGCTCGGGACCTCCATTTTACCTAGGGCCACCATGGGGTGCAAACCCGCGACCTTTAGAATGGTAGGTTGCCATGCTAACCACTATACTACAAGTGACCCCATAACGTGAGTCTAGTGCGCTATGCACTAGGCTAGCATGAATCATTGCCTTTTTGTTGAAAATAATGTCTAGAATCACTTCCAAGAGTTTCTTCACTTCCCTAATGTATTTCTTGCTGTTATATGACATCTAAAGCATTGGCCAGATGATTTGTGATCCTCTTGTACAGTACATTATATACAATTAAAATTATACAGTAAGTATTAAATTGTAATTTATTAAGAACGCACATGTTTTTCAATTATTAATATACCTGTGTTGGAAATATTTAGCTTATTTGCATATTAGGAGTTAAAATAACTTTGAAAAAAAAAAAAAAAAAAATAAGACTCATTAATATGAAAAATGAACAATGAAAACATTTATTTATTGAGAAAATTTTTTTTTAAAATTTTATTGATGATTAAATATTTTATTATTATAATTTTTTTTTCACTATTTGATTGCATATTAAACTGGTATATTTCAATGTTTTTTCTTGCCAATAAATCTAGCCCTAAATCATGTCAAAATATAAATAACATAAACAAAAGTATACCTGTCTAAAAGGATACTCAGTATCAGTATTATAATGGTTAACAGGAACTCCACCTTCTAAAAATATTATTGAACTTTCAGCTGCATCTGGTGCTAATCTCTTCAATTCACTTAACAACCTTTTTCTATTTTCAACAAACAAGGTCACAGGAACTTCGTAAGTTAAGTTTCCCATACTATATGTTGGCACACTAAGAATGAAAAGAAGATCAGAAAATTAATAAATAAATTTAAAATAAAAATTTCATTCTTAATTGATAAATAAATTTACACAACAAATTTAAGAATTTAATTTTAACATTTTCAAACTGAAAATATGCAAAATGTTTTTCAGTTCTATAGAAAGCATAAATAATACAAGAATAAACATTATTTGACTGCTTATTATAGTCTGAGAGCCTGTGCTGAAAAATCAACATCACCTGAAGAGAGCTTTGATAGCAATTCTTGGAATCCTTAGAGTATTAAAATTATGAGAATGAAAGTCTGCCAGTAGGAACATGCTAACAGCAAAAAATGGCGACTCCCAAAAGGGCCCAAAAAAACAAAAATTATTTACATGAATATCATTTATATATCATTTTTCAACACCTCACCCACATATTGGTTCTACAGTCCGCCTCCTAGGACCTTGGCCTCCTTTAACAGCTTGCTTCATTTGACTCTGTCTGTTGCAAATCTTGTCCAGTGAAGTGCACCTACAGTCTTCATTCAAGTCTACCTCGACATCATCCAGCCATCGCAGTCGACGCCTTCCTCACCTTCGTCCTTCTCCTGGCTTCCCATAGAGTAGCTTTTTTGGGATTCTGAGGGGATATATCCGCTCTACATGTCACAAACATCTTAATCCACCCAGCTGGATATACGAGACGATATCTCCTTCCCTGAACAACTCCTGCAATTCCTTATTATTTTTGATTCACCAGATATCTCCAGTTTTCATTGCACAGAATATTCGACGAAAAACTTTCCACTCCCAGACTTTTAAAACTCTTTATTCTTCTGCTGTTAGGGTCCATGTTTCGCGACCATACGTGAAAATCGGTCTTACTACTGTCTTGTATCTTACACTGGACAACAAAATTTAACTTTTTGTCTGTTAAAGAAATTACAATGGCTGTTTCTTTTAGGATTTGGTGCTCTGATTGGAAATTTGAAAAACATTTTTGTCTCAGGGGCAAAGATTTTGTGTAATTTCAAAATAAAACAATAATATAATGTTAAAACAAGCAGTTTTATTTAATCAGCTTTCTTGCCGTAATTTAAATCAAAATGTAGCCTTTGATGATTTCTTGCTGTATTTTGTGGCTGATACATCTCTTTTCAAAGACCAACAATAGTCTGCCAACATTTTTGGATTCCACTTTCCCTGGTATCGTTTCTCCAGAGTGGATATTTCTTGATGGAATGGCTCACCATGTTCATCACAAACAGCCCCAAGATTTTCAGGAATGAAATCCAAATGCGAGTCAAGAAAATGTATTTTTAGAGACATATAACATCCTAAAGCCTTATAATTTTGTAGATAAGAAACTAGCTCTCTGTGGTTTTTTGCTTTTTTATTTCCAAGAAATTCTTTCACAACATTATAAAAAGAAATCCAAGTTGATTTTTTGGCTCCATTCAAACATTCCTCAAAGTAAAGTCATAAGCTCCCTTATTTGCGGACCAACAAATACACCTTTTTTTATTTTTGCATCACTGATCTGAGGAAATGTGGCTTTTAAATATAGAAATCCAGGGCCACTTTTATCCAGTGCCTTAACAAAATTTTTCATCAAACCGAGTTTGATGAGCAATGGTGGAAGATAAACGTTTTCTGGGTTTACTAGTGGTTCGAAAAGTACATTTTTTTCTCCAGGTACAAGATTTCTTTTGGGCCATTCCTTTTTGATATAATGATTTTTGTGATCTCTGCTGTCCCACTCACACAGAAAACAACAAAATTTTGTATAACCTGATTGAAGCCCTAACACTTTGATGTCTCCACACACATTCCAAGAATGCTTCTTGTATTGTATTTCGGACAGTAAAATGTTCATATTGCCATATGTCTCTTTCATATGGGTTGCATAGGCAATGGGGATCGAGGGCTTGTCATTGCCTATATGAAGGAGAATGGCTTTTAAACTAAGATATCCTAATTCAACTATTAATGCATCAATATCTGAGCAAAATATTAAATGATCTTTTGCAGAGAAAAAGCGATGGAGTTCTTGTTCCCGTTGGGGATATGTAGATTTTTTTTTTTTCCTCTTCTCAAGTAGGTTCCAACCTTTTAATCTAGATGCCAACGACTCGGCCTGATTTTTTGATAAGTTAAGATCCCGAACTAGATCATTGAATTCAGACTGACTGATTCTGTGAGGTTATGAAGACTCCAAAGAAAAATATGGGTCATCAGTATAATCTGTTTCTGATCTTAAGTGTGTATCTTCCTCACTAATGTTTTCTGAACATAAACTCCAATCATCAGGTGGCACTGGGATTGGCAGATCTTCGTTGTGAGGAACAGGCCTAATAGCTGGGGAAAGGTTGGGATATTTAACATTCTTTTTAGATTTACTAGTTATTCCAGTGATTTTTGTGATGCAGGAATAACAGTCAGCTCGGTCCCGAGGTTCAGGGAGCAGCAAAGAGCATATGTCGTGACTGCCCTTTAATCCAGCCACAAAGTAATGTAACACAGGAGGCACAGCATATATGAGGCGCCCAAGATTTGTCCTGGTCACCAACTTGGCACCCAAAATAAAGACTATATGCCTTACTAAGGGAGAAATCCTTCTTCTTTGACTCTTTAAAGTTAGTTCACCACACACATAACAAAAATTGTTTGGATGGTTTTCACAATTTCGCGGCATATTGAAGATGCTAAGTGTAATAACTAGGGATCAATTTTATATGATTAATATTATAATCTGGAATGAAGGAGACACATCATGAGTAAATTGTTTTGTTGAAACACAAAAAATTATGTTAATCTTAAAAATTATCAGAGCTAATGACATTTTATTTTGTTATTATTATTTTTTTTGTGTTATTTTATTTATTATTATTATTTTCTTTTCTTTTATTATTAGTTTAGTTCCAAGGAAATTTTTATTATGATTTAATATTGTTTACGACCTGTAATTGGGCAATTTGTCTGTTGGAGGAATTTTATATGTATAAATAAATAAAGTGGCTGCAACTGCAGCTGCATGTTCCAATCGCTCTGTGATTTTTGCTTTCATGAGAAGTTGTTTTTACTAACTCAGCTGTGAAACTCAGTACACTGTGACATTATAAACAATTGAATATTATGGCATTCACATTTTTGTGAGGTGAGTGATTATTAACTATTAACAAGATGTATATTGTGTGGCAGTTAGTGATTTATTAGTGATAGAGACGATAATTCCCCTATCATACTACAGATAATTCCAAGGCCTAGAGCTTGTATACCAACCAGGGTTTGAAATTAACTCTTATTTTCTCGGAAAGAGAATAAAAGTCAAATCCCGTCTTTTATATTTCTAATAAATAAATAATAATCACATCATGACTTTTATATTTCGTGCCAGAAAATAAAAGTCCTGATATGATGCTTTATCACAATGATATCAAATATAAAAGTCAAAACTTGATTTTATTTATTTAAGGATGAATTTATAAGTTTTTTTTTCAGATTTCTCCATATTGTTATTCATCATTGGGTTAACCGTTTTTATGGAAATCTAATAGAGTTTAATAGATAACTTTATATCGATCTTAAGATCAATTATCAAGGCTGCTGATAATGATAATAATATCGATATAAAACCTCAGGCTCACTTGAGGTATCGCTTACAACTTATCCGATATTTACAATATTGAGGTCGCTTTCTAGGTTAATTGGGGTGCTGATTATGAAAATGATATCGATTTTTCGATTACGCGCTCAGGTATCGATTTATTTAAACTTACGTGATATGAACGATATTGGTGTCCGCATATAGGTTAATTGAGGTGCTGATTTGGTAAATAATATCAATTTCACCACTAGGTTGGATTATGTTACATATGATATTAAAAAAATAGTAATATTTTGGAACTTAATAATTTTGTTTAAATTAAACAATATCATCTGTACATAAATATATTTTAAAATATAAAGATACAATAATATGATAATAAAAAATGTAACTTAAAAAAATGATAAAGTTTTGTTATATGAAAGATTGGTAATGCAACAATATTATTAAATGGCGCGAATGAACAATTTTATTAAAAAAATGGCAAATTGAAAATTAGACATGTTCGAGAAGAATTTATTAAAGAATACTAAAAATTGAAAGATACAGAGAATAATAAACTATTTACAAATGACTAATTTTAGGGAAATATTCAATATGTATGCAACTTACATAACCGTGTTATGCATCTTTTATATCGTGTTAGTTCTAAGAAATCGATACCTAATGGCGGAATCCAAAAATCGATGTAATTTCCAAATTCAGCACCTCAATTAACCTATCAGCGGACACCAATATCGTTTATATCGCATAAGTTCTAATAAATCGATACCTGAGTGCTGTATCCAAAAATCGATGTCATTTCTAAATTCAGCACCTCGACCTCTAAGCAGACTCCAATATCGTTCATATCGCGTAAGTTTAAATAAATCGATACCTGAGTGCGTAATTGAAAAATCGATGTGATTTCCAAATTCAGAACCTTAATTCACCTATAAGCGGTCACTATTATCGTTTATGTTGCGTAAGTTCTACTAAATCGATACCTGAGTGCGGAATCCAAAAATCGATGCCATTTCCAAATTCAGCACCTTAACCTATAAGCAGACTCCAATATTGTTCATATCGCGTAAGTTTAAATAAATCGATACCTGAGTGCGTAATTGAAAAATCGATGTGATTTCCAAATTCAGAACCTTAATTCACCTATAAGTGGACACTAATATCGTTTATGTCGCGTAAGTTCTACTAAATCGATACCTGAGTGCGGAATCCAAACATCGATGCCATTTCCAAATTCAGCACCTTAACCTATAAGCAGACTCCAATATTGTTCATATCGCGTAAGTTTAAATAAATCGATACCTGAGCGCGTAATCGAAAAATCGATATCATTTCTAAGTTCAGCACCTCAATTAACCTATAAGCGGACACCAATATCATTTATATCGCATAAGTTCTATTAAATCGATACCTGAGTGCGGAATCAAAAAATCGATGTCATTTTCCAATTTCAGCACCTCAATTGGCCTAGAAGTCGACCTCAATATTGTTAATATCGCATGAGTTGTAATCGATACCTTGAGTGAGCCTGAGGTTTTATATTGATATCATTTTCAAATTCAGCACCTCAATTAACCTATGAGCGGACCCCAATATCGTTTATATCACGTAAGTTAAAATAAATTGATACCAGAGCGCGCAATCGAAAAATCGATATTATTTTCATGATCAGCACTCTGATTAACCTACAAGTCGACCTCAATATAGTAAATATCGGATAAGTTGTAAGCAATACGTCGGCAAGCCTGAGATTTTATATCGATATTATTATCATTATCAGCAGCCTTGATAATTGATCTTAAGATCGATATAAAGTTATCTATTAAACTCTATTAGATTTCCATAAAAACGGTTAACACAATATTGAATACCAATATGGAGAAATCCGAAAAAAAAAGCTTATAAATTCATCCTAAAATAATTAAAATCAAGCTTTGACTCTTATATTTGATATCATTGTGATAAAGATCATATCAGGACTTTTATTTTCTGGCTCGAAATATAGAAGTCATGAGGTGATTTTTATTTATTTATTAGAGTTAATTTCAGACCCTGATACCAACATGGTGACTTCAGCTGGTCTCGAGTTGAAATCCAGGACTTTATTATTTTTTTTTCTTTTCCTTTCCCCCAAATTATTTTTATTTATTATTTCTATCTATAAGAGATTTAATTTAATTAATTTATTTATTTAATTACATCTTAGGTGCCTTAATTACATTTTTAAAAATTGATTTATTTTATATATTTATTTAAGTAGTTTAATCATTTAATTTTTTTATTTTTTTAATTAAAATTTTATTATGTCTAACCACAATATGGATTTGGACAAGAACTCTTCCAGTGAAGACTCAGAGGAAGAAACTACTTTCTCTGAAATCATTGAAATCGATTCACAATATTTGAAAAGGTGTACATTAAAAAAGCGCCACCGAAACTCTGCCCCGGGGTCAGTAGGCAACTTACCAAATAAAAATAAAAATAAATCAACCAAAAAACAGCCAGCCGAAAAACCCCAATCCAAAATTACTTGCAGCAAAACCACAGCAGCCAACAAAATTGAATTAACAGAAACAAGCAATACAAAAATTCAACCCGCAACTGTAACCAATTCATCGGTCAAGACCACAGAAACATAAGTATTTTCTGAACCAGAACGACCACCCATCTATGTAAATAAAATCCAGAACTTCATCGCATTTGGTCAAGAAATAGCCGACTTGATCGGGCAGCCCAACTTCAGATGCTTTTCAAGAGTTAACAACATAAAGATCAATACTAACTCCATAGAAAATTATAAGAAACTGATAAATTATTACCAATTAATTAAGGGGAGAAAAATCCTATAGAGTAGTTTTAAGAGTGCTACATTCAACTATGCCCACATCTGTTATCCAAAGTGGCCTTGAGGAAATCAGTCATACAGTGAGACGGGTGGGTATCTCCTGTTTTACACCTAACACAGAAATATTCTTTGCCACTATTCTTTGTGGACTTAGAGCCAACGATAAACAACCCAGAGATATTTAAAGTTAACAGACTGGTTTATTTAATAGTTAAAGTTGAAGAACCAAGGAACGAACCTATTATACTTCAGTGCACTAAATGTCAAAATTTGGGGCGTACAAAAGCCTATTGTCATCACCCTGCCAGGGTTGTCCAATGTGCTAGAGCAAGAAACCCAGAGATGAGCCAGCACAATGTGTTCTTTGTGGTGAAAGCTACCCTGCTAACTACAAAGGCTGCCCAGTTTATGGAAAAACCTACCGACTGAAAACGCATAGCATTGAAATAAGAAACTTAAACCTTGATCAAAAAAACTCCACACAGGCACCTGAAATAGAAAATGATGAAGATTTTCTAGAGTTCCCAGCACACACTATCCCTTAGCAACCTTCTACCTCTACTGCTACCGATCACCCTCAACAGAACATCAGAACACCGCTAACGAAAATCAATGTCAGGAAACAACAGCCACTTCGTCAGGCGCCTCAGACCTCTAATCCTAAGCCCCAGACGTCCAATCCTAAATCACAACCTCCGCGGAGACAAATCCCACCTCCTCATTTACCCCTAAGAGTTAAATTACTGCCAGAAAATCCTCCACCATCACGTTCCTGTACTATCTTCCAAAATAATATACCTTTAGAGAAAAAACTCTAAATCCACCTCCATGTCCCCAACGACGGGTCCCGGGTCCCAAGCCACATCCAGCATCCCTAGTCACAAAACCTATCCACTTCAAGTCTATGATCCTATTACGATGAGTGTGGAATGCTAACGAACTACATAACTACCACGACGAACTAGACATTTTCCTTCATGACAATCACATTGACATTATCCTCATAACTGAAACCTACTTCACAAAACAGTCACTCTTTTACATACAGGACTACATCACTTACATATCAGACCAACCTGACAACACTTCCCGCGCCGGTTCTAGCATCCTTATCTCATTCCCTTATTCCTTCCACTTCAACTGAAGCCATTCAAGCCACATCGATAACAATTACTACTGATTCTTACCATCTAACATTCTCAGCTGTATACAGTCCTCCTGGCAACAAACTCTCCCATAATCTTCTTGAATCCTTATTCCATTCCCTCGTACCGTGCTTCATTGCTGGAGGAGACTACAACGCTAAACACCAACTTCTGTCCTCTCGCCCAATAATCCTACCTCGCTTAAAAAACGTCCCAATATCCTGGATATATTTGTTACCTCTCAGATTTCCTCCTCCCATACCACTGTCAAATCCCTGAACGACCTTTCATCAGATCATAGTCCAGTTTTGCTTTTATTACATTCAAAAATCGCTCCCAAGCCCTCTCTTCCTGCATTGATTGATTAAGACGAGTCAACTGGGACAATTTTCGTGATGACCTTGAAAATAAATTAGACTCGAAAACTTCAATTAAAACAAGAGTAGACATTGACAAAGCTATAGAAAAACTTATAATATCGATATTAAGCAGTATAAATAATAAAACCTTAATCAGTATTTTGCAACAGACTAACCTGCCACAGTATATTCGATCCTTATTAAGAGAAAACTTAGAGCGAGATCGAAGAGGCACAGAACCAGATATCCTTCAGATAAAACTTAATACACTAAACTGACTAACAAACTAAAAGCAGAAATAAGAAAACTCAAAATTCAAATTTTCATTAACTTCACTGAAAATCTCATAAATACTGACAAATCACTATGGATGACCATAAAAAGATACTTAATAACAGTATAAGTACATAAATAATAAAATAAGTATAAATAATAATTACAAGAACTTTAATCATCCCCTCCTTACTGAATCCCAATCCTGGACCAGAACTGATGAAGAGAAGTTGCAAGTATTTGGTCAATACCTATTCAAAACCTTTAACCCACATCCGGATATCCTAAATCCACACACCCTAAAATGTATTAAAGCAAAACTGGACCTTCCCCTTCAAATGACCCCTCCTCCTAAAGCATTCCACCCTTCCGAAATAGCCTTTATCATTCAAAGATTACATTCCTGCAAAGCTCCTGAACACAACCTAATTACATCCCATATCTTAAACGGCTTCCTAAAAAAGCAATATTATTCCTTTCCTACATTTACAATGCTGTGCTTCACACCACATACTTTCCTGATCCCTGGAAATTATCCATAGTAAAAATTATCCCCAAAACCCAAAAACCACCAGAACAACCATCCTCCTATCATCCTATCTCTCTTTTACCTATCATGGGTAAAATTCTGGAAAAACTCATTCTTAAACGTCTTTATCCTATCCTAGACTCAAATAGTATAATCCCAGACCACCAGTTTGGATTTCGAACATTCCACTTCACTATCACTATCATCGTGGGTAAAATCATTCTCACTTCTAGCTGAGGTGGACGTTGTCTCGTTTTCATTGGAGCGCGGATTGTACTGCACTGGAGTCTAAGCCGATGTGGAACAGGTATTTGATGAAGTCTGGCATCCGGGATTACTGTACAAACTCCGTGAATTCCTACCCCCCCCCCCCCCCCCCCCCACTTACTTCCTTATTATCTGTTCCTACCTAGCTGACAGATTATTTAAAGTAAATCAGAATAATGCATACTCTTCCCTCTTCCACCACTCAGCTGGAGTTCCTCAAGGTAGTATCCTCGGTAACACCCTCTACACAGTTTATACAGCTGATATCCCAACACTGTAATTACCACATATGCTGATGACACCTGTGTACTATCAGTTAATAATGATCCATTTATGGCTTCCCAAAACCTTCAAGCTCATATAACAAACCTTGAAAAATGGTGTAAAAAATGGAGAATCAAAATTAACCCCAGCAAATCCCATCAAATTACCTTTACACTCCATCGTAAACCTATGACCTCCTGTCCTACTGTATCCTTCAATAATTCTCCACTTGTTCCTGTTGAACAGATCCGTTACTTAGGACTCCACCTCGACAGATAAACGTCTTACTTAGAATCCCACACAAGATTGAAACGACTAGAAACCGCTCGACGCTACCGTCTACTATAACACTTACTGGAAAAACGCTCAAAACTACCAGTCTACTCAAAAGACTCCTTTATATGATAGTAATAAGACCCATTCGGGCTTAATGAATCCAGCTTTGGGGCTCCAAAGTCTTGAATTCCTCTCGTATCTAATCCTTAGAGTCCAAAATCCTTCAAAAAATCCTTAATGCTCCTTATTTTGTACCAAATAAAATAATTCACAAAGACCTTAATGTTCCATATGTCGCTGATTTAGCCTGATCCAGATACGAGACCTTACATAGTAAACTCACGACCCATCAGAACCCACTCGTAACCACCCTTGCTTCCTCCTCTATTCCAGAAAATCCTCCAACGCATCTGAAAAGAAGATAGCCTCGAGATCTTTTAAGTTAGATACTAATTGAGTACTATCAGTGGATAGTTTCTCTACATGCTCATTCAAGGCATTATTTTCTTTTATTTTAGCACATTTACTTAATGTATAATATGTAAATACAATTGTAAATTTCAATGAATACATGTTTAAAAAAAAAATTCTGTATCTCTACTCTAAAATAAAAAAAAAATAAAAAAAATTATTATCTCTACTCTAAAAAAAATTTTTTTTTGAAAGAGCTATTTCGTTTTGTTCTAGTCATTATAATAACGTTAACAGGAGATCTTTTGAACTTTTGAATGCAAGACATAAATATAAATGATGGAAAGGATTAACCATTAATAGGTCATAGCAGCAATAACAGTAAAATTTATTTATTTACAAAGAATTTGTTTCGTAAGAAAAGTTTTGCAAGGAGATAAATTTTACAAATTTATGATTAGTTAAAAATGGAGTGCATGTGTAACTCTGCCTAAGCCGGTCCCAAGCCTGGTTGAAAGAAAGAGGAAGGTTGATGGTGGGGATGGCATCCCATCTTTGTCAAAAATTTTGCCGCGAAACCTATTAACAGTTACAATCATGTCTGCAAAGGTAAATAGTTATTTCCCTGTGGGGACCCATTCGGATGCGGGGGGGGGGGGGGGGGGGGGAGGCCAACCAATGCCTGAAATAGTGATTTATAGAAGGGCTCTGAATAGACAAATTATTAGGCATAATAGAAACAAAAATCTGCATCTGGGTACGTGGAATATTAAAAGCATACCTAAGTTAGCGCAAGCAAAACAAAGGCCTGGAGGAAGAGTTGTAAAGGTACAATGTTGAAATTGTGGCATTGCAAGATATTAGATGGAGAAATGTGGAGATGGTTGAGCTTTAGAAATACATCCTTACCAACAGTGTTAACAGCCAGATTAACTTTGACACTGGGTTCATGATAAAAAAGTTTCTAGCACGTGCTAATAGAATACCAGGGAATAAATAAATGCATCTGTGATATAAGACTTCAGGAGGGTTTTTACTTCCACTTACTTATATGTGGAAAGTATTGTGATCGTAAAAAATTTTTACTTCCAGTTTTCGACAGAAATACACCTTTTGGGGTCCCCTGAGTCCAAATAACCAATTCCTGCGAAATGGTCCGTGTATGTCTCTGAACATACTAGCACAAAAACGATAAACCGTACAAACCTGAAATTGGATATTTGATGTTTGCATATGGCCGTGATGTGAAAGCATACATTTCATCAAAATTGATTAAACGGAGGGGGCACTTTATTTGATAAATTTTGCCTCATTTTTACGTTTTATTCAATTTTCTCAAAAACAGTTCTAACGATTTTGATTATACTCGTCATGTTTAATGAGAATCAAGTATTCTTTAATATTAGGTGGGTTTCAACATCATTGAAATGTTCTGATGAGGCTTAGGCGAATGGCGAAGGAATTTTTTTTAATTTTTATTTATTATACTGTTAGAAAGCTGAGAACTTCAGAAAGAACAATATTTAGTTTATAAAGTTGTAAAATGTAATTATGCATGAAAAGTACATCATTTATACTTTTAAATTATGTACCCATATTAAATTATTATGAATATATAAAATAAAGTTCTCAATATGGTCATTAGAGTCAAAGAAAAAAAAGAAAAAGAGACTAAGGGACTTTTTAGAATATACAAAATCATCTCTATATTTGATAATTCCAGAATGTATACATTTTCATGTTTTCCTTGATTTTGGGCTTTCCAGGTCCATTTTTTCTGGATGCTAGCATCATCAAACGTCTTTAATATTCCGAACTAATGCTTAACTGCAAGTTCAACAAAATTTCTCCCTCTTTCATTTATTTTTCCTATTGTTGAATAGTCTCCTGACTACTTTATTCCTAAAATAGCCAAGCAAGACTTTGTTTTTACGATCTCCTTCCAGAAAATGTTCAAAAGTTTCATAAAATTCCTAACTTCTTCATTGGTAGATGTTGTGGTTGATTAATGTTAAGGAAAATAATAGTCCGACATCCTGATTTTAGTATCAGTTTAGCCATTCATGTGGAAATAGTTTTATATTCAATGAGATTATATTTCTATTTTTTATTTAAAATGAACTCTTTCCCATAATTGCAAACCATAAGTCCTTCCTACTCATAACTTTCCTACTCATAACACCATATTTCTTTCTTTTCAAGAACAAACGGATATAGCTTCACCCATATTTGCTTGGTTTCTAGTAAACATCTTCCTTTGGAATAATGTTCACTCTTTACAAGTTTTATCTTTATTCAAAGAATGTCCTTTATCAAATGAATTAGGCTATCTCAGAGAAGTCCCCTCCTGTAAAAATTATGGTATATTGTCCTGATTAGTAATACGTACAACAAATATGTCAGTATGCTGTATTTTATAGAAAGTATATTTGAAAAAAGAATGTATGGAAAAATAAATTATGTAAATTAAAGTACTTTTTGTTCACATAGTTACGTATTAAAATCAATGAACAAAAAAATGTAAGGAGGAGTGCAGTATTGTATAAATATTTTTTCATATTACTGGCCATAGCGGGTATACCGATGGTGTCGATACTTGGTAGTAAGTTGGCATTCCTTCACATGAAACAGAAGACACAGTGTTTATCAATTCAAACACCCATTGATTCTTGCCAGTACAGTCAGTGTTTTCCGTATTTTATTTATTCCGAGAAGCGAAATCTTTTTGTGCTGGTTAACCTTAATCTTGTTTAATTGGTTAATTTTCGTTTTGTGTTAAAACGAAACGTGTTTTTTTAAACACGGAACGTGTTTAAAAAAAAAAAGTGTGAAAATACATACTAGTTTGTTGGGACCATTTTATTATTTTGTCTTAACCTTCCAAGGACAAGCAAATTTAAAAAAAAAAAAAAAAAATGAGATTTATGATTTTCATTATATTCTAAACAGCAAAAAACACCTGAAACACCTAATAGAAAGTCTTAAAGGAAACAACCTGGATTGTCCTGGACTCACAATGCACTGTGTACCACAGCACTTACACAGACTAAACAACTAGATGAACAGAGCCTGTGAAGCGGCATGGATGGGGATGGTAAGGCTGTGGCTTCCATCCTACATGTGTCGTGGAGCACCCTGCCTGGCAAGCACACGTATTGGTGCCTATGCATCGGAGCATAGGAGGTCCGAGGCGCAAGTAGTAGGATCCTGGAATGCTGAAAAGCGGGTTGAGAATTTCCCCGTGAAGGAAGCATATATTCCGGCTCCTGGACGGAACTCCAGGACTCTCAACGTTGACAGCGCTGAGATGGGGGTACACCCCGGCGGATAGCCATACGTGGAATGGGGTAAACACAATGAGCAAAAACATTAAAAAACTATTTTACCTGGACGAAAGTCCACAACACGATGAGGAATCTCCCTCATCGGAGCCATCTTACGTCTCAGACGCCACAGAACCTCTAGACGACTCTTACATGAGACACCTTTCACAGGTACTAGAGGACGAAATCAAAGCATTACATGTGGACAGTCACACACATGGAGTGCTGGAGGAGCAAGTGGCTCTTGCAGCCGCTGCTTCACAGGCTCCAATGACTATAAGACAGTCTACACTTATCGAGACGGAATCTAGCCAAACACGTCTCAATGTGGACCAGTTGGGGGCCTTGGCCACGACGGGGTCCTCAAAGAACGTGAAGAGGCGCAATAGGAGGAAGGCGAAAGCCCAATCCCTATATAATCAACCAGTTGCGGGGCCATCCCAGGAAGGTGCGGCTGAGGATGCAAGGGCCCAACCAGGCCCGGCAGACAAAGCGGCACCGACCAAAGTTAGTGCCACAATACTGGGCCAACATACAGACGTGAGGGCTTCTCTTCCAAAGTGCCAGGCCAAGACTGCAAGGGCCCAAACGGGCCCGGCAGGCAAAGCCGCGGCGCCCAGGGGAGGGCCCCCCGATACTACCAGAAAGACAGACGGGGCACAGTGGGGCAGCCAACTAGGCCAGCAGCAAACACTGCGAGGCCTTCAAAGCGGCCCACACAACCCCAACCGACTACAAAAAGACCCAGATCCTCTCCGGGAACCTCTGCACCTGTTGCAAAGAAACCCAGAGAGACGACGGGACACAGACCAAACTATGCTCTTGCTGCAAGAGGGCAACTGGTGGCGGTAGTTCCAGAGGACTACCCTCACACACAGCTGACCCGCGAGCAGTGTGAAGAGATACAGGAACTAATAACGGACAAGGTGGACGATATTGACGAAGAAAGTGACGATCAGCTACTCTTTAATGGAGCAAGCCTTAGCAGAGGAGGCTGTATCGTCTCATGCCTTGACGACCATACCAAACAATGGCTAACAAAAACGATCCCCAACATCAGGCTGAGAGGGGAGGTGGCGCTCAGAGTCTGCGAGACAGGAGAGCTTACAAAAATGGTAAAGATAGGAGCTTTCTTTCCTGGGAAAGCTCCTACAGAAGAAATACTCTTAAAAAGACTAAGAGTACAGAACAAGGCAGTGACAGACATGAAATCCTGGAGACTGCACTATATGAAGGAAATGGAGAAAGGATTTTTCGCCATTTTTAAAATTTCAGAACCCAGCCTGGAGGCCCTCAAAACCAGAGGTATGAAGGTGGGTTGTGGCATGAAGTTGATCCTAGTAAGACAGTTAAGAGGAGCCAATGAACAACCACCATCAATGATGCAGGAATGCGAATTGATGGAGACCTCCGAGGAACCAGTCAGACAAATGGAAGGGACCTCGGAGGCAGGCCAAGAAACAACAGAGGTGGCTGATGTTGGACCCAGGGAGGAAGCCAAGGATGAATTCTTGGGCAGACATCAATCACCTAAACAGATAGCAGGAGGCGTAGTTCTCACAGGTGAAACCCATGGGGAGGCGTGGTGAAACCCAAAGACCCGACGAAAGTCGGGTTGGAAGGTGGAACCATGCCACCGTTACAACCCAGGGAACCACCTAGTGGAACACAATAATAACCGGATGAGACTGCTGCAGATCAATCTCCACCACTGCATAGCGGCAAGTGGTGTTCTGCAACAGCATATAACAGGTAAAAACATTGACATAATCTTAATACAAGAGCCATATATACTTAAAGGCGAGCTCAAGGGACTGAAACTACCTGGATACCATTGGTGCGATGCGCGCAACACACAACTCACTTACCAACTAACTTACATTTGAAATTGACATGTTAAATGCCATTTCTCAAAGTCACACATTTTTCCATATTCATTTACTTATTTTTGTTTGTAATTGCTCTCTAAAGTACACTAAATTTTGTTACTATTAAACAAAAGTTTTTACTTGCGATAATTCGGCATTGCAAGCATAATACACCAACTCTGATTTTATAATTCTCTATGTAGTTGTTGAAAACTTCATTTAGTTACCATGAATGAATGAAGAAAATAATTTCCATTAAATAAACAGAACGGCTTTAATTATAAACAATGGTCTGTCATTAAAGGCGTACTGCGCATGAGTGGGCTCAACGAGTTTTATGAGTTGACGGAATATTTTTCTTTTTTATCCTGTATATGTTTACTTGTTTTTCTTTATAGTTCATATTTAGCCATTTCATATTTTTAGGCGTAACAAGAGACAGCTAATATCTACATATAAACAGAAACAAAGGTTTATAGGAAAACAAAAAAGGCCCCTTCCCCATTTAAGCCCCTTCAGAACATTTTAATATGATAAAGCTCAGCTGATATTAAAGAAGACTTAATTTTCATTAAACATGACGAATTTGATCAAAATCATTAAAGCCGTTTTTGAGTAAATAAAAAAAACGCGTGAAAATGGGCGAAAATTCTTTAAATAAAGTACCCCCTCCGTTTCACCTATTTTGATGAAATTTTTTCTGTCACATCTTGGGTATATATACATACACCAAATACCCATTCATTCAGCTTTGTATGGCTTATAGTTTTTGAGCTAGTCTGTTCACAGACAGACAGACAGACAGACACACACACAGACCATTTCGCGGGACCTCAGGGGACCCTAAAACGTGTAATTCCGTTGAAAACCGGAAGTCGAAATTTTTCACGATCGCAATACTTTCCCTTACTTGTATTTTCATATAAAGGTAAGTGAAAGTAAAAATTATGTAGTGAGTAAAGATAATGATCATACTCATACTAACAGCCATATAAAAACCATTGGAATTATTATTTTCTAATGAAATTAGAGCATAATAAGACAGTATAAACTTATACTTAATAAGTATAACTTTATACTTTTACTTGTTAAACACAATTATTAACAAAATTATGAGACTTGCCATTGGTGAGTATCCATTTGCAAAATTCGACGAATTTCAAAATTTTCTTCTGAAGTGAAAGGTGCGTCAATCGTCACGTTTTTGGTCACAAATCAACACTGGTATTTTATTGAAAAGGGATGCTGAGATAGCAGTAAAGAAAATGAGGCTGTGATGGCAGTGTCTCCTTTTGAGTGCGGGTAGGTTTGGTATGATCATATGGTTGTCCATGTGCCCCGTCCTTGGAGGGTTAAGCATTTTCGTGTTAAACATATTTAACTGAAAATCATTATCCAGGACTAAACATAAGGCACTAATATTAATGCATTTAATTGGAACAGTTTTAAAATTAGTTTTCTTGAAACAATAAAGGCAAATTTCAAAATCACTTTTTTGGTATATACTGCTTTCCTGGGTTCCTATTAAATTTTGTATTAATACAGCTTCCTTTTAAACAAAGATATTTGAACTTATGGTTTTGCAAATATCAGTAAATAAATATGCTTTAAAACTAACTAAACCATTAAATAATAATTAATATGTAATTTTTTAGGAGGACATTTCCCTTGAGCAGTGGGTTTTCTTAAACTAGAGTTTGTATTCCGTCTTCCAGATCAGTCAATTTAGAGTGAAGAATAAATTGTGTACACATAAACTTGATTTTAATATCTTATAAGTCTTTTGATATCAATGCAATAAAAGAGTTAAGTTAATCATTAAGTATTAGTTCTTATTGTTTCCTTTGTTGTTTAATTTTTGTCAGGTTATATGACAAAGGTACCTACCTACATTTAGGTTCTGCAATCTAGGCATAGTATAAGAAACAGTAACAGTTTAAGCATAATATCCATTAAAAAATGTTAGAAGATTCATAAGAATTAAATTAATTTCAATGAAATTAGAGATGTTTATGATCTAATTTTAACAAAAACTAAAAGTTGAACACCCATGATTAAATTAATATTATTATGTTATTAAATAAAACATTTGTCACAGCCCATAACCTGTGACAGGCGGTATAAACTAATATAAAGTAAAAAAAGACAAGGACATTAAGTACCTTTCTGCTTTGGCCTCCATAACTAGCACCTTGTTGTAAAGAATATTACTCTTTTTTTCTAAAAATGTTAACTGAACAGCAGTTAAACTGCAATGGGTACTGGTGAAAGCAATATACAGTTTCAACAAGTTCACATACTAAACCTTTTAACTTTGTTATCAGATAAACTGATTGAAATTATGTCACAATTGGCATTTGATGCTAGATCGTTCTTGAACACTAGTGTCTTCTTACTTCGCTGCTGTATTACCATAGAAGTACTTTGTGATATCCCTATGTTAAAAATCTCAATGTATTCTTAATTGACATTAACAGATGTTATAGTTATATATAATCTTATTTACCTTTTTAAAAAGGAAATCAATTTCTGTTTTCTTAATATTGTTATTA
Source organism: Aelia acuminata (assembly GCA_911387785.2). Taxonomy (NCBI): domain Eukaryota; kingdom Metazoa; phylum Arthropoda; class Insecta; order Hemiptera; family Pentatomidae; genus Aelia; species Aelia acuminata. The sequence goes on along the minus strand of OU426980.1, from coordinate 123,152,336 downwards.
TGATATTTCTAAACATTGTATTTCAATTCAATTATCAAGTCGAGACATAACATGCTTATTTTGTTTAAATTTATAGTTTATTATTAATATTTAGCTGCTTCCATACTACCTATACATGTCTAATAAGATCCAAAATTAGATTCCGGCAGCTTTGTTTATTCCTCAGCTAACCTTAACCTACTTTCCACATTAGTTTCAGTCCATCACGCGGGTATCTGTCTTGCGACTGGAGTCCTCAGAACAAGACCTGTGAATAGTCTATGCGTAGAAGCAGGCATAGCTCCACTGGCTGTCAGGAGACATCAATTTGCTTGCGGATATATCGGAAGACTGAAATTTAACGATAAAAACCCAGCATGGAAATCATCACATATTTATGATGTTGTTCTGCATGTTCCTCTATTACAAGTTTTGGTTGTTAGTTTTTATAGTTCCCTGCAATACTCTGGATCGTTTCCAAAATAGCCTAGGTGAGGTATCAGTTGAGACTGAATTTAGGAATTGTTCCCAGGATTGATTCTTTTTGTTTTTTATTATACAGCGTGAAATTGGCCGACTTTTTTTTTTTTGTACTCTACTAGATTGGATAGAGTAGGTTCTTTTTTTTTTTTTTTTTAAATTAAGAGTATTTCTGTTTTTCTTAATAGCTATTTTACATTCACTGTGAATAAAGAGGACAAATAAAAAGGGATATAAAGAATTTATTTAAGTAGATTTGAAGCTAGATCAAACAGACTCGGATAAAATTATAATTGTGATAAAATTTGGAGGGCGTAATAACCGTGAAGTTGATCGCCCAGATATACCACTAACCTAACCTAACCTTTAAATTCACTGTCGTGCCAGGGAAAATTTATATTTGAATTTCTTATTGTAGAGCTTTTCGGGATCTAATAGAAGTCCTAGTTAGCTATGACAGTGAAGTATGTATGGGTGCTGAAGAAAAATATAGGTCTACTCCGAATATGGGAGAGAAAGGTTCTGTGAAAAATATACGGCCCTATATATGAAAATAACAGGTGGCGTATAAAAACAAATATCGAACAGCAAAGTCTATTCGGAGAGCCCGATCTAGAAACCTATATTAAGAAAGGAAGATTAAGATGGATCGGACATGTAGAACGCTTGGAATAGGCCAGAATTACGAAACCCAATAGGACAAAGATCGAAGGGGAGACCACGCCTGAGAAGGGTGGATGATGTGGAGGTGATCTCAGAAAGATGGGTTTAATAAAGTTGAGAAGAAAAGCAGCGGATAGAGAGAAGTGAAGGAAGATAGTTAAGGTTTGATAGTTCATTTCTTAAATGAATTTTAACAATAATTGTTATTCCAATACAATTATTGTATTTCAATCTTATACTAATAGGAAAGTAATCGAAAAAAAATTTTTATTAAAAAAAATAATAAATACTTTTTTATTCAAATATTCATAGTATAAAGAAAATTACCTATTTAATGTACATAACATTATGAACAAAAACTGAAGATTAAAAAATTAAAAATTTAAATAATAAAAATAATTTAGAAAATAATGAAATAATTAGATATACTTACTAGGAAAACATAAATGTGTCAGTTTTTATATGGGACTACCTTAGTGAGAAAAAAAAAAAAAAATACTGAAAATTTTGAAGGTTTTACCTTCTCTAAAATTACATAGGTTAAATGATGATTCTTCATTTTTCGAGAAAATCACAAAAAACTAAAAATATTTGTGCAAAAAGTGTATTTTCATAAAGTCCTGCACGTTCCATCGGGTAATACTGCGTGCTGGAAAATAATTTACGAGTAAATGCTATTTTTCAGAATACTTTTACAACAATTACAAAAGTATATTGGCTTTTTGAGTAAGCTTAATTTCTTAATTTACGGGGAGTAAAATTAGAAAAGATGAATATTCTCACGTTATCGTTACCAATAAAATATCTAGGTTCAGTGTTTAAACTTAAAAAGAAAGGATTAAAATGTTAGCCATTATACTATCATTTTAATCCTTTTTTGGAGGAATCCAGCCTCGCATTCTCACATTAGTGGTGTTGCTAGTAGTGTTCAGTGAAGTCAACAAATATGGCTAGATTTACCTACGCTGAATATGCGGACATAGTCTACGTCTACCGATTCTGCGATGGCAAACCACGTCAGGTAGTTCGGGAATATCGCAGGCGGTTTCCTGACCGAGAAACCCCACACAGAGGTGTTTTTACCAGCACTTTCAGAAGGCTTCGAGAGACTGGGTCGTATGGAAGCCGACCTGTGGCGCAGGGAGAAGATACTGCGGCCAGAGATGGGCAGATTCGTATTCGAAAATTCGAATCCGAATTTGATTCACAGCACCTTAACGTGTCTATTCGAATACGAATACATTCGTATTCACAAGTGTGAATTCGAATAGATTCATATTTGCAAGTGTGAATCCGAATACGAAATTTGGATTCACACCTATGAATCCGAATCCGAATCTAATCGGATTCACACCTATGAATCCAAATCTTTTCGGATTAACATCTATGATTACGAATCCATTTGGATTCACACTTGGATTCACTGAAAAATTCAATTCAAAATGCCAATATAAATAAATATCTGTCTGTCTGGACCTCGCTACAGGTTGGGTTCTGGGTATTAGCGAATTTCTGAAGAAAAATTACGGTATTGCAATGGGTCCAAAAATTGTAGAAGTGGAATTTTTCAAAAAAAATGTATACAGAAATCCTTTCCAGAACAATCCGAAGCAAACCCCAAAGTTTAACATTATATATATATATATATATACATATATATATATATATATATATATATATATATATATGAAAGCTATGATGGAAGCTCATGGAGCTTTAACAATCTATTAAAGCATTTAACCACATAGACTTAATTGTATTTTATTTTATTGCACAGAAGATGTTGTTGGGGAGACTATATATTTTATTATACTGACGTAAACTACTTCCTTTCTTACGTCCGGCAGCGGTTTTTGTACCTATGTAACTTAACCCTATGCACTCGAGGTCTCCGGAGCGGAGCCATTTAAAATTTGTCTTCAAACTCGAGGGCTCCGCTACGGAGACAATGCAAACAATTTTCAGTTTTTAACAAACAAGGACAGAAACAAGTCATAAAAACTATTTATAGGATATTTCGCTTTTGGTGATTAATGACGGTCGCGGCTCGCGGTGTTTTTCATTATTTTTAAAGTACATTAATCTTTTAACATCGGCTATATTTTGTGGCCGAAAAAAAATTAATTTTTTTTTTTTTGTAACTATGTGTTCTTATAGCTTCAGAAATACATATAACCTAAATTTCATTACAATACCTTACTTGGTTTTAAAATTTTACTGTATAATGCAGGGTGTACGTTTTCGCGAATAAGTTGCGTGGAGTTGCCGGTAGGCAACGTCCGAAACGGTGCCGAGTTCAAAGGGTTAATATAGGAATATGTTTGTAACTCACCGTCCGTTATTGTCAATAAGTGAACGAATCTTATCCAATGATACAGATAACTATTAAATTATTCAGGCTTCACTGTGAGTTGTTGTTACATAAATAAACTAGCTGTATATACCGGTTTCTCCCGGAGAATTTCATTTTTTAAATCTATAGAATCTATAAAGTGAGACTTTTATCGAATCAAACGGTCGATTTCGTAAAAACAAATCTAAAGCGAGATCAAAACGATTATTATAACAATAAAGAATATACCGAGAGATTGGCTGAAGTTATGCAATTTTAATATGGACAGGTGTTCGCACCTGGTATCAAAGAACCACTGAGCGAAATTTGGAGAATTTAGGACAAACGGTATGAATTTCTATAAAGAACAAACAAACAAACAGAATTTCATCTTTATTTATATAGATAGGTAACTACAAGAAAAATACTGAATTAATTGAGAGCTTTCCATCGAATAGAAAACGATTTTCGTTTTTCGCAAAATATTCTAAAGAGAAATAGAAAGAGAGTATTCCACTATCGGTACCGCTCCGGTCTCGCTCCGCTACCGGTCCGTTCTCGCTCTACCCCATTCACACTATCGCTCTGCTCCCGACCCGGTCTCACTGGCAAAATATTCTAAAGAGGAAGAAAGAGGGTAATCACAATATTGGTACAGGTCCGGTCTCGCTCCGCTCCCGCTCCACTCCGGTGATGCCGGATACACCGGCGGCACATCAATACCAACCCTGGTACAAGCGTCCGAAGAGCTGCTTCAGTTCTTGGCATACCAAGGGTAACCATTTGGCGCACATTAAGGGCTGACCGCAGGCATGCTTACCATGTACAAAAGGTACAAAATTTAATACCCGCTGATTATCCCCGCCGATTAAATTTTCGTAATTGGTACAATGAACAATTGCAAAACGATGTAAACTTAAGTTCGAAAGTAATCTGGACGGACGAAGCGACTTTTACACGTGTGGGCAGATTCAATCAAAGAAACTACCACCTTTTGGGCACATGAAAATCCCCGCGCTGTTAGAGAATTTCACTATCAACATGAGTTTTCTGTGAACGTGTGGGTCGGTCTTTGTGATAATGGCATAATAGTTCCCGTATTTTTACCTGCTCGACTTAATGCTGAAAGTTATTATCTATTCCTCGAGAATGACTTACGGGCACTTTTGGAAGATATCCCTTTGGAAAGAAGGCTTGAGAACTGGTTTCAACTCGATGGTTGTCATGCACATTACGGAAGGGCCGTGCGAGACTGGTTGGACGAGGTGGGCCGTTTACTCTGCTGTAAAATAAAACTGTTGTCTTCTTTTCTCCTCTTATTTATTTATTTTTTTCTCGCTTATTGTACCTTCGCTTATTGCCAATGTTTCGATCCCACTTGTGAATCTTCATCAGGGCTAAAAGAAAACAAATATATGTCATCAGGGCTAAAAGAAAACAAATATATGCTAATAAAAGAAAAATTGTTATTGTACTTATACAATAAATATTTATTTGTTGCATATATTTGTTTTCTTTTAGCCCTGATGACATATATTTGTTTTCTTTTAGCCCTGATGAAGATTAACAAGTGGGATCGAAACGTTGGCAATAAGCGAAGGTACAATAAGCGAGAAAAAAATAAATAAATAAGAGGAGAAAAGAAGACAACAGTTTTATTTTACAGCAGAGTAAAATAAAAACAATTTGAATAAATAGATAACATAGTGTATTAAAAAGAATTATATCTAAACAGTCGGGAATCCCCCACTACGCTCCTAATTCCCACCTCCTTGCTCCCATTCTCAACCAGTCTCCCTAAATCCACTTCGTTCCCTCCTCAAACTCCTGTCGTTCCAAATATAGTCCTGAAAAACTCATCTATCTCATTCCACAATTCTGTTAAAAACCTAGGCGTTATCTTCGATCAATCCCTCTGTTGGAAACCACACATCTCACAAATTTCCCGCCGAACTATCTCAATCTTGAAACAATTCAACCGTCTACGATATCTTCTTCCATTTAAAACCCGCCAACTCCTGGTCTCCTCTCTTATCTTCCCCCACTTTGACTATGGCTGTATGAAAAAAGTGCCCGGTACATCAAGCCTTACCATGTAAAGAAAGCATTCTTTTCATACAGAATTATTTACGTTAGGTATAAAGAATAGTACTCTTTGCCTTGAGCTTTAAGGATCTTTTTTTTTTTTTTGCTTTTAATTATCTCCCTATTAATAATCAAACTTAATTTATAAAAAAAATAAATTAAAAAAATAAGACCAACACTAAATAACAATAAATCTTCCAAATACTTAAATTTAAATTAGCCGTTAGAGAAACCCGATATGTCCACAGATTCAAATTGATGGAAAAGAGAAAAAAAGATTTTAGATCGTAAGTAACCATGCCATAAAAAAGGGGGCTTAAGTTACATTCATCAAGTAGATGGTGTAGTAGGTTTCGTTTTTTGTTCCTGTATGGGATGCAACTGAAATGCAAAAAGCAATTTTTGATTCTGGAAGCCCCCCTTTTTTCCGTTTTCACTACGTTTTCGACAAAAAAAAACTAATCTATACATTTTTAAACTAAACTAAATTCAGTACATTGTGAGACCGAAACTTACTCAGTATACGAAAAAGCTTCTGAGATATATCTTTTCAAATTATGTATTCACAAGCCTGCCATTGTTTATTCCATCGGCTTTATGATGGCAGAGATTCACTTTTCATATTAGGCGATTAGATATATTCATTTTGTTTGCACAAAAAGTAGTAAGAAATGAGTCACTTTAAGGTGGGCTCCGGGCTTAGCTGTCGTCTAGTTCAAAGCTAACCACTCCATCAAATCTCCCCCCTTCCCACTTTTTCCGAAGGTAACACCTTCGGTTCGGTGGGGCTTCAAGATTTTTGGCAGGTTTTTGCCCGGAAGATTTAGAAAGGGTTAAACATCCGGGCGTCCTTTAGATAAAGGTTTATGATTAGATACTGACCAACCATTTTTTAAAAATAAAATGATCGTTGCTTCAATCTTCTGTTTGATCTTTTCATTTTTAAAAATACTAAAACAAAACTCATTTGCATCGGCATTGGGTGTAGTAATTCATATTTTTTCTTTGCTGCTAAGTAAGTTGTTGCTTATCCCTCTCGGATGCCTTTAATTTCACTTTCTTTAAAAAAAATAGTACAAATTTTCGAGAATGGATCATGTTAACCCTGGCAATTAAAACAATTAATTGAGCTCTTACACTCCACTCCTTCGTGTTTATTTTTACCGCAAAATTTACAAAGTGTTTCTTTAATACAAAATGTTTTAGTATGACCAAACTTAAGACATACGTAACAACGAGTTGGGTTTGAGCTAAATATTTAGTTTGACTGAGATATTATAAAATCCTATTTTTATTTAGGTGGGAATAGTGGGGTTATTGAAGGTTATGAGGTAATTATGACTGTTTTGTTTTTCGTTATTATTGGAATATGTTAATCTCTTCACATCATCAACATTCTTTTATTATAATTCATTTTTTATTTCATCAATAGAACGAGAATTCCAATGCTCCATTATTAGAGCCATACTGCCAAAAATTAGAGCGAGTTGCTTTGAATTATTTTAAGACAATTTATCATTGGCCAGGAAATACCCCAAATCATTACGTACGCCTAGAAACTGTAGAGAGATTTAGTTAGAGACAGAGGTCCTTAAAAGAATGATTCGTGGGTATCGAAAAGTAGATTTAATGGAACATAATCGATTACCAAAATTATGTTTAAACATTCTGAAAAAACTCAGCTTAAATATGTTCATAAACGTTAATTCCATTGGTATTTACAATTGTTAATAAAACTAAGATCAATAGATTCGGCTGATTTATTTAACATTAAAAGCAAAGAGCTATTTGATATAGAATTTAAAAATACCATTGAAAAATTCACAAATAAGCAACTTTCTATAGATGTTCAAGCTCTTCTGAATTCCAAATACAACAAAAATTTTAGGAATATTAGTAACTTCAAAATGGGTGAATATTATCTAAAAATGAGAGCTCCAATAAGGAAGCATAGAGTGAATAGCCAACTGAGGTTATGTCAACCTGACAGCTTAGAAGTAACATCGTTTGGTTTGTTACTAATAGAAAATAAAAATAAATTTAATGATTTATTTAGGTATGCTGAAGATTGCCTAAAATTAGGAAACCTTGTTATATATACACAAGAATAGTCTTATTTTAATTGCAAAATGTAAATAATAATGGTTGAACTTTTTTTTTATTTTATTTTAATTCGTTTAAGTAAGTTTGTTTTGTTTTCTTTAATATTATATTTATATTGAGTTAGGAAGAATTATAAAAATTGTATGAATGATTGTACCTATGTACATTGGCTTGTGTATGAAATACATATATACATTAATTTTGTTAACTTTAAAATTACGTTCTATTAATTTTAGGAAATAATTTTATATCCTTATAACAATATGTATTTGTATGCACATGTACACATGTATATCCATGTGTATATTCCATATTATTATTTTTTTATTTTTCTCTTTATCATGTTCATTTAATTTTATTAATACTTTATTATTGCTCAATACCATTTGTATAGGGATTCCCCCTACCCCCCCAAAAAAAATATATATATTCTATTCTATTCTAAGAAGCTAAAGAAGTTTATTAAAGATAAAGATCTGAAAATAGAAGGAATAAAAAGAACCCTTTCTTTTTAGGATGATTGATAATCAGGATTTTCAGTCAAAACATTTTCTTTATTTGGATAGACAAGCTTTTTTAATGTATGTATCTAAGCCTTTTTAATGTAAACTACCTCTCTTTCCAATGTTTGGTATAATAACATGTTTATATTAGTCAATTGTTATTAACCGACTTCGAAAGGGAAAGTTACTCAATTCGATACGTATATGCCTTTTTCAAATAATTTAATAACATGAAATAATTTAATCCACAATAATGAGTAAATTAATAAATGCCTTTTTTTTTTTTCTATGTATGTCCACCGATTACTCAGAGATGGGTTGACCAATTGGAACGAAACCTTTTGCATCTTGTTGAATATTTTTCCGAGATGGTCCTATTAAACCCTTTTGGGGTTCTTAATTTATTTAAGAAGTTATCGGGAAAAAATAATTATTTACTTATTAAGAAAATAATTATTTAATTATTGCTCAAAATATTTACTTATTGGAAAAACATATGTCATATAACATAAGGAATGCTCCAACACGTTGATAATTAACGAACTGTTCATGAGCTTTCCCCATTTTTTTTTTATTCTAAATTTGATTGGTTGATTTTAAGTAATGCTCAATACTGTTTTAATGAATTGGTTGGGAAAACCAACTAATCAAATTCAGAATCAAAAGAGTGGGGGAGAACATTTGCAGTCTGTTAGTTATTGACGTGTCTTTTGGAACAAACCTTAAACATAACCTTAAATAAATTTTCAACAAAAGATAATAAATAAAGATTTATAATATCAGTAGAATGTAATATCGCTGTCGTTTTCTGAAGAATGAAACTTTTTTATGATGTCGGCAAAGTTATTGTAGTTTCGACCCTGTTCCTGGAAAATTTTGCCAAGAAATAAAACTCAAGAACATTTTTCTGGGTAATTTAAAAGATTAATTTTATGGATTTAAGGAGATTAGAGCTACCATTAAACACCGAAAACAGAAAAAAAATCCTAATTATAAGTCTAAACGACGGATGGACACCATAATCATAAGACCACAACATTCATGGAATTTCAAGAAAGACCGAGCATTGATAACCCTTTATAAAGCAGATTTTTAAGACTTTTTCAAGTTCCGGAAGGAAAGGTGGCAATTATTGATTCATATTATATTTTGATTTCCGACTTTAAAAAGGAATTCAATTCTTCCTGGAAAAGCTTATTTTCAGTTGATTTAGGGGCCTTAACAAAGGATCCAGGCACCTCTGCCTTCTTCCGGATACACTCGGTTAGTGTTGGACATTAATATACAACGTAATCATAAAATCTAGTGCGTATTCTTCATTCTGGAGTGAAACTTTTGTAATTTTATCCGAATTAGTGTGATCGGTTTTTTTTTTTCTTTTCTCATTTTTTTCTTTAAGTTACAATAACGTCCCTAGCTGGTGGCACAGACAGGATTTGCAGAAATTACATTATTTAAAAACTAGTTTGCCGATGTTCATTCATCAATAAAAATTGCAGAAAAAGTTTGATATCTCCCTTATCATTCTATGAAAGTCCCCACAGCAAAAATTAAGCAGCAATAAAAATGATGGGTGTCAAAAAGGCTACCCCGCTAGAATTGAAGCCTGAATTTGTGTTCCCTTCCCAATTGGAAAAACAATTTGGACTTAAAAAAAAAAAATCCATTTCTAGTTAAAGTAGGGAGGGGGTTAAAAGGTGTGTAATGTAAGCAATGCACTAGAGCATCAACTTTTCTGTGTGTATTCATAAAATTGAAAAGGTGAGGAGGCTAATTAAACACTTAAGATCTGTATAAAAAAAACCTTCGAATTTTTTTAGTAACCTACGCATGGCTTTCTACAAATTGTCTCCCGCCTCTAAAAAGTATGAAATAAAAAACTTTTTATAAAAAAAAAAAATTAAACCGCCATCGAAAACTGGGAACCGGTAACCTCCGGCCTTCTTCGGGAAAGAAGGCAGAGGTGCCTGGATCCTTTGTTAAGGCCCCTAAATCAACTGAAAATAAGCTTTTCCAGGAAGAATTGAATTCCTTTTTAAAGTCGGAAATCAAAATATAATACGAATCAATAATTGCCACCTTTCCTTCCGGAACTTGAAAAAGTCTTAAAAATCTGATTTATAAATGCAATAAAACGAATAATTTTATTTTGATTTGTGCGAATACATACCAGCTGTTATTAAATTAAAGTATTAAATACTATGTTCATTACTACACCAACATTACGGAGGCGGCGCAAAATAGAAAATTTCCAAATGACATGTTACTGATCACGATTTTATTAGAGAACGATAAACATTAAAATCGATAGACATGAAGAGAAGATCTATTTAGAAGATTTTCTAGTCTTAAAAACTTTAAAATTTGTGCCGCCTCGGAAAATATTGTGTAGTAATGAACATGGTATTTAATATTTTAATTTAATAATTTTAATAGCAGTTGGTATGTATTCGTACAAATCAAAGTAAAATTATTCGTTTTATTGCATTTTCCCGCTTTTTTTACCATTTTGAATTTTGCTGTATATTCATAAAAATCAGAAGGTAATTATTTCATACTTTTTAGCGCATTTATTTTTACCGGTTCCCAGTTTTCGATGGCGGTTTAATTTTTTTTTATAAAAAGTTTTTTATTTCATACTTTTTAGAGGCGGGAGACAATTTGTAGAAAGCCATGCGTAGGTTAATAAAAAAATTCGAAGGTTTTTTTTATACAGATCTTAAGTGTTTAATTAGCCTCCTCACCTTTTCAATTTTATGAATACACACAGAAAAGTTGATGCTCTAGTGCATTGCTTACATTACACACCTTTTAACCCCCTCCCTACTTTAACTAGAAATGGATTTTTTTTTTTTTAAGTCCAAATTGTTTTTCCAATTGGGAAGGGAACACAAATTCAGAAACTTAGTTGCGAAACACTTAGGCTTCAATTCTAGCGGGGTAGCCTTTTTGACACCCATCATTTTTATTGCTGCTTAATTTTTGCTGTGGGGACTTTCATAGAATGATAAGGGAGATATCAAACTTTTTCTGCAATTTTTATTGATGAATGAACATCGGCAAACTAGTTTTTAAATAATGTAATTTCTGCAAATCCTGTCAGTGCCACCAGCTAGGGACGTTATTGTAACTTAAAGAAAAAAATGAGAAAAGAAAAAAAAAACCGATCACACTAATTTGGATAAAATTACAAAAGTTTCACTCCAAAATAAAGAATACGCACTAGATTTTATGATTACGTTGTATATTAATGTCCAACACTAACCGAGTGTATCCGGAAGAAGGCAGAGGTGCCTGGATCCTTTGTTAAGGCCCCTAAATCAACTGAAAATAAGCTTTTCCAGGAAGAATTGAATTCCTTTTTAAAGTCGGAAATCAAAATATAATATGAATCAATAATTGCCACCTTTCCTTCCGGAACTTGAAAAAGTCTTAAAAATCTGCTTTATAAAGGGTTATCAATGCTCGGTCTTTCTTGAAATTCCATGAATGTTGTGGTCTTATGATTATGGTGTCCATCCGTCGTTTAGACTTATAATTAGGATTTTTTTTTCTGTTTTCGGTGTTTAATGGTAGCTCTAATCTCCTTAAATCCATAAAATTAATCTTTTAAATTACCCAGAAAAATGTTTTTGAGTTTTATTTCTTGGCAAAATTTTCCAGGAACTGGGTCGAAACTACAATAACTTTGCCGACATCATAAAAAAGTTTCATTCTTCAGAAAACGACAGCGATATTACATTCTACTGATATTATAAATCTTTATTTATTATCTTTTGTTGAAAATTTATTTAAGGTTATGTTTAAGGTTTGTTCCAAAAGACACGTCAATAACTAACAGACTGCAAATGTTCTCCCCCACTCTTTTGATTCTGAATTTGATTAGTTGGTTTTCCCAACCAATTCATTAAAACAGTATTGAGCATTACTTAAAATCAACCAATCAAATTTAGAATAAAAAAAAAAATGGGGAAAGCTCATGAACAGTTCGTTAATTATCAACGTGTTGGAGCATTCCTTATGTTATTTCCTTTTGAGCAATAATTAAATAATTATTTTCTTAATAAGTAAATAATTATTTTTTCCCGATAACTTCTTAAATAAATTAAGAACCCCAAAAGGGTTTAATAGGACCATCTCGGAAAAATATTCAACAAGATGCAAAAGGTTTCGTTCCAATTGGTCAACCCATCTCTGAGTAATCGGTGGACATACATAGAAAAAAAAAAAAGGCATTTATTAATTTACTCATTATTGTGGATTAAATTATTTCATGTTATTAAATTATTTGAAAAAGGCATATACGTATCGAATTGAGTAACTTTCCCTTTCGAAGTCGGTTAATAACAATTGACTAATATAAACATGTTATTATACCAAACATTGGAAAGAGAGGTAGTTTACATTAAAAAGGCTTAGATACATACATTAAAAAAGCTTGTCTATCCAAATAAAGAAAATGTTTTGACTGAAAATCCTGATTATCAATCATCCTAAAAAGAAAGGGTTCTTTTTATTCCTTCTATTTTCAGATCTTTATCTTTAATAAACTTCTTTAGCTTCTTAGAATAGAATAGAATATATATATTTTTTTTGGGGGGGGGGGTAGGGGGAATCCCTATACAAATGGTATTGAGCAATAATAAAGTATTAATAAAATTAAATGAACATGATAAAGAGAAAAATAAAAAAATAATAATATGGAATATACACATGGATATACATGTGTACATGTGCATACAAATACATATTGTTATAAGGATATAAAATTATTTCCTAAAATTAATAGAACGTAATTTTAAAGTTAACAAAATTAATGTATATATGTATTTCATACACAAGCCAATGTACATAGGTACAATCATTCATACAATTTTTATAATTCTTCCTAACTCAATATAAATATAATATTAAAGAAAACAAAACAAACTTACTTAAACGAATTAAAATAAAATAAAAAAAAAGTTCAACCATTATTATTTACATTTTGCAATTAAAATAAGACTATTCTTGTGTATATATAACAAGGTTTCCTAATTTTAGGCAATCTTCAGCATACCTAAATAAATCATTAAATTTATTTTTATTTTCTATTAGTAACAAACCAAACGATGTTACTTCTAAGCTGTCAGGTTGACATAACCTCAGTTGGCTATTCACTCTATGCTTCCTTATTGGAGCTCTCATTTTTAGATAATATTCACCCATTTTGAAGTTACTAATATTCCTAAAATTTTTGTTGTATTTGGAATTCAGAAGAGCTTGAACATCTATAGAAAGTTGCTTATTTGTGAATTTTTCAATGGTATTTTTAAATTCTATATCAAATAGCTCTTTGCTTTTAATGTTAAATAAATCAGCCGAATCTATTGATCTTAGTTTTATTAACAATTGTAAATACCAATGGAATTAACGTTTATGAACATATTTAAGCTGAGTTTTTTCAGAATGTTTAAACATAATTTTGGTAATCGATTATGTTCCATTAAATCTACTTTTCGATACCCACGAATCATTCTTTTAAGGACCTCTGTCTCTAACTAAATCTCTCTACAGTTTCTAGGCGTACGTAATGATTTGGGGTATTTCCTGGCCAATGATAAATGATTGGCGATTCGTCCCACTGTGCGCCGCCTCGGAAAAGTTTGTGTAGTAATGAACATGGTATTTAATATTTTAATTTAATAATTTTAATAACAGTTGGTATGTATTCGTACAAATCAAAATAAAATTATTGCATAATTTAAAATAAATAATAAAATATTCGTTTTATTGCATTTTCCCGCTTTTTTTACCATTTTGAATTTTGCTGTATATTCATAAAAATCAGAAGGTAATTATTTCATACTTTTTAGCGCATTTAATTTTACTGGTTCCCAGTTTTCGATGGCGGTTTAATTTTTTTTTTTATAAAAAGTTTTTTATTTCATACTTTTTAGAGGCGGAAGACAATTTGTAGAAAGCCATGCGTAGTTTACTAAAAAAAATCGAAGCTTTTTTTTTTTTTATATAGATTTTAAGTGTTTAATTAGCAGTCACCTTTTCAATTTTATGAATACACACAGAAAAGTGGATGCTCTAGTGCATTGCTTACATTACACAACTTTTAACCCCCTCCCTACTTTAACTAGAAAAGGATTTTTTTTTTTTTTTTAAGTCTAAGTGTTACTTAGTAGGAATTATCAATCATTAATTTTCCAATTACTTTTTCTTTTTTTCGATTTTTTGCACTCCATTTACTTGCCTCTACTGCTGTCCAGTGATGAAAGAGTATCAAGAAGAAGAATGAAAGAAACAAACAATGGACAATGGAAATGGACTTAAGACAGTGTGGGTTGGATAAGTTTATGGGTTTTTCGCATTCGAGGCATTCATATATTCAGGTACCGAAATAACAAAAGTACATGTTGTGTACTATATTTCCCAATAAATGAAATTTTCCTAGGACACTTTCTCCCAGTATTCGTGTAATTATAATTAAATTGTCTTTGCAGACATTACATTATTTAAAAACTAGTTTGCCGATGTTCATTCATCAATAAAAACTGCAGAAAAAGTTTGATTTCTCCCTTATCATTGTATGTAAGTCCCCACAGCAAAAATTAAGCAGCCATAAAAATGATGGGTGTCAAAAAGGCTACCCCGCTAGAATTGAAGCCTAAGTGTTGTGTTCCCTTCCCAATTGTAAAAACAATTTGGACTTAAAAAAAAAAAAAATCCTTTTCTAGTTAAAGTAGGGAGGGGGTTAAAAGTTTTGTAATGTAAGCAATGCACTAGAGCATCCACTTTTCTGTGTGTATTCATAAAATTGAAAAGGTGACTGCTAATTAAACACTTAAAATCTATATAAAAAAAAAAAAAAGCTTCGATTTTTTTTAGTAAACTACGCATGGCTTTCTACAAATTGTCTTCACCCTCTAAAAAGTATGAAATAAAAAACTTTTTATAAAAAAAAAATTAAACCGCCATCGAAAACTGGGAACCAGTAAAATTAAATGCGCTAAAAAGTATGAAATAATTACCTTCTGATTTTTATGAATATACAGCAAAATTCAAAATGGTAAAAAAAGCGGGAAAATACAATAAAACGAATATTTTATTATTTATTTTAAATTATGCAATAATTTTATTTTGATTTGTACGAATACATACCAACTGTTATTAAAATTATTAAATACTGTTATTTAATTGTAAAAATATTAAATACCATGTTCATTACTACACAATCTTTTCCGAGGCGGCGCACAGTGGGACGAATCGCCAATCTATGTGGAAATAGTTAACATCGACGAAATGGAAAAATCATGACGGTCTCTTGAAAACAACAATCTAACTAGGTCATTTCCAACTTAGTAATCGCTTGAAGCAAATATTAACAGAAAAATGGGGGGTTGAACTCGGTATTTCTCTCATAATGCTCAGTCAGTTTATTTCCAAATTATATTGCAAAATAAAAAAAATCTGGCATATGAAATCTGGTGCGTGCGCGCAACACACAACTTTCACTTACCAACTTACTTAGATTAGAAATTGACGTGTTTTGCTAATAATCATTTCCCAAAGTCACACATTTTTCTACATTCATATCTTTTTTTGTTAATCGTTAAAGCCGTTTTTGAGTAAATAAAAAAACCTGTGAAAATGATACAAAATTTATTAAGTAAAGTCCCCCCTCCCGTAGATCAATTTTGATGAAATTTTTACAGTCATATCTCGGGCATATAAATACATCAAATACCAAGTTTGATCAAAATCGTTAAAACCGTTTTTGAGTAAATAAAAAAAACAAGTGAAAATAGTACAAAATTTATTAAGTAAAGTCCCCCCTCCCGTAGATCAATTTTGATGAAATTTTTACAGTCACATCTCGGGCATATAAATACATCAAATACCAAGTTTGATCAAAATCGTTAAAACCGTTTTTGAGTAAATAAAAAAAACACGTGAAAATGATACAAAATTTATTAAGTAAAGTCCCCTCTCCGGTTAATCAATTTTGATGAAATTTTTACAGTCATATTTCGGGCATATAAATCGATCAAATACTCAGTTTAATCAAAATCGTTAGAGCCGTTTTTGAGAAAATCGAAAAAAACGTAAAAAGTTATTAAATAAAGTACCCCCTCCCTTTGAGCAATTTTGATGAAAGTTTTGCTGTCACATCGCGGGCATATACCTACACTAAATACCCAATTTCAGGATCGCACGGTTAATAGTTTTTGAGCTAGTCTGTTCACATACACACACACACACACACACACACACACACACAGACACACACACAGACCATTTCGCGGGACTTGGTTATTTCGACTCAGGGGGTCCCAAAACGTGTATTTCCGTTGAAAACCGGAAGTCGAAAATTTTCACGATCGCAATACTTCCACTTACTATATATTTCATATATAGGTAAGTGAAAGTAAAAAATCGAAGAGTGGATTGTGTTTTTTTGAAAAAAAATTATACTAGGCAATAGAAGACGATTCATAAATTAAGTTTATATAAGTTCTTGGTCCTTTAAATATGGATATAGTACAGAGTAACATCCTTTATTTTCAATAGTCGGTAAGCTATTATTTTTTATTATAAAAAATGAGATTAATAAAAATCTACACCGATCTACACCCAGATATTTTAACAGAATATAGTCCATACTATATAGAAATAAAGTATTTATTATGAATTGCTAATACCTGCTAATAAAGGTGTACGGTTTTTTTAAAGGTGTAAATCTTTCATTGTCGAGAGCCTATAATTTTCTTATTCGGAGACAATGCGGAGTTGTTAATGAAATTTATAATCATATATTGATCCAGTTTCATTAGAATACATTAAAGAAATCTCCAAAGGCACAATAAAACGAGATTCTTCGGCCATTAGGACAAGAATTAAAAGCAAATTGCAAATTTTTTTGCGAAATAGATTTCTTTTATGTTTAGGAACAAAGAATAGATGAAATGAAAAAAATCATTCCGGTTTCATGAAATCATCCGTCTACCTGAGTCATTCAAAATTATACATTGCTTGAAATGAATGCCAAAAAAATAAAAAAAGGTTTAACACCGAAAATCCGTCACGATGTTATATCAGTTAATTTTCACATCTTATTGCACTTATTAAATTTTGGTATAAATTGTTTTGGAAACTAATTTATACCAGGCTACGAAAGGCAATTCGGCAAGGAAGTTAATATCTGTATTTGGCTATTAAAATGAGACAAAATACAGAAGTCGGTAAGCTACTTATTTTATTATTTAAAAAAAACGGTGTTACCAACCAAAAATCTACTCGGACCTACACCCAGATATTTTCATTGAGTATAATCAACACTAAATAAAAAAATTAAGTGTTTCTTTACGAATTGCTATTACCTGTTTAGGTGGGTGTGCAGTTTATTTCAAGCTAAATTTGTCATTAGTGGCACTCACTAATGACAAATTTATAATATTTATAAATTACACGAGTTGGAGAACAATACAAATTTAGGCTGGTTCAACCATGTAACTTTGTCAACTCGATAATGTAGACCTTTAGTTACTTTATTTTCAAAAGAGACTGCCTGCGTTACCTTAATGATTTGTGAAGAAGGATTAAAATATTTCAGATTTGAATAAATAAGAACGATGAAATATTCGGTTATTTGTTTTTGAGAATTTGATATTACAATTTAATGTTTACATTGATTTTATAATTTATATTTTATTTTAATTTAAATTTTAGAACAATACATTTTAAAAATAATTATTCCATTATATACAATTTACCTAAATAATTATATTTTAATTATAAATTTTATTTTATTTTTGTAAATCCTTAGTCAGAAACAGTGTGTTGACTTTTATTTATTAATTCATGCTTAAATTTAATCGTTTAGAAAAATTAAAATGAAATAAGTAGCTTCCAGAATTATTTCCACCTAGATTGGCGATTCGTCCCACTGTGCGGCGCAAATTTTAAAGTTTTTAACACTAGAAAATCTTCTAAATTGATCTTCTCTTCACATCTATCGATTTTAATGTCTATCGTTCTCTAATAAAATTTTAATCAGTAACATGTCATTTGGAAATTTTCTATTTTGCGCCGCCTCCGAAATGTTGGTGTAGTAATGAACATGGTATTTATTATTTTAATTTAATAACAGTTGGTATGTATTCGTACAAATCAAAATAAAATTATTCGTTTTATTGCATTTTCCCGCTTTTTATACCATTTTGAATTTTGCTGTATATTCATAAAAATCATAAGGTAATTATTTAATACCTTTTAGCGCATTTTTACTGGTTCCCAGTTTTCGATGGCGGTTTAATTATTTTTATAAAAAGTTTTTTATTTTCAGATTATATTTTCAAATAAATACATATCAAAACATAAAATAAAAATCATATGTATATATATATATATATATATATATATATATATATATATATATATATATATATAAGAGAGAGAGAGAGAGAGAGAGAGAGAGAGAGAGAGAGTCTGGTTCCGACCGTCGTACAGTATACATCGTGTCCGTAACTGTCTTTTCAGTGTCGTAGTTAAAGTGACTTTTTTAAAGAAAAATTTACATGTTCTTATTTATGTGCTTACTGATGCTAAGTTGTTAAAATTAGAAGTAATTCAGGCTAGTGATATTCTAGCAATTAGTGAAATAAGTATAGAGAAGAACATTGGAATATAGACTTTATCTCTACCGTTCATCTATATGTAATCCTACCCATCATATCTACTTCCCCCACCTGTTTACATAATCATTATCATTCATAGCAATACGTCGTATTTATTTACATATATTTAATCAATAAACATGGCCTACACAAATGAAGATATAATGGAAGAAATTAAAAAAAATACAGTTGAAACATCTGGCATTAAAGAAAACATGGATAAAATTGTAACACTACTTCAAACAGTTATATCATAGCAAGAAGAGCTATCCAATAAATGCAGGCAACTGGAGATAAAAAATGAAAGCCTAACAAAGGAGGTAAATATGTTAAAAAAACAATTACGTAAAAATAAGTTATTGCTCTTTAACGTACCAGCTAATGAAAATGAAAATCTGGTTACTAAAGTTAAAGAGTTATGCGCTTCTGTAGACATAACAATACCTGAAAATAGTATTAATGACTGCTACAGAATCGGAAGAAAACAAGAACCAAGGCCTGTACTCATTGCATTTAACAGTTTTCTCGTGAAAAAGAAAGTATATGAGAAAAGTAATGCATTCCAACAGATTAATTGTCGTATAAGTCACGATAAAACACCTGAGGAGAGAGAAGAGGGGCGGAGAATTTATTGTTGCATGAAACTACTGAAAACTGTGGATCCAAATGTAATTTATAGAAATAAAAAATTCAAGTTGAGAGGTAACTATTATAATATAAATGAAGCTGAGGAAATAGCCGGGACTGACCTATCGGTTGCACATATGGAAACCGATGATATAAGTCAACAAACAAACAAAAAAAGAAGAATTGAAGAAATTCAACAACAATTGGATAAATTTCGATTTCGTTCCAAAAGCAACTCAATGTCATCTGCAAGCTAAGGACTACCTTCACAAAAAAATGGTAAATAATTTTAATAGCAAAAATACAATAAGAGACTTTAAGTGTAGGCTAAATAATAACCTTAATATTTTAAGCTATAATATCGAGGGCCTTAATACTAAAATTAATGATCAAAATTTTATTAATTTCATTGAGCAACACGATATTTTTTTCTTACTAGAAACATTTATAGAGCTAAAAGATATAAAAAAATATGATAAATTCTTTACAGATTATATTGTAAAATGGATACCGGCAACACGTAATAAAAAATTAGGTAGGTCTATCGGTGGTGCATTATATGGTTTTAAAAAAAGCATAAACACAGTTAAAGCTTGTTCTTTTTGTGAATTATCAGAACGCTGGGTTGTAAACATTTCACTAAAGGATAATACTATATATGTAATACCGGCATATTTAAACTTCAATAACTGGGAATCAGACTTTAATAATTTATATCAAGTATTGAACGACCACTCTGATAAATTATTTATTTTGATTGGCGATCTGAATAGTAGAGTGGCTAATTTGCAAGAAGTAGCGGATGAAATAAGAGTAATAAATTCCAATATAACGGAAATAAGGCAATCTAAAGATCTGGTTGTAAACTCTAATGGTAAAAAATTATTGTATCTTATGGATTCTTTTGATTTGATTCTTCTTAATGGAAGAACAGAAAATGATTATTACGGAGAATTCACCTATATAAGAAAGGATTGTTGCTCTGTGATTGATCTATGCTGTATATCTAAAGATCTTCTGAAATATGTGGCTTCATTTAAAATTGAATCTCAAATATACTCTTTACATATGCCCATTGTATTAAAGTTTTATTTAGGAAAAAGTATTAAAAATAACAGTTTCTTACCGTTACTACCTAAACTAAATTGGAAAGCTCAAGAAAAAATAGTATATCAAAATAAAGTACAAAGTACAGTAGAAAAAATAGTAAATGATAGTGAAGAAAATACTGAAACTCCAAGTAGTGATTTGTTGTTAGATATTATAAATTGTGCTGCAAATAGACCTAGATCCAAACAACCTGTAAAATCTAATAGGAGTCAAAAATGGTTTAATAAGGAATGCGCTATAGCTAGAAAACAATCGTATGCAAATTTAAATATCTACAGAAAGACCAATGTCTTTGAAGACAAGCAAAAATATTTAAATTCAAATGCAATTTACAAAACGATATGCAAGAAGGCGCGTAGGATCTTTTATACATTACAGGTTGAAACTATAAGCAATAGTAAAAATACAAAAGAATTCTGGTATGCGGTTAGGAGTTTAAAGCGTAACCAATTATGGGCGTCAGATCCTGGAATAGATATGAAGGAATGGTTAACACACTTCAAACATTTGTACAATCCACCGCTAAATGCTTATAGAATACAATATGCAGAACCGTTTATCACTGATGAATTTCTTGATAATCGATTCACTATGGAAGAATTAAAATTAATTCTTGCTAAAGCAAAGGATAATAAAGCGCCGGGCATGGATCGTATCCCATACGAATTTTTTAAAAACGCCCCAGTAAATTTTTTGGAAATTCTTCTGAATCACTATAATCATATATACTCATCAGGAATCGTCCCACGTAATTATAATCAGTCAATTATATTTCCTCTATATAGGTCTGTCTACAAAATTTATAAAAACGATAAAGAAGTTACACGAAAATACTGAGGACTATGTTTGGGGAAGAGAAGGTCTTTCAGAAACGTTTGATATAAGTATGGGCGTGAAACAAGGAGGCCTTCTTTCGCCTTTGCTTTTTTCCTTGTTCTTAAATGATATCGAGGATTGCCTGGATGGAGGTGTACTATTTATGAATACCAGAATAAAAGTGCTTGCATTTGCGGATGATTTAGTCCTATTGGCTTCAGATCCGGTAACGCTCCAGCTAATGATTACTCAAATAGAAGCATATTTTCTGAAATGGAATCTTATAGTAAATCTAGTGAAATCCAAAATTATAATTTTTCGAAAGGGCGGAAGACCTGCAAAGAATGAAAAATGGTATTTTGCACAGTCATCAGTAGAAGTTGTCAACAAATACAAATATCTTGGAATATTATATTCCTCCGGCATGTCACATGAAGAACATTTAAGAGAAAAACTACAAACTGCTAAAAATGGTTTAAACTCTTTATGGCAAAAACTTATAAAAAATAAGGACATCGCATATTCAGCAAAAATGCAGCTATTTAACACTGTATCCAGAACATTACTCTGTTACGGGGCTCAGGTCTGGGGCGGAAAAATGTACAACAAAGTTGAAACTCTTTTACCATTCTTCTTGAAAAAAATGTTTAATCTACCAATTAACACACCGAACTATATTCTATACTTGGAAACAGGATTAAAGCCCATATATTTACACACCTTAAAACTACATTTCAAATATATAATTAAAGTAATAAATTCCCCCAATAGACTCACAAATACTCTGGCATTGGAATGTATTAAAAAGAATGTAGGGTGGTATAAAGATGCAAATGAACTCGCCCAAATACATAATGCTCCTCAGATTAATCTTGATAATGTTTCGGAATGGTCCAATATATTTAAATTAATAGTTAAAAATTTAGATGAAGGAATGAAAAATAAATATATAGCTGCGGCTGTTAGTTCATGTAATAGTGTAACTTATAAATATCTCGAATATGACCTACCCGAAAATGCTCAGTACATGAACAATACATACAAAACGCATGAGATTCAATGGATATTGAAAATAAGAGGGGAACTGATGTACCTAAACTATAGTAGGCATTCAGGAAGATCTGAAACAACATGCACTATTTGTAACACTGGAGAAAATGAAGATATGATTCATTTTATTGCCACATGTCCAACTCTCTGTGATATAAGTTCTAAATGGTTCGGTATTGAAACTTTAGAAATGGATGAATTATGCACTTTTCTAAATGGGAAGAATTGGAAAACTATTATTTCATATGCAAGGGAGGCGTGGAAATATAGGTGTCTGTTTAAATAATGGGCTGATATCCATTATTGTTTATTTATTTATTAATTGATTAGTATTTGTAAATGGGACCAACATAATGTTTGATTATTTATTGATGTATTGTAATGTATTGTAATGTAACTGTTAATTAGGAAAAAAAAAGAAAAAAAAAAAAGTCATATATACCTATGTAGATGTGTATATGTGTATGTATGTGTGTGTGTATGTATGTGGGTATATGTATATGTATATATGTGTATGTGTGTATGTGTATAAGTTAAGGATGGTACTTAGGCAGTATTCACCTTAATCCCAACCTACAGATTGTAAACACTGTGAATGTATATATATAGGATTAGAGGAAAGAATAAATGAGTATTGTTTCAAACTTCAATCGTGCTATTTCATTTACCTCTTCCTTTTTTTTAACTGTTTTCTACCGAGAGTGCTTAAGTGGTGCCGAAACCCGGGAGTCAGTGTGCGGAAGCCGAATTTTTTTCTCGGTAAGGCGTGAAGTGTCGTGATTGAGGAAAAATGTCTGAGGAGGCGCTAAGACAACCGATCCTAAACGTGCCCGAGATACCACCGCCGCCACGAGAAACGCTGGCCGCGGCACACGCCAACACTCTGAAATGGATGGAGCTCAGGGTAGCGACATGCCAAGACCTTAGGAAAGCGATTTCGGACCTCGAGCGCTTTACAGGGGAAATAGGGGAGCTGAACCATTTCCTGAAAGGTGGAGATCGCCTGATGGAACGAATCAATTCCAAGGTGGCCGACAATCTTGTGAATGCCGGGGACGCACAAGCACTCAAAGCCGCTGTAGTGTGTCGGGTGAAGAGAAACATCCTCAATCATATACAAGCCGACGAGGAGACACCATGGCTGATAGTGAAGGAGAGGCTGAAAAAAGCGTACGGGGGTGGACGGTGGACACCCGAAGAAGACATGTTCCAAATGCTCCGCGAGACAAAGTCACCGCGACAAACGACAGGACAATATGCCGCGACGCTACTGGTCAAATTCAATCAGATCACGGAGAAGATGAGAGAGTCGCTGAGCGCGGCCGAAGTGGAAGGCAGGATGGGGTTCTTATCGACCATCCTTAAGGTACAGCTCGCTAAAGAAACAGGGAAGAGAGAAGGCTTACCTAGGGATCGCACATTCGTTGAGTGCGCACAAGAGATGATAGATTACAGCGCGAGAGAGGAAGAAAACCATACGAATTCCGAAGAGGTCGGGTGGAGCAGGGTGGCCTATAGACGCCCCAGAACATCGCCAACATCCTGGAGGAGAAGAGAGCCAACATACAACCACCGCGAAAAACCGTCAACCTCCGAGAGAAGAGCAACTCCAAGCAGACCTAGGACCAGTGCCAGAAGAGAGGACAGAAAATGTCATGGCTGCGGAAAGAGCGGGCACTTGGTTGCACAGTGTCCGCGCACTAAGTGCTTCGAGTGCGGAACGGAGGGGCATATTGCACGACAATGCCCATACCTGTATTCCAGGAGAGACTCGTATCGAGGTGAGCCAATGGAAATAAACGCACAGAAGGTTCGACGAAGAAATGACTCGACGAGGAGAAGTATAGCATCTAGAGAGTCGACAGAGGAGTCTGGCACCTCGGAGACAGACGGCGAATCCGAGGTATCTGAAGCGAGAATAACAGAGCCTAGCAGGGGCAGACGGAGTGGCGGAAGAAACAGACGAGGAGGATCTGAGGGGAGTGCCGGCAGAGGGGCGACCGCACGCTGGTGAGCTGTAATATAGAGGGGAAGTGTGGCTGGTTGCCTATAATCGAAGTGAGTGAGGGTGTGAAGTGCTTGGTGGATACCGGGAGCTCTAACACCATCATGAGCAGAAGGGCGCTGGAAAAATTGTGTGGTGGAGTGAGGATACCCCAGATTCAGGTATGTGGTTGTAAATTAATTACCCTTGGTGGTCCCTGTAGTGTAGAAGGGGAAGTAGAAATCGAGTTGGTACGGTGGGGGGCTAAAGGGGGTAAGTTAGGTGTGCACATAGTAGGAAGTATGCCACGGGAATATCAGGTTATTATAGGGTGTGACCTGCTGAGGAAGATAGGCGCGCGAGTCAAGAGCGGTAGGCGAGGGTGGAAGGTGAAAATAGGAGGAAAAGTTTATAAATGCCATACGGGTATAAAGGAGGGCAAGGCGCGGATAGGAGCGGTCAGTAGTGTAGAAGATTGGAAACGGGCGCTAAAGAAGGAATTCGGGGACATTTTCTACAAGGAGGGGGAAATACTCGGAACCACAGGGAAAACGGTTCACGAAATTCCATTAAAGCAGGAGAAAGTGACCTACATAAAAGAAAGAAGATACCCGCAAGCACTTCGCCAACACATACGCGAGGAATTAGAAGACTTAAAAAGACAGGGGATAATCGTGGACAGCACGTCACCCTACAACAGCCCCCTTTGGGCGGTAAAGAAAAAGAGTGCCGGGGAGGGTAACAAAGAAAAATATAGGGTCGTGATTGACTACCGGAAGTTGAACGAAAATACCGTGGACGAGAGATACCCAATCCCGAAGTTCGAAGATATTCTAGATAGATTGAATGGTGCTACAATATTCAGTACCCTAGATCTAAAGGCGGGATATCACCAAATCCAAATGCATCCCAAGGATCGCCATAAGACAGCATTTACGTTTGAGAGGGGGCATTATGAATTCACCCGTATGCCGTTCGGATTAAAGAATGCCCCAATTACCTTCCAGCGGTTTATGGACGAGTTCTTAAGAGGGGTCGATGAGTCCATGTGTCAAATCTATATGGACGATTTGCTAATATTTAGTAAAACGGAGACTGAACACGTGAGTCATCTACGGGAAGTGTTTGAGAGAATAAGACAATTCGGGTTGAAATTATCAGACGAGAAGTCGTTACTGGGACAGAGCCAAATCACATTTTTAGGACATACCATCTCCAAAGAAGGGGTTAAGCCCGACGCACAGAAAGTGGAGGTCATCAAGCGTATGGCAATACCACGAGACGTAAAAGGTATACGTAGGTTGCTAGGAACGCTTAACTATTACCGTAGATTTGTCCCCGAAATGGCGGAGTGCCTAGTACCTATCAATAACCTGCTGAAGAAAGGAATGAAGGTAGTTGTAACACCAGTCATGGAGGACAACATTAGGAAATGCATGAGGAGGTTACAAGAAGAGCCAGTACTCGCATTTCCAGATTTTAACAAACTATTTCATATCACAACGGATGCCAGTGAGTACGCGCTTGGGGCCGTATTATCGCAAGAGGGGGACAACGGGGAACGCCCAATAGCATATGCGAGCAGAAGACTCACTGATTCCGAGGCTAGGTACAGTGCATTAGAAAGGG
Organism: Aelia acuminata; assembly: GCA_911387785.2. Taxonomy (NCBI): domain Eukaryota; kingdom Metazoa; phylum Arthropoda; class Insecta; order Hemiptera; family Pentatomidae; genus Aelia; species Aelia acuminata. The sequence continues at coordinate 123,126,308 of OU426980.1, read as the reverse complement.
AGCTACTAGGGATTGTCTGGGCTATCGACCATTTTAGGCCCTACGTGTTCGGTAGGAAATTTCGAGTCCATACTGACCATAAACCGTTGCAGTGGGTAGGTAAATTGAAGGAGTCTTCCGCCAGAGTCACTCGCTGGAAAGAGTTTCTGACCCAATACAATATGGAAATAGTCTATAAACCAGGAAAGGAGAACGTGGTTGCCGATTGGCTCTCCCGAGCTATTACAATTAACGCCATAGAGGAAGAGAGAGGGGATACCGCCAGGGATGTGCGACAATTCCTCAGAGATTGGACCCCGGAAGGTGAAGGAGAACAGGAGTCGGCAGAATCCGAAGAAGGCTCACAGGAGGAACTGAATAGGAGCGGGGAGCGGGCGACGGAAATGGAGGAATTGGAAGAAATCATCAACGACAAACATAGACAAATAGTTTGGAAAACCAGGACATCGGGACTTATGAAAATAGAATACGGAAAATACGGGAACAGTACAATAACGACCATCTGGTCCCAGCCAGGGGCAACGGAAGACCAAATCTGTAGGGCATTAATGGACGCATCCCAACCGAGAAAAACCTATCACTTGTATGTGGGAAACGCCACAGTGTGGGAGAAAATTAAAAGGTTATGGCGAACGGAGAGAATAGGGTTAGATAGACTGTTCCTTCGATGTAAACAAATGGTGGAGACAATAAGGGACGAAGACCAGCAAAAAGAGCTGACACTTGCTTACCATCAAGGCAAAACTAACCATCGCGGGGTAACGGAAACACTACAAGCATTGCGCCGAAGATATTTCTGGTGGGGGATGAAGAAAGTTATCATGGACACCATAGGAGCATGCGAAGTCTGTTTAAGTACAAAATACGATAGGAACCCCCCGAAGGGACTACAGGAGCCAACGCCAACTGCGCAGACACCGCTGTGTGACTTACAGGTGGACACTTTTACGTGGAGGGGTCATAAATGGGTCACCATGATAGACCTTTTTAGCAAAGCCGCGATGGCATATCTTGTGCATGAACGGTCGTCAGAAGCGGTTCTAGGGGCTCTACAAACATGGTTTCAGTTTTACGGAGTGCCCGACAGAATCTCGTCCGATGGGGGCAGGGAGTTCGATAATTCTAGAATCAGACAAGAGATGCAGAACTTAGAAGTAATATGGCACATTAACACCCCGGGACACCCTAAGAGTCGAGGTACCATAGAACGACTACATAGTACTCTCAGTGATCACTTAAGAGTGTACCAGGCAGAAAAAGGCTTAGAACCGGAAGTAGCGATGCGTAAAGCAGTGGCCGCTTACAACCATTCAATACATACAGTGACGGGGTTCTCACCGTTCGAAGTCCTCTTCGGGTTACGCGGGAGACAACGAGATTATTCGGGTACGGCAGTTGATGAAGGAATGGTAAATAACGTGATTAGCAATAAAATTGAACTGGGAAAAATACGGGGAAAAGTCCGGGACAAAATAGTAAAAGAAAAGCGCCAACGGGTGGCGCGAGAGAACATGAAAGTAAAGGATATCACCGGTAACATAAGGATAGGTACTATTGTTTATAGAAAAATAGGCTCTAATAGAGGTAAGGAGTTGTTGCGCTATGAGGGACCATTCAGGGTGATAGTGATTAGAGAACATAATGTTGTTACGATTGAGAGTATGAAGGAACCGAAGAAACGACGGACGGTTCATATTGAGCAATTAAAGTTCCCAATAGTGGAGAATTAGGGACCTGGAATATCCTCGCTTACCGGCAATGTTATTGTTTTTTTTTTGTTGTTGTTTTGTACATACCTCTGGAAAAATGATCGTTTATTTAAATTTTATATTATTCTTCAGTATAAGTGTATTTTATTTTAGTTAAGTGGTTATTATACTATTTGTCAGTGGAAGTGTATTTTATTTTAGATAGGTGTTTATTTTACTTTAATTTTTAAGTTTCCAAAAGATATTTGTAAACTGGAGGGGGGGAGTTAAGGATGGTACTTAGGCAGTATTCACCTTAATCCCAACCTACAGATTGTAAACACTGTGAATGTATATATATAGGATTAGAGGAAAGAATAAATGAGTATTGTTTCAAACTTCAATCGTGCTATTTCATTTACCTCTTCCTTTTTTTTAACTGTTTTCTACCGAGAGTGCTTAAGTTATATATATATATGTGTGTGTGTATGTATATATATGTATATATATATATATATATATATATATATATATATATATATATATATATGTATATATATATATATATATATATATATATAATATATATATATAATTTAAAAAAAATGGTAGTAGTAACATCAAAAATAACAATAATAATTATAGGGTGATCAATAATAACAATTTTCTGTTTAAAACAAATTTTAAATTTATTAGTCATGATATAAATACCATTTGATAATAATATTTATAAAAGATAATGGAGATAAGATTTGTTGGATTTGTGTAATATAGTGTATGTTAAAATTAATATGTATACTTAAACATAGTGTAATGACTATTTGATATTTTCATCATATGTTTAGAATGTTACAAATTAAATTATAGATTGTTGTATTTAATGTTGGTTGTTTCATATAACAAATGATAATGTTTTGGTTCTCTTACTTATTGATTGTTCTCTTACTTATTTGTTGTTGTTATTTATTGTAATAACATTTATTTATTTATTGTAACTGATATCAACCAGTACTCACCTCTGATGGTCATTGACCAAGAGTATGTGCCAAAAAGAAATGTATATGTATTCTAATGTGTGAAAATAAAAGCACTTTAATAATAATAAATAAATATATATATATATATATATATATATATATATATATATATTAGGGTGTCCCTTATATAGGTGAAATTTTTTTTTTTTAGATATCGAAATGCATACCTCCTATTTCTTTTTAAACTATCCAGACCTACTTAAATACAAAATTTCATCTTCCAACGTTAACGTTAACCCGTGCCGACAGAACACTCAAGATTTTTAAAATTGCTGTTTTTAACCCTTTCCGTTATATAGCTAAATCAATTGAAATATTAAATTTTTTAAGAAATAATTATTAAAAGAAGATAAAAATACTGATCAGGCAGGATATTTTCTTTTCTTTATTCTCTTTTTCACAGTCTGGATACAGATTTCTATGCTCCTGAACACAGCGTAGCAAAAATTGCTTTTTGTCTTCCTTTGGAGTGATAAAACCATGCAACTCTTACATAAGTTTTTCCAGCTCTTTTAGCCGTATCATTACCTGCCCTTAAAGAAAACACTTTCCTTTTCGTCTCTGAATAGGCAGCATCTTTATCCCATGGAGAAGCGGGTCTCTGGAGGAAATTCTTATCATTGTTTAATCCAGAAATTAAATTTGTGCTCTTGACAGATACAAAGTCACTTAATGACTTTCCTGCAACAATAAATAAGGCAGTATTATTAACAATTTATTAAAAATAGTACTATTTAGTGTATTAAGCCCCTTTAAAAAGCACAAATCTTGATTTCGTGCCTTCACCGCCAGAATACATCCAAGCCATGGTTTTTCATATAAAACCGCAATGAATAAACAGACGTCGTTTTCCAGTTGTCTCTAAACTTTTTGAATAGTGGGATATTAGGGCTTCTTGTGACTTGGTGGTTTTTTGTTTCGAACACACATTTTAAAACCAGTTCATAAACGTGATGGTGGCATGCAAAGAGTACTAATTCCCTGACTAGTTTTTGTTCCAAAAGTAACAAGCTCCTTTTGATTGCCCTGTATTAGACGCTGTTGTGTCACAGCACATTATTTGTACTTTGTCATCGAGGTTCCAGTCATAAAGTGCGTTCAAGACAGCTTTAGCTTGATCCTGGCCGGAAGAGCTCTCCAGTTTGGGTACAGCCAGAAGTTGTTCCTTTCCTCCAAATGAAATCAGAATTGGCAGGCGTTCTTCTTTAGAGTTCTTCAAGTCTAGGTAATAATTTTCCATCCCAGTGAACGGTCATCATTTCGGGCATATTATTCTGAAAATCTGATTTTATAGAGTCCGCTCTATCTTTTCGATTCTGTGTGCGAATACGTTGAATAGACGATTTGTTTATCGGAAAATCATCACAGCTAAGATCTAGTGCTTCTACTACAGCCTGAAATATGTAGACAGAATCCCTTATGCTTAATTGGCATCTATTTAAAGCTGCAACTAACTTAGGCGTGATAAAGTCTTTCCTTCCTCTTTTTTTAGTAGTTTAAGAACTTACCATTTAAGAGGTGGATGGGGTTCCTCAAGGCTTTCATCAGAGCTCGTAAGTTGATCGTCATGTCCTTGCGATTGAATAGAATATTGCTTAGTAACAGATGACGATAAACCTCCGATACACATTTGCTCACATATTTTTTTCTCTTCATTCAATTTCCTTTGTCTTGCTCTTTCTTCTTTTTCAGCTATATTTTTGTCTACACCCGCTAAACACCCTGGATGCCCTATGTAAAAATATTATATCTTCTTCAATTTTCATCCGTTTCAAAGCATCAGCGCGTGCTATATCAAATAAATTGTCTAAATTGTTCTTAAAGTCCTCCAAGGTGCTTGTAAATATCTTGTATTTTTTTAGAATTTTTTTCAACTCCCTCCAAGCATGGTGACGATCCACAAGTTTTTTTACACAGTTAGGTATAGCTTTGGGAGGGATTCGAGCTTTTTCCCAAAATATAATACACTCCTGAATGACGAGATTAGCACTTTCACTAAGAGTCAATTTAACTTCGCGAATGTTAAAAAAAAGTACTGCAAGAACTTGACGATAAAACAGTAACTTTGCGCCTGTTATTTAACAATTTACGTCACAAACTAAGAAAACACATTTTTTATTGCTTCTTAATTCCACTGTGCTCTTTTAAATGTAAAACAATACGTGTTAATCGCGAGAATAATGGAGAAAAAAGGACAAATGCCTTGAGAACGCACCGCTACTGCCACGCAACATGTGTGAACATGATTCGGTGGAAGTCGGCACGGGTTATCGTACTCCAAATAAGGTAAAAGTTTATTTCCGAGTGTTTTAGAGGCAAATGAACAAAACTAACACCTATGCGTTAGAAATTTAAAACTTTGAAAAATAAGGGACACCCTAATATATATATATGGCGGATATATAAATGATCTCCGGTTAAGATAAAATGGGTGCAATCTTTCTTGAAAATTGGAAGATTGAATACCTTCCTTTGATTCAAACTTCAACAAATTCCTTTGATTGGGGCCCGGTGTGGCTGTGCGGTAAAGCGCCGTACTCCCATGCCGGAGCTGCGGGTTCGAGTCCCGCCCTGGGTGGTGCTTTTCTTTCGTAGGAGAAGTATCACCCAGTGCCATGGGTGTTGGTATGGGCAGTATAGGGCTTCACTGGAAGCCTTAATGTCCAATTTAATTCCTGTTTCTTTTAATTCCTTTGATTAGTGGTAATTGGCAAACCTAACTCGCTCTGCCATCTACATGACCCCACGGCCGTGTGCATGGAAGTGTGATCAGTGAGGCTGACGTCATTACTTCTTCAGTTAGGTTAATTTTCGGCCTGTGTTGAACCTCTTCAAGCTTTCCACATGCAACTAATTTTGATGTAAAACATCTTTTGGAGCAGTAGCGGGTCAAGGGGAGGGGCGAGGGGGGCGCCCCCCCCCTCCCCCTGAGAGGTGAGGACACTCACAAATTATTACTATTTCTATATAAAATGAGCTATATTTAGTCATTTTTCAAGTCCATTAATTGAATATAAATTGTATTTAAACATTTACAGTAATATACAACTTCATTATGTACTAATATGTATTTTAAATTTGGGCCTTCATTACTCATTAAATGTAAAAAAAAATGCGCCCCCCCTCAGAAAATTTCTGGATCCGCCACTGTGTTGAGCACCTCGGAAGAAAATTATATTACAGACCGCTTCTCCTTTTTTGGCGCGCGAACCTTCATTGCTTTTTTCAGGACTGTTCCAACACGATTTATTACGTTCAGTGGACTGCCAGACTCATACTCAATCTAATTTATCTGTTCAAAAACCTCTTTTGTATGTTTGAGGCTAGAAACGTGTTTACTGATATTTACATTAACTTGTCTATATGAGAGGTTCATTCTCGTACATATCATTATAAATGGTAATAGGAAGGGGTGGTCGTTTAATCTTTTTATAGGTTTCTCCGATTTTGATGAAATTTGGTAAAACTTCGTTTTCAGCTATGCGTCTTTGGCGCCATTCACTCAAGTCTTAGTATATCCAGTGGTCACTGCTGACATCAGTACTTTATTAAGTGCAACCAGTTATTTGTTCTACACACAGGGCACGTTTCTCATTTACAAGTAGTTCATACTTCCTTTTTAAGTGTTACTAACTTCAAGAAACATCAAGATAATTGATAGTTTATATGAGGTTTCCTATATTTCGTTTCTCTGTCCTGTACCTTATTTCTTTAACTCATTTTTACCTGATTCCCTTATTCGTTGTAATTATTAATCACATTTAATGAATTCGTAACAAATCTAGTTTCATCTAAATCCATTGTTGATCGTTATTTTAACTCTTATTGTTTTAATTTGACCTCCATTAACATATCCATTGTTCACAATTATATTATTTATCTTAGTAGGGGAAAGTGCCCCATTATGGGATCGTTGCCTAATATGGGATGGGATATGTGGTTTCTGGATGGAGTTTGTACTGCAACCCCGCTTTTATTCTATAAAATTGAAGATTAATGTCGCATTGGTACATAACTTTGTCACATTGTTATACATTCTCACCCTGTTGAGATTTATGACCTGATATTTCAGGTATCAAGATACGTCGAATTCCCTTAAATTTTGAACAATTACGGATATGTTACAATACGGGATATGTATCCCATATTAGGAAACCCCCCTATCCCATATTAAGAGCCTATTTTCAAAAAGTACAGATTTGACTTATTTCACATTAACCATGATGAAAAATTTCGAAAAAAGGAGATATGGCATGTTCTTCATTTTTTATGTGGTCTACTACTACTGCAAAATGTATAACAACATTTTTTGAATCGTCTAAGCAATTTAGAGCCAACCAATTAAATATTAAAAACAAGTATCCCATAATATGGCACTTTCCCCTATTATAATTCCACTACCAAAGGACATAGTATTTATTAATTGTAGGGTTGGTAAAAGTGTGATCGGTTATTGTTATTCAATCTGAAACATGTAAAATAAATTTTAATTAGTTTATCTAAAGTGAAAATTTGTTTACAGATAACTTATTTTTTGTTGAAAATTAAACTATTGTGTGACTAAAAAGGACATAAGGTAATCGATTGACAAAAATTTGCTGTGAGGAGTAACTTGGGGGATGGGAAGGGGAGGCTGCAATTGGAGGGGGCTGTGCGCTCAGTCTTCATTCAACCCTTGGTGGCGTAGGGCTATCCCATTTCGCTTCTTCTTCAGGTGCGTAATTTTGTTCTGTAAATTTTTTATATAATATCTACTATTATATTAATATTATTATAACTTTTAGCTTAAGAGGTCTTTATTGACTATTTTCGATGACTAATATAATATAATAAAAATTAGTTGAGAAATTAAATTTAAAACATGCGATAAGATTTAAAAATGTGAAAAACCATTGTTACAAACAGCACAAATCAAATTTAGTAATGATCACAACGCTAAATTAATAATTACAATTACATCAGGCTTTGTATTAAATATACTTCGCTCATTGTTTGGGACATCATAGCTCGACATTCATTAGACAATTGCATTGATAAGTGCAATTAAGTTAAGACCTCAAGAGTGCCATTTACCAGCTGCCAAGTGGAATCATACTGTATATTTTATTCCATATTATCCAAAAAAAAAATAAAAAAAAAAAATTGATGTATACTTATCCAAAAATGTTATTCATGCATTATTTCGAGTCAAAGAAGATCAAGAATTTAAAGCATGATATTTACTCAAGCTAGTTACACAACTGAGAACTTCAATTCACTTAAATTAGTACAGAATATCACTGAATAAATTTTATAAAGATTGTGACTATAGAGCTATGACGTTATTCCTGCGATTGTGAGGTGTGTATCTTTGTTTTTAAAGTTATTGTATTTATTTCTTATATTTTTTTTTTTACGCGCAATGAAACTTATCTGCTAAGATAATTTTTCATAAGAAAATCAGTTTGAATAAATTTACTATTAGGATAGCTAGGTATTATTAGGAATATAACGACATAGTTCAATACTATGCTGGTAGTAGTATTTAACTATATCGTTAAACTTATGTCCAAAATTCCATTTCCAACCAAACATCATTTTTTATTTTTTGGGCTCAAGTAACCCGTATTTACGGTACTGCCTTGACTTCTAACTTTATTGAAATTTAAATCTAATTTCAACTGTTGCTACTCATGGTATTCTAAAATCTTTAAAATATAATTTGAATAGCAGCTGATATTTTCAGGAGTTCATTCTTTAATCATAAAATAAATAAATTAAAAAGAAAATTGTTTACACTTTTCAAAAATTTAAAACCCTTTTAGAAACACACACTCATTAAATTTTGAATCAAACTTATTTATGAAAAACTTAGTAGCGAGAAATCTCTCTATATATAAGAGGCTTTGTCCTGACTGACAGAATCAACGCAGAGCAAAAACTACTAATGATAGAAAACTTGAAGTTCGGAATTTAGATTTTAAACGCGATGTAGGGAACCACTAAGAAAGGAATTTCAAAAATGTAACCCCAAAGGGGTTTAAATGGCGAAATTGTCGTTTAACTCTAACGGACACCTATTTTTGCACTTCAAGAAAAAATATCTAATTTGAACTCATTTTAAAGATCTTAATACGACGAGCTTAACTCGAAAGTCCCTACAGAGCTGTCGAAAACCATGTTTTAAAGCCGAAAACTGAAGCGTTCACGACGAGTTTTTTTGTTTAGGCGGTTTTAGTGAACTCTCTCCATTGCACGTCTCCCTCTCTTCTATCGAGGGCAGCTTCCCCTTCCAACATTCCACCTACCGGAAGCTCCGATTCTACTAAATCTCCTTAACATCAGTTAACATATTATATTAAATCAATACCGAGATAATGATCACAGAATTGATTTTAAAGGCTCGCGGGCAAAGCCGCGACGGGGAATTCTAGTAAAATATATGGCATAGATAGATGTCGTGCGTCCTCTAAAAACTAAAATCAAATTCTTCAAATTAGAAAGGCTTGTTATCTCTCTGTGCTTATCCACATATGCCACGTACAGTCAGGTCGGATATAAATACCGCGAACGGAGGCACCCCTAAAAGGAGACGAGTCGCATCCGCCGAGAAGGGAAAAGCCAAGGCTTGTTTATTCATACATATACATGTTTGTATATATAAAATAGTGTTATGATTCCATCTTTTTTTCTTTTACGTGTTCTTTAAATTTCTATTCCACTTCGTAATATTTTGACTCTGAAGTAGAATTTTAATTTAGATAGGTATGGAAAACTTTTTCACATGCAAGATAATTTGTTAAAGTTTTGTAAGATATTGGAAATTAGGTACCGAATGGGCTAATTATAGTTTAGTAAATTGGAGCTTAAACAGTAATTTTTATCACGAAAATAGTATTGGTTGAAGGTTTTAGTGTTTGTTGATCACGATATTTATTTTTACTAAAACAATCCTTCCCCCTCCCCCAACATAGTAACAATACCGTAATCTACATTATTTTAGTAAATCATGCAAAACGGAAAATAAATGGTTTAATGGCTAATAAAAATATTTAATTGTCTTTATAGCAGTATCAGAACCACACTAAAATCCACATGTCATCTGTATGACATGTCGGACCCCCTCCACCGCCCGTTACCGCTTGGGCCCTCCCCCTGAAATAAAATTCTATTTATGCCAGGAATAAGAATTTGAATAATTTGAGTAAGATTAATCCATCCCCGTTTTCTTACCTAATGAAGTAAGATTCCGTAACTTGAATATTGAGTCAAGAAGAAGTCCTAATTATAGAATAAAAAATTAAATTCATACAGGTATCCAGTTAATCAATAACACTTATGAGCAAAGAGTTCTAAGAAAAAGGAAACCTCTCCTTCAATAAAAACAAAACAAAACTATGTACTGACTACGAATTCTCCATAGTTTGTATTCATCTATATTTTACTAATATTCAGAAAAGAAGAAGTCCTAATTTAGAATAAAAATTAAATTCATCAGCAAGGAATACACTTATGAGCAAAGAGTTCTGAGATAAAAAAACTTTTTATAAAAAAAATTAAACCGACTTCGAAAACTAGGAACCAGTAAAAATAATTGCACTAAAAAGTATGAAATAATTGCCTTCTTATGTTTATGAATACACAGCAAAATGGTATAAAAAGCGGAAAAATGCAATAAAACGAATAATTTTATTTTTATTTGTAACAATACACACCAACTGTAATTAAAAATTATCAAATTAAAATATTAAATACCATGTTCAATACAACACAATCTTTTCGGAGGCGGCGCAAAATAGAAAATTTCGAAATGACATGTTACTGATTACTGATTACGATTTTATTAGAAAACGATAGACATTAGAATCGATAGATGTGAAGAGAAGATCCATTTAGAAGATTTTCTAGTGTTAAAAACTTTAAAATTTACGTGATGTGACAATGTGACAAGGTTATGTGCCAATGCGACATTAATCTTCAATTTTATATAATAAAAGCGGGGTCGTAGTACAAACTATATCCAGAAACGCCATATCCCATCCCATATTAGGCAACCATCCCATAATGGTGCACTTTCCCGTACTATTTCACAATTGAAAATTTAAACAACTATTTCTAGCTGATTTAACCAATGGCATGTAACTTAACTGGTGTATTACGCCAGATCGGAGGAGTATTTGAATGAAAAAAAGATAAATAATATAATTGTGAACAATGGATATGGTAATGGAGGTCAAATTAAAACAATAAGAGTTAAAATAACGAACAACAATGAATTTAGATGAAACTAGATATGTAAAGAATTCATTAAATGTGATTGATAATTACAACGAATAAGGGAATCAGGTAAAAATGAGTTAAAGAAATAAGGTACAGGACAGAGAAACGAAATATAGGAAACCTCATATAAACTATCAATTATCTTAATGATTCTTGAAGTTAGTAACACTTAAAAAGGAAGTTTAAACTACTTGTAAATGAGAAACGTGCCCTGTGTGTAGAACAAATAACTGGTTACATTTAATAAAGTACTGATGTCAGCAGTGACCACTGTATATACTAAGACTTGAGTGAGTGACGCCAAAGACGCATAGCTGAAAACGAAGTTTTACCAAATTTCATCAAAATCGGAGAAACCTATAAAAAGTTTAAACGACCACCCCTTTCTATTACCATTCATAATGATATGTATGAGGAATGAACCCACATATAGACAAGTTAATATAAATATCAGTAAACACGTTTCTATCCTCAAATAAACAAAAGAGGTTTTGGAACAGAAAAATGAGATTGAGTATGAGTCTGGCAGTCCACTAAACATAATAAATCGTGTTGGAACAGTCTTGAAAAAAGCAATGAAGGTTCGCGCGCTAAAAAAGGAGAAGCGGTTTGTAATACTATTTTCTTCCGAGGTGCTCCAACAGATGATTTTTTTACATTTAATGAGTAATGAAGGCCCAAATTTAAAATACATATTAGTACATAATGACGTTGTAAATTACTGTAAATGTTTAAATACAATTTATTTTCAAATAATGGACTTGAAAAATGACTAAATATAGCGCATTTTATATAGAAATAATAATAATTTGTGAGTGTCCTCACCTCTCAGGGGGGGGGGGGGCGCCCCCCTCGCCCCTCCCCTTGATCCGCTACTGCTCCAAAAGATGTTTTACATCAAAATTAGTTGCATGTGGAAAGCTTGAAGAGGTTCAACACAGGCCGAAAATAAACGTAACAGAAAAAGTCATGACTTCAGCCTCACTGATCACACTTCCATGCATACAGCCGTGGGGTAATGTAGATGGCAGTGAGTTAGGTTTGTCAATTACCACTAATCAAAGGAATTCGTTGAAGTTTGAATCAAAGGAAGGTATTCAATCTTCCACTTTTTCAAGAAAGATTGCACCCATTTTATCTTAACCGGAGATCATTTATATATCCGCCATATTTATATATATATATATATATATACACACACACACACACACACACACACACACACACACACACACACAAACACACACACACACACACACATGTGATTTTTATTTTATGTTTTGATATATATTTATTTGAAAATATAATCTTAAAATAAAAAACTTTTTATAAAAAAAATTAAACCACCATCGAAAACTGGGAACCAGTAAAAATAAATGCGCTAAAAAGTATGAAATAATTACCTTCTGATTTTTATGAATGTACAGCAAAATTCAAAATGGTATAAAAAGCGGGAAAGTGCAATAAAACGAATAATTTTATTTTGATTTGTAACAATACACACCAACTGTAATTAAAAAAAATCTGGTGCGTGCGCGCAACACACAACTTTCACTTACGAACTTATTTAGATAAGAAATTGACGTGTTTTGTTAAATATCATTTCCCAAAGTCACACATTTTTCTACATTCATATCTTATTTTTGTTAATCTTTAAAGCCGTTTTTGAGTAAATAAAAAAACCCGTGAAAATGATACAAAATTTATTAAGTAAAGTCCCCCCTTCGGTTGATCAATTTTGATGAAATTTTGGCTATCACATATTTGGCATATAGATACATCAAATACCCAGTTTGATCAAAATCTTTAAAGCCGTTTTTGAGTAAATAAAAAAAAACACTTGAAACTGATACAAAATTTATTAAGTAAAGTCCCCCCTCCGGTTAATCAATTTTAATGAAATTTTAACGGTCATATCTCGGGCATATACATACATCAAATACCCAGTTTGATCAAAATCGTTAAAGCCGATTTAGAGTAAATAAAAAAAAACACGTGAAAATGTTACAAAATTATTAAGTAAAGTCCCCCCTCCGGTTAATCAATTTTGATGAAATTTTTACAGTCTTATCTCGGGCATATTAATACATCAAATACTCAGTTTAATCAAAATCGTTAGAGCCGTTTTTGAGAAAATCGAAAAAAACCTAAAAAGTTATTAAGTAAAGTACCCCCTCCCTTTAAGTATTTTTGATGAAATTTATGCTGTCACATCGCGGTCATATACCTACACTAAATACCCAATTTCAGGATCGCACGGCTTATAGTTTTTGAGCTAGTCTGTTCACACACACACACACACACACACACACACACACACACACACACACACACACACACACACACACACACACAAACACACACAGACCATTTCGCGGGACTTGGTCATTTCGACTCAGGGGACCCCAAAACGTGTATTTCCGTTGAAAACCGGAAGTCGAATTTTTTCACGATCGCAATACTTCCACTTACTATATATTTCATATATAGGTAAGTGAAAGTAAAAATCTGGTGCGTGCTCGCAACACACAACTTTCACTTACTAACTTACTTAGATTAGAAATTAATGCGTTTTGTTAATTGCCACTTCTCAAATGAACAGAACGGCTTTAATTATGAACAATGGTCTGTCATTAAAGGCGTACTCCGCATGCATGGGCTCAACGAGTTTTATGAGTTGACTGAATATTTTTCTTTTTTTCTCCTCTTTATGTTTTCTTTATTTTTATCATATCTCATATTTAGCCATTTCTTATTTTTAGGCGTAACGAGAGACAGTTAATTTCTCCATGTAAACAAAAACAAAGGTACTTTATCAGAAAGAAACAAACAAACAAAAAAGGCCCCCACCCCCCAAAAAAAAGCCCCCTCAGAACATTTTAATAATGATAAAGCTTACCTGATATTAAAGAAAACCTAATTTTCATTAAACATGACGAATTTGATAAAAATCGTTAAAGCCGTTTTTGAGATAATCGAAAAAAAGGTAAAACTTGGAAAAAAAGTCATGAAATAAAGTGCCCCCTCAGTTGGACCAATTTTGATGAAATGTTGGCTTTTACATATTTGGTATATACATACATCAAATACCCAGTTTGATCAAAATCATAAAAGCCGTTTTTGAGTAAATAAAAAAAACACGTGAAAATGATACAAAATTTATTAAGTAAAGTCCCCCCTCCGGTTAATCAATTTTGATGAACTTTTTACAGTCATATCTCGGGCATAAAAATAGATCAAATACTCAGTTTAATCAAATCGTTAGAGCCGTTTTTGAGAAAATCGAAAAAAAACCTAAAAAGTTATTAAATAAAGTACCCCCTCCCTTTGAGCAATTTTGATGAAATTTTTGCTGTCACATCGCGGGCATATACATACACTAAATACCCAATTTCAGGTTCCCACGGAGCTAGTCTGTTCACACACACACACACACACACACACACACACACACACACACACACACACACACACACACACACACACACACACACACACACACACACACACACACACACACACACACACACACACACACACACACACACACACACACAGACACACACACAGACCATTTCGCGGGATTTGGTTATTTCGTCTCAGGGGACCCCAAAACGCGTATTTCCGTTGAAAACCGGATGTCGAAATTTTTCACGATCGCAATACTTCCACTTACTATATATTTCATATATAGGTAAGTGAAAGTAATTATCAAATTAAAATATTAAATACCATGTTCAATACAACACAATCCTTTCGGAGGCGGCGCAAAATAGAAAATTTCCAAATGACATGTTACTGATTACGATTTTATTAGAGAACGATAAATATTAAAATCAATAGATATGAAGAGAAGATCCATTTAGAAGATTTTCTAGTCTTAAAAACTTTAAAATTTGTGCCGCCTCAAAAAATATTGTGTAGTAATGATCATGGTATTTATTATTTTAATTTAATAATTTTAATAGCAGTTGGTATGTATTCGTACAAATCAAAGTAAAATCATTCGTTTTATTGCATTTTCCCGCTTTTTTTTACCATTTTGAATTTTGCTGTATATTAATAAAAATCAGAAGGTAATTATTTCATACTTTTTAGCGCATTTATTTTTACCGGTTCCCAGTTTTCGATGGCGGTTTATTTTTTTTTTTATAAAAAGTTTTTTATTTCATACTTTTTATAGGCGGGAGACAATTTGTAGAAAGCCATGCGTAGGTTAATAAAAAAATTCGAAGGTTTTTTTTTTTTTTTTTATACAGATTTTAAGTGTTTAATTAGCCTCCTCACCTTTTCAATTTTATGAATACACACAGAAAAGTTGATGCTCTAGTGCATTGCTTACATTACACACCTTTTAACCCCCTCCCTACTTTAACTAGAAATGGATTTTTTTTTTTTAAGTCCAAATTGTTTTTCCAATTGGGAAGGGAACACAAATTCAGAAACTTAGTTGCGAAACACTTAGGCTTCAATTCTAGCGGGGTAGCCTTTTTGACGCCCATCATTTTTATTGCTGCTTAATTTTTGCTGTGGGGACTTTCATAGAATGATAAGGGAGATATCAAACTTTTTCTGCAGTTTTTATTGATGAATGAACATCGGCAAACTAGTTTTTAAATAATGTAATTTCTGCAAAGACAATTTAATTATAATTACACGAATACTGGGAGAAAGTGTCCTAGGAAAATTTCATTTATTGGGAAATATAGTACACAACATGTACTTTTTTATTTCGGTACCTGAATATATGAATGCCTCGAATGCGGAAAACCCATAAACTTATCCAACCCACACTGTGTTAAGTCCATTTCCATTATCCATTGTCTGTTTCTTTCATTCTTCTTCTTGTCACTCTTTCATCATTCGACAGCAGTAGAGGCAAGTAAATGGAGTGCAAAAAATCGAAAAAAAGAAAAAGTAATTGGAAAATTAATGATTGATAATTCCTACTAAGTGACTGACTACCTTTAATATTTTCGTATCTAGAATCTTCTATCTACACAATAGCAAATCCTGTCAGTGCCACCAGCTAGGGACGTTATTGTAACTTAAAGAAAAAAATGAGAAAAGAAAAAAAAAACCGATCACACTAATTCGGATAAAATTACAAAAGTTTCACTCCAGAATGAAGAATACGCACTAGATTTTATGATTACGTTGTATATTAATGTCCAACACTAACCGAGTGTATCCGGAAGAAGGCAGAGGTGCCTGGATCCTTTGTTAAGGCCCCTAAATCAACTGAAAATAAGCTTTTCCAGGAAGAATTGAATTCCTTTTTAAAGTCGGAAATCAAAATATAATATGCATCAATAATTGCCACCTTTCCTTCCGGAACTTGAAAAAGTCTTAAAAATCTGCTTTATAAAGAGTTATCAATGCTCGGTCTTTCTTGAAATTCCATGAATTTTGTGGTCTTATGATTATGGTGTCCATCCGTCGTTTAGACCTATAATTAGGATTTTTTTTTTCTGTTTACGGTGTTTAATGGTAGCTTTAATCTCCTTAAATCCATAAAATTAATCTTTTAAATAACCCAGAAAAATGTTCTTGAGTTTTATTTCTTGGCGAAATTTTCCAGGAACAGGGTCGAAACTACAATAACTTTGCCGACATCATAAAAAAGTTTCATTCTTCAGAAAACGACAGCGATATTACATTCTATTGATATTATATATCTTTATTTCAATCTTTTGTTGAAAATTTATTTAAGGTTATGTTTAAGGTTTGTTCCAAAAGACACGTCAATAACTAACAGACTGCACATGTTCTCCCCCACTCTTTTGATTCTGAATTTGATTAGTTGGTTTTCCCAACCGATTCATCCAATATTAAAACAGTATTGAGCACCATCTCGGAAAAATATTCAACAAGATGCAAAAGGTTTCGTTCCAATTGGCCCACCCATCTCTGAGTAATCGGTGGACATTTTGAAGAAAAAAAAGGCATATACGTATCGAATTGAGTAACTTCCTCTTTCGAAGTCGGTTAAGAAAGGAAACCACCTCCTTCAATAAAAACAAAACAAAACTATAAACTGACTACGAATTCTCCATATTTGTATTCATCTATATTTTACTAGACGTCTAATTATTTCTAATCGACAGAATTAAAGATAATACGGGAAGATACCCGATCTCCCATTCCAGGTGACATTTGTCAGTGCTTTACGTACTATTATTTATATTAAGTCAGCCCTTTTATTTTGCCGTTACTATTCAAATATTCGTCTGTCAGATTCTTCATCAAACTTAAAAAGGCAAAGGAGCTCCCCTGGTGATTCAACCCATCCTTCAAAAAAATCAGTTGAAAAAGAAATAATTATGGATTCCTCTTCCCCTCTGTTCATTTCTTCTATGAAACAAATAATGTCAGATTTATACGATCAGAAACTTATGTCTGTAGCTTCTAAGGAGGATGTTCAATTCATTATGATGAAATGATTTCAATAAGAGAGGAAAATCTTAAAGAAGAAATAAAAAAATTAAAATCTCAAAATGTCATGGTGATCTTGTGTCCCTTATTAGCACATTTTGCAAAGAGGTATTGAAGATTGATATCTCCAACGAAATCAGTGTTTTTCCTTTGGGCCGTGGAAATATTTGAAAAACAAAAAGTACTAAAATCAGCAAAAATTCTAAAGGGTACAGGCTTCGTTATCCATCAAGATTTCCTAGAGGTGGTTAGAAGGAAACGCTCTAAACTTCTATTATTAAGAAAAGAAATTCTAAGACATAACAACAGAGCGGATGTAAGAGTGTATTCAAATTTCATATTGTTAGAAAAACATAAATTTACCTGGTCAAATGAAGAGGGACTTCTATTTTCTGGAAAAGATGGGAGGGAGAAATTATATGAGATATTGAAGAAAAAATTATCAGATTTTCTCGCTGCTCTCTGAATAACTCTGTCCCTATAGACTACTTTGTGGATACAGTGCCGCACTCTACACCATCCAAAAACTTAATCCCTTCTCTAGGAAAATCATCCTGAGATTGTCCAGCCGTTTGTCAACGTAATTCAGTGAGTTTGCCTAACGTTTCTAATACCACGTTTTCTATTTTGAGTTATAATGTCGCAGGTTTAATCTAAATTTTAATTTAGTCTAAAATTTGTAAATTTTCTTTTTCATTTTTAAACTTTGTCAGAAAGTATGATATTTTTATTTTGATTGAAACCATTGTTAAGAAAGATTCTTATGATTTGTTCAATGATTATTTTTCAGAATATAAACTGCATTGGGTATCAGCAAACAGGACCTCCGGCCTTGGCCGGCCTAGTGGTGGTGTATTGTATGGGATAAAGTGTAGTTTTGGCAATCTAAGGTTTTCGTTTTCAGTAGGGTACCTCATTATTTACGTGAATCAACCCAATCCCAAAGTCTACTTGAATTGTAATAAATGGGAAAAAGATTTTGAGGATCTTGTGGAAATTTTCGAGACAAGTTTCCAGGGAAAACGATTTTGGTTGGGGATTTCAATGTTAGGATCGGCAGTTCTCAGGTTCTTCCGGAGGATCTAATTCCAGACAACCCTCACTGTTTACTCTTTAAAAATCCAAAGACGCCGTTGTCAATTCATATGGTTTAAAATTTCTGAATTTTTGTAATGAAAATGATTTTGTGATTTTGAATGGGCGTTTTCCAGGCGATTTAGATGGAGATTTTACATTTTTAGGGCCTAGAGGTTGTTCATTAATGACCTATGTTGTGTATTCTACAACTGCTTACAATTCATTGACCACTTTACTGTTTTGAGTGAATGCTTCTCAGATCACCTTCCTGTAGTTGTCTCGCTCCGAAGTTGAAATGGCGCCATAGAGAAAAAGATAGTTACAAATGTAATCTTGATAAGGAACTGGCTTCTATTGATTCTTTTCCCTTAGATACACAAAGTTATGCTGATACTCTTATTAGTTGTAAGGAAATCATGTGCTTGGGACCGTTACGGAGCCTCTTTTATAAGTGATTACCAAAAGAATCCTTGGTTTAATTATACTTGTCTGCGATTAAGAAAGAAATCGTTTAAACTTTTAAATATATTTCGCAAAACGAATTCAGATATTGTAAGAGCAACTTACAGCCAAGTAAGAAAAGAGTATGTCTCACTTTGTAATTCACAGAAGTCAATTTATTATTCATCTATTTGTGAACAATTCAAAAATACATCCGATTCCAAGCATTTCTGGAAATTAGTTAACAACTTTCGTCTAGAAACTTTTTAATAACCGTCGCAAATCTTTAATTTTGGGTAGTAATTTATCAATGCAGTCTCTTGTGTCCCATTTTAAAAACCTTTTCAACCTTCCTGCGCCATCCCTTTTTCTTTATGCAGAACCTTTTAACTCCCCTCCGATTCTGGATTCTTCATTTTCCCTTGATGAGTTACTCCTTACATTTCCTAAACTCAGTAATAATAAAGCTCCTGGCCCTGATAGAATAAGTTATGAGTTTTATAAATTTGCTTCTTCAAATTTCGTTGATACATTATTAGCCTTTTTCAATTACATCTATGAAATCGGTGAAGTACCTCCATCTTTTAGTAGATCCATTATCTTCCACCTGTACAAACATGTTGATCCCAACGAAGTTACGAATTACAGAGGCATTTCCTTTTTGGATTCAATGGGAAAAATATTTGCGTCTATGCTTCTAAGTCGTTTAGAGGCTTTTGTTACTGAAAAGGATTTGCTGAGCGAATTTCAGGCTGGCTTCAGGCGTGGGTATTCAGTGCTAGATAATCTTTTCATCTTACTAAATCTAATAAATCTCACTTTTTCTGAGAGAGGTAGAAAGATGTACTGCTTGTTTGTAGATCTAAAATCGGCCTTTGACTCCATAGACCATCCCCACCTATTTCTTAAATTATTTAACATAGGGGTTTCGTCCAAATTTATTAATATCATAAAAAAAATTGTATAGCTTTGCAGCCTCTTGTATTGGTGGTCGCGAAGGTTGCTCTGAATATTTTGGAATAGGTTGAGGAGTGAGGCAGGGATGCATTTTGAGTCCCATCCTCTTTTCATTATTTGTAGATGATCTCCCATTTCTGCTAGAAGGTGGCGTGCTTGTAGGTGATGTTAAAATAAAAATATTACTCTATGCTGATGACATCGTAATCATAGCAGATAACCCGATTTCTCTCCAACGTAACATCAATATTCTTGAAAAATATTATCTTCAATGGAATCTAAAAGTAAATTTGTCCAAGTCTAAGGTAATGGTCTTTAGAAAGGGCGGCAGACTGAATTCATCTGAGAAGTGGTTTTATATGGGTCAGAGGCTTGAAGTTGTTAACAACTACAGCCATTTAGGGGTTATTTTGACTCCTCGGTTGTCCTTTATACCTCATTTACAAGAGAGAATTTCAATGGCTAAAAATGGTTTAAACAGAGTATGGTCTGAGTTAATGGTTAGCAATCACATACCAATTTCTGCAAAACTCACAGTTTTTAATAGTGTGTCCCGTGCAATAGTCTGTTATGCGGCTCAGGTGTGAGGCTTCCAACAATATGATATTCTGGAAAAATTTCAACGTTTTTTCATAAAAAATTTATTTTCACCTAATTATGGTTTAGCCCAAGACTCTCGATTACCACCCCTCGAAATATTCAATCTGTTTCTTCAAATAAAATATTGTCTTAAAGTTCTCTCTTTACCAAACCATAGGCTTACAAAGATACTTGCACTCAGAGTTATAGATAAAAGGATGTACTGGTTTAACCACTGGATCGCTTTAGCTCAATCACATTCTTGTGATTTTAATGGGCGTTTGAATGAATTGCCTCCTGCATGGCGCGACCAGCTAGCCGAGCTGATTTCAAAAAGAGTAGCTCACTACCAAGATAAAGCATTTAATCGAGTTATTTCTTCAGATCGGTTTCAGCTATACAGAGTGTTGGTAAATGATTACAGAGAATTTGTAACAACAAGCTTCGTTGATAATTTGAGTTATTCAGAGGCAAGATGGTTGCTTAAGCTTAGGGGCGAACTTTTATATTTGAACTTCAGGCCATGGTTGGAAAAAAATCGAGATTCTGAAATTTTATCACTCTGTAATTCTAACTGCCGAGAAGACACTTATCACTTTCTATGGGGATGTAGCATATTATCCGAATTCAGGCATATTTATTTTGGGAAGCCTTCCCTCTCAAGGGAAGAAATTATTTTGTACCTAACTGGTCAACAAGACCCCCGCCCTTTATTATGCTATGCTCGCCATGCTTGTTAATCAAGGTACAACTGGTTTTCTGATATATAAACAGTTTTCATTTTCTTTATACAATGGTATTTATTTTTATTTTTTATTTTATTTAATTGTATTTTTTTCCTTTACTTCCTGATCTCTGTAAAATATGAATCCTCTAAATTGTAAAATATTACATCATATGTCTGTAAAATATTACTCTGTAAAACAAAGGCAGTTAACTCTGACAGACGGCTTTTGCCATTGTCATTAATATTTTTCAATTTTTAATTGTATTATATATTAATTAGTAAATAAATATTATTCATTCATTCAAAGATAATACGTATTAAACTACTTTAATGAAGAATATCCCTAGTTCATATTATTTTCCATTGAATATTATACAAATACGTGGAGTTCAATAAAAACATTGTTAAAAAATATCTATCTGGAAAATGTTTGAGACCAATGAAGCAAAAGTGGTACTTCCGGCCAGTCGATTTAAGCAAAAGATACACAAAGTTTTGCTTAAATCGGACTAACCCTGTACAAATGGATTGCAAATAAGCATATCATAATATTGGGCTTCCTTATCACTTTCAACAACGCTAATTATAAAATATAAAAATATTTAAAAAACACAAAGGATAAAAATACAAGTTACATTATTAAAATAAAATTAAGCTATTAAAAGTTATAATAAAATATTAAATTAAAAACAAGCTAACATATTAAACTTTAATATTATATAACTAGCTTTACATTCATGTACCTAAAAAGACCTAATACACTATTGAGAATAACCATATCCTAATACCCAACCATATCCCTGTAATTCTATATATTAGACATAAAATTGTACATCATTCGCATTTCATTTACATTTCGAGGTCAAAGTATATCAAACCCATTATCCATTCCTTGAAATGTTCTGATAAGCGAATATATTGAACAATCAAATAATATGTGGTAGAGTGTTTCTTTGGCCTTAAAATAGCACATTTTATATTCAGTTTGTGGGTTACATCGAACAATTTTGATATTCAACGAAATCATCAAAAATATTTTATGATATCTAATATCTTCCATTTCTAAAATTATGTCTAGACATTTGAGGGTATTTTAAAACATAATACCCAAGATGAACAGTCTTCGTATCCAAACGGATTAAAAAAAGAGGTGGTTTCGAATAAATAAGATGTTCACATGAAGTCACTCTTATACGTCAGTATTTCACATTGAACATATTAACCGTAACCGTTGATATAAAAAATTTCCTTTTTAGAATATATGGCAATATACAATACGACTAAAATAACTTTTGTTCATTACCAAATAGGGATCTTAATCTATTTATTAAAGTCTAACGTGTGCTAATTTCTCCTTATGAAGAAAGTGTTTTTCTTTAATAGAAATTTATGTTTACATTTTCGAGTAGATTCCTATAACGTAGTATAACAATGTTGTATTTATGATTTTTTTTTTAACTTCTCTCTTCCATGCCATGAAATGAGTTTGGCTTTAGATTAAATATCTAATACGGCTCGAATTGGATTTTGAGATCGCCAACTTCGCAGCCTGCAAAAACATACCCGTCTTCGAAAAATGATCTAATACCCGCCCTAGATAGTTCTAGCTATCTAAATTTTTTCTTTCATTGCGCTACTCCTTTCAACAACGTCAAAAATCGGATATTTTATGACTGTCTTCTAAAATCGCTGAAAGAGTTGTATATATATATATATATATATATATATATATATATATATATATATATCTTTACAAGATCGTCAATTGTTTAATTCAATCCAAAGAACCTCTATGACATTTTTAACAAAACCGTCATAACCGTTTACAATTTAAATTTTTAACATTTATTCATCTTCACCTAAAACGAGTTGTTATACATTTTGATATACATTTTATTCAACTTTTAAACTTTAGACTCAGTCTCCTGAAAATTTTTGAGATGGTGTTGAAAGGACGATACGTTGCTGATTTGGTCAAATCCAGATATCTATTATTTTGCAATCCTAACCCCACACGGTGATTCTACAATTGGGTTTGCTTGTTTATTGGGGTTTACAAGGCATAAAACCATAAATTCACCAATGCCTTATTCTACTATTGGGACTTGATATATTTAAACGACTTAATAATTAAAATATTATTTAATATTCCATATTGGACTGCCGAACATTAATTTTTTTTGTATTGTATACATTATTTTCTATAAAAATAATGTTACGGTCAATCTAAGACGCGTACATCAAAAGGACAGAGGGAATAAAAGAGGAAGAAGGAGCTTTAACGGTATCTGCGCCGGCAGCTTCAGAACCTGTCTACGAAGCTCGGGAACTTATGTATGAGATCCTTCTGGAAACCATCACCATCTTCATAAACAATGAACCGGCTTGTCTCGGAATCCAGTATACCGACCGCTTTTCCTTGTGGCAATGACTAGAGACGTGAAAAAGAAAATAGTGATAAACTTGTGATAAGTGTTATCGGGGCGCTATTTGTAGATTTAAAGTACTTTAGCTATAATAATTTCAATTGAGATTAATTAGCATAAGTAATAAGTTATGATTATTGCTATTATTTGTAGTTTTCTATTTATTAGACCGTAGTTATAATTGTAAATATTAGACTTTATACAATGTAGAATTATGAATTAGGGCTTATTTGTCATTTGGTCAATTGAATCGTTCTCTTCAACATCGGAACAATTCCAATGTTCCATGTTTGATGTTTTTTATTTCTAATTATCATTATTAGATTTATTTAAAAGAATGTTTTTTCAAATTTATCGATTTTGGAAGATTATCGATGACGGTTGCTGTAATAAATAAGAAAAAGTTAATTAAGGTACTGGCTTTTATAGTAAGGTATAGCCTTTTTATTACACAACATTCAGCTGATCTTGAATAGCATGATTCAGAAGGAAACATTGGAAATAGGCAGAATTTGCAATTATGGGGGGCAGGATGGCAGCCGCGCGGAAAAGAAGATAATACTATGGCAAAATCGTTTATCAAACAGTATCCAGGGAACTTCTCCCAGCCCTCTCCCGTTCTCTGACATTACTAAACATCAGCACTTTTATAACTCCAACCAACCTCACAACATAAAGTTAGCATATAAGGCTAGGCCTTTACTTGTTATCCATAGTAGTTATATATTTTTTATTATTATTAAATATACTGTCTATTTTGTTCTGGAGTTTCCTTGCTGGATTTTAGGCTAAGATTAAACTTAATGGTTTAATCTTAATCCTTCTGGATTACGAAATAGTTTTTGTCATAAAGAATACATAGATTAAATTTCATGAAAAAAAAATCCTGCAGATTGTTGCTGAATATTTCATTTCTGTTACTCAAATCAATTTTATTAAAACATGAAAAATTCATAATTTTGATAAGTTAATAATTATTTATAGTTAAGGACCTTCTGGAAGGTATTATTAACAACCAGAAGGGAAGTATTAGATATGTTAATAAAATAAAAAAAATAACCTTTAAAAAAATAATAGGAAAATTTCTGTTTGGGAACTATTGAAATGGCCAGGATTAGGCGAAAGAACTAAAAAAAAAAAAGTTTTCTGAGGAATGATTTTATAGAAAGGTGGAATACCCGCATCAAGGAAAAGGCATGTATTTGAAAAGCAAAACAGTGACTAGCGAAAAAAAAAAAACAATTTTTATTAGGAGTTCAAACCATTTTCCTATAATGGCGCCATTTAAAGACCTTTTTTAATTCAAACAAAAGAAGCATGAAGTTGAAACCATTAGGTCATCAATAAACACTTACTTGATAACACACGCCCCAAATATTGAATTGAGAGATATGAATGATATTCATGCCTCCTATATACTTCAGGATTTAACAAACAGTCCTTATTGAGCAGTACAATATAAAAAGTAATTTAAAAATTTAATTTAAAGTATATTGAAACATTGAAGACTCGAGAATACCATAAAGTGGTGAGGTTGAAGAAATTGTATCTTTGCTAAAGCATTTTGCTCCGAAATACGCTTACATTAAAGACAACAATTTAGCTGAAATTAATTTGCAAGAATCACTTAACCTTAAAAAGAATAATTATAAAAGTAAATAAATAATTCCAATAATTCTTAACTATAATTCAATTAATATTTGTATATCATATATTTATTTATTATTATATGAGATTGGTGCAATGTACAAAGTGTATAACAGTTACACAACAACCTTAAAATAAAATAATATGAATATAATTGTGACGCCATGGACGCCTATTTTGCAGTTCATCAAATAATTGTGGGAATCTAGTTATTTAAAATTTTGGAAACAATTTCTAGTTACTAAAAAAACAATTTTAAAGATGCATAAGTATTATAAAAGTCATTTTTAGGGCATTCACTTTAATAGAAGGGAAGTTAATAGTTTTGGCTAGCTTTTCGGGTTACACATCCCTGTGTCCAACGTAGTGGATTATTTGTACTTATAATTGGACAAAAGTCCGAATTATAAAGGTTTGTAAAAAACTCGATTAATTCCTTTAGTTCATTAAGCTTAATGATTAATCCCTTTAGCTCATTAAGCTTAATAACACGCAAATCATACTATAATAGAATAACTTATCCTTCAAGTATTTTGGTTTCACTCAGTGGCAGTTCCAGGCATGGCCGAACCGGGCTACTGCCCTGGGCCCCGCATAATTGATTTGCACATTTGAAAATGTACTTTTTAACCCTAATGAAACTGTAATTAAGTTTATAAATAGCTATAAAACGCGAGTTAAGGACATTTATAATTTTTATAATATTCCCTACACTAATTGAAAATTAAAATTTGAGTAATAGTCCATAACAAAAGTAATTGCCTAGTATAGTAGTACACCACAGAGCTCGGCTCAAGGCAGAGCAAATCCTTCCTCTTCACTGATACCTACTCCCCCTATCTCACAAGTTTTGCGAGTAGTAGCGGGAGGTGGACAAATTTTGTCCAATTTATGATACTTATTGACATAAGTCAATTTTTAAAATTATTTTAATTACTCCAATCTTAAATTGTGGCTAACCACCAATTTTAAATTATTTTTAAATAATTTATTTTTTGAAGAGAAAAGATTTGGCTCCGCCGGGAGTCGAACCCGGGTCTCCTGCGTTACATGCGAGGATGCTAACCGCTACACCACAGAGCTCGGCTCAAGGCAGGAGCCAAATCTTTTCTCTTCAAAAAATAAATTATTTAAAAATAATTTAAAATTGGTGGTTAGCCACAATTTAAGATTGGAGTAATTAAAATAATTTAAAAAATTGACTTATGTCAATAAGTATCATAAATTGGACAAAATTTGTCTACCTCCCGCTACTACTCGCAAAACTTGTGAGATAGGGGGAGTAGGTATCAGTCAAGAGGAAGGATTTGCTCTGCCTTGAGCCGAGCTCTGTGGTGTAGCGGTTAGCATCCTCGCATGTAACGCAGGAGACCCGGGTTCGACTCCCGGCGGAGCCAAATCTTTTCTCTTCAAAAAATAAATTATTTAAAAATAATTTAAAATTGGTGGTTAGCCACAATTTAAGATTGGAGTAATTAAAATAATTTTAAAAATTGACTTATGTCAATAAGTATCATAAATTGGACAAAATTTGTCCACCTCCCGCTACTACTCGCAAAACTTGTGAGATAGGGGGAGTAGGTATCAGTGAAGAGGAAGGATTTGCTCTGCCTTGAGCCGAGCTCTGTGGTGTAGCGGTTAGCATCCTCGCATGTAACGCAGGAGACCCGGGTTCGACTCCCGGCGGAGCCAAATCTTTTCTCTTCAAAAAATAAATTATTTAAAAATAATTTAAAATTGGTGGTTAGCCACAATTTAAGATTGGAGTAATAGTTTATGTATTATATTGTGTCGTCCCACTACAGGCTAATATTTTTCCACTCTTAAAGGCAAAATGACGAAAATAAAACCTTAATACTGGCAACAGACAGCAGTAAAATCAATAATAAACTATTGTGCGTGTGTATTCTTACATCCCTGTCCAATGCACGGCTCTACGATCTCAAATGCAAACAAGGTCAATTGATTTATTTTGGAAGACCCAACAACTTTGTTCTTGGAATTAGCGTTTTACATTTGTTTAGATCACGTAATTTACGTGTATTTTTTTCCAATGAACAATTCGATTTCCTTTTCGACGACTTTTGTGAAATTTATTTAAGAAGATAAAATTTTAAATAATTTTTTTTTTTGCAAGTAATCATGCAACTTCGGGAGGAAAAACCACTAAACGTGCAATTTCGTGCACTATAACCAGGGTTTGAAATTAACTCTTATTTTCTGGGAAAGAGAATAAAAGT
Source organism: Aelia acuminata (assembly GCA_911387785.2). Lineage (NCBI taxonomy): Eukaryota > Metazoa > Arthropoda > Insecta > Hemiptera > Pentatomidae > Aelia > Aelia acuminata. Next base: position 123,098,795 of record OU426980.1, on the reverse strand, counting down.
CAAAGCAGGACTTTTATACTTCTAATAAATAAATAAAAATCACATCATGACTTTTATATTTCGGGCCAGAAAATAAAAGTCCTGATATGATCTTTATCACAATGATATCTAATATAAAAGTCAAAGCTTGATTTACATTATTTAAGGAGGAATTTATTAGCTTTTTTATCAGATGTCTCCATATTGTTGTTCATTATTGGGTTAACCGTTTTTATGGAAATCTTATAGGATATAATAAATTACCTGATATCGATCTTAAGATCGATTATTAGATTATAAAGGCTGCTGATAATGAAAAAAATATCGATATACAACCTCAGGCTCGCTCAGGTATCGATTGCAATTTATCCGATATTTACAGTATTGGGGTCGATTTCTAGGTTAATTGGGGTGCTGATTCTGAAAATGATATCGATTTTTCGATTACGCCCTCAGGTATCGATTTATTTCAAGTTACGCGATATAAACGACATTGGGGTCCACTCATAGGTTATTTGAGGTGCTGAATTTGAAAATGATATCGATTTTACGATTACGCGCTCATGTATCGATTTATTTCAAGTTACGCGATTTAAACGATATTGGGGTCCACTTATAGGTTAATTGAGGTTCTGAATTCGAAAATGATATCGATTTTTAGATTACGCACTCAGGTATCAATTTATTTTAACATACGCGATATAAACGATATTGGGGTCCACTCATAGGTTATTTGAGTTGCTGAATTTGAAAATGATATCGATTTTTCGATTACACGCTCAGGTATCAATTTATTTCAACATCAAATATCGCGTATGTTGAAATAAATCGATTTCTGCGCGTAATCTAAATATCGTTATTATTTTCAAATTTAGCACCTCGAATATCCTATGTGCCGACCCAAATATCGTTTATATCGCGTATGTTGAAAAAAATAGATACTCGAGCGCGTAATAGAAAAATCGACATCATTTTCAAATTCAGAACCTCAATTAACCTATAAGTGGACCCCAATATCGTTTAAATCGCGTAACTTGAAATAAATCGATATCTGTGCGCGTAATCGAAAAATCGATATCATTTTCAAATTCAGCACCTCAAATAACCCATGAGTGGACCCCAATATCATTTATATCGCGTAACTTGAAATAAATCGATACCTGAGCGCGTAATCGAAAAATCGATATTATTTTCAGAATCAGCACCCTAATTAACCTAGAAATCGATCCCAATATTGTAAATATCGGATAAGTTGCAATCGATACCTGAGCGAGCCTGAGGTTGTATATCGATATTTTTTTCATTATCAGCAGCCTTGATAATCTAATAATCGATCTTAAGATCGATATCAGGTAATTTATTATACCCTATAAGATTTCCATAAAAACGGTTAACCCAATAATGAACAAGAATATGGAGAAATACGATAAAATAGCTAATAAATTCCTCCTTAAATAATGTAAATCAAGCTTTGACTTTTATATTAGATATCATTGTGATAAAGATCATATCAGGACTTTTATTTTCTGGCCCGAAATATAAAAGTCATGATATGATTTTTTATTTATTTATTAGAAATATAAAAGTCCTGATTTGACTTTTATTCTCTTTCCCAGAAAATAAGAGTTAATTTCAAACCCTGACTATAACACCTCAATGAAACACTCTTATGTTTGGTTCCGATAAGAATTTTGGGTTCGCGTCGTTCCGAAGTACCGATAAAAAGAGAATTGCACAAGAATTCGAGCTTTATTCATAACCATTGTGAATTAATTAATTACACTTGCTGAAAAAAAATGAATATATTTACGCTATTTGAAGTTATTTTATGATCGGAGTATCAGAGCGATTTTCCTAATGAAGTAGTTACGATGGAAAATGATCTTTATTTACTTATTTTGTTTGTTTGTTTGTAAGGACTTAGAGGCGTAAAATCCTTGGGTCATCAAGACTACATTTATAAGAGACTTAAAAGATAATAAAAAAGTTATAAAAAATGGTAATAAAATATAAAATGAAATTAAAATAATAAATAAAGGATCAAAAATACAAGTATGTTATATTAAAATAAAATAATTATATATAATTATAAAGAATTTTTTAATTAAAAATTAGCCCGTTCTCTTTTAGGCAGCTCAACATTAATGTTACCGAGGCTTCGTTAGCACCGAGACAAACATTCAAATTTGGAACTAGTCCAATTTTCCTGACTAATGGTACATAGTGAGTGCATTGTTCAAAAATATTAAGATAAGATTAATATAATAAGATTAGATTAATATAAAATAATTTAAAAATTGACGTATGTCAATAAATACCAGAAATTCGACAAAATTTGTCCACCTCCCGCTACTACTTGCAAAATTTGTGAGATAGGGGGAGTAGGTATCAGTGAAGAGGAAGGATTTGCTCTGCCTTGAGCCGAGCTCTGTGGTGCAGTGGTTAGCATCCGCGCATGTAACTACCGCGTTACCCGGGTTCGACTCCCGGCGGAGCCAAATCTTTTCACTTCAAAAAATAAATTATTTAAAAATAAATTGTTTAATGAGACAAAATCCTCTAGGCGACGAAGAAGCAAGGAAGTAAATATTTTGGCCATAGTGTTCATACAAGGATATGCCTCTATAATTTGAAACTATGTTAGGGTCTCCATGTTTATAAAGAGGAAAAAATATAGATTTACTAAAGGATAACGGAAGATTACCAATCTCAAAAATATAATTAAAAAAGGAGAGAATATTACCTAAGAAGAGAGGAGTTGCATGTTTATAAAATTCATAAACTAGTTCGTCCGGACCAGGGGCTTTATTGTTTTTAAGGGATGATATAATAGCATACAGTTCATCCATAGTAAAAGGAGAGTCCAGAACAGAGTTGGGCAAATTGTAATCTGAATAATGACTAACCATTATTCATAATCAGTGCGGAGTATTTTTAATGATTATTAAGTGTGTATGGTATTCATTTGAAGTGAATAATGAATAACAAGTATTCAGTTATTCATGATTAACGAATACTGATAAATTTAGTTAGTCATTATTCATGAGCTAGGATTAATATAATATTCATCAATCATGAATACCTAATATTCACCAATCATGAATAACAAAAGTTCACCAACCATCAATCATGAATATGATATATTCATAATCATTATTCATTTAAATTTAAAAGACGAGTATGCATTTCTGAATTAAAACTTGTCCTAATGAACAAGGACAAGTTCTAAGAGTGGGTGTAGTCAACTGAACAGCATTTGAAGTGACAAGCACAGAATTAGACCCTAATTCCAATGGGTATTAGTAAAGGTCTATTGACAAGAATGGAAAGAGCAACAAATCTTCAATCACCATTCATGATTAGTAAGACTCAGAATTGTGATTTTTTTTGTAATCATGAGTAGTGAATTCCCATTAGTCATGCTTAATGAGTAATAATGAAAAATGAATTCTTCTTAATCATGATTACTGACTAACATTTAATAATGAATAATGGTCATTCATGATTGTTGAATACATTATATTCATGAATACTCCACGACCATTGATTAATACAATTCATGATTAATGATTCCGCGCTAAATAATGATTTGTGAATGATGATTACAATCATTATTCACATTTTTGATTATTAGTCATAATCATGATTACATTTTTATTTAAATATGCCCAATTCTGGTCCAGAATAGAAGAGGAAATAAACGGGTCAGAGTAAGAGAGAGAACAAAGTACGGAAGGATTGAGAAGGTTTTCAAAATGTGAAACCAAAGCATCCAATGATATCATTTCCAAGAATGAAGGTCCTTCTGCGAAATCGATTCACCAAACTCCAAAATTTCTTAGAATCATAAGCAGCCTTAAATTTTTCAGAAAAGGAAGATTCAGAAATATTCAGCTTTTTGAGCTCTGCAAATATTCACAAAATCTTTTTTAGCAGTGATGTAAGCTTCCTTTGTAAATCTAGAATTTGTTTTTCTAAATAAATTTAGGAGGCAAAAAGATCTTTTTCTAGCCTGTAGACAACGGTAATCGAACCATGATAAATCTTTCGGAATATTTTTTTGAATGATAGGCTCTTGGAGGCTAAAGTATGCCTTTTTAATACAGTTGACTAATACATCGGCATAGTTCTGAGGATTTTCTGGAAATTGAGGAATACTGGCAATTATTTTATCGAGGTTTGCCTTATATATGTCCTAGTTAGAGTCATTCCAATAAAGCTGAGGAAGCAATGGCATGGAGGCACAATTAATTTCTGAAAGAAGACTGAAAGTGATGGGGAGGGGGAGGTGGCCGGAGAACGTCTCTTCTAAAACTGCGAATCGATGGACAAAAGGTATATAATCAAAGGGTATGCAACAGAGATCATTACAAGAGGAACCCATAGGACTAACGAAGGTAAATTCACCCTCCGTATCTGGAAAAAAAACGGCCATTTAAAATTATAAGATCATTTTCATTGCAAAAGTCTATAATATTTGAACCATTATAGAATTTAGCACTAAGTCTTTTGATTTTCTGGTTAAAGAACAATTTGGATTGTTTATCATTAAATCATCAGGAATCACCTGTGCTGAACCGACTCTAACATTGAAATCACAACCAGAACTATCTTTTCTCTAGGGCAAGATGCATAAAATTCAGAGAGAGCTTTAAAATCTGTCTCCCAACTCTTACTATTCAAATAAACCGGAAGAAAGTAAAGCTGGAGTTCATTTTGGCTTAGACATATTAAAGACTGATCAGCTAAGATAAAGATAGAAGAAATGATAAAAATAGGGAATGGAATATAGAAAGCTGGGACCCTAAAGAAGAAATTATGATTGAAGAAGTCATAAATGCAGTCAGTAGCTGCAAGGAAGACAATTGTTGGCGGTCCTGACTATGGTACTAATAAAAGCTGGAGGAAAGCTTCTAGCTCAGGCTCTCACTCATACTATACATGCCTCAAAAACGCATACTTTCCTAATTCCTCTTAAACTGCGAAACTTATAATTTTGCCAAAAAAAAAGGAGATAAAAGAGATCTGGATAATTATCGCCTACATATAAACTATAAAAAAAACCTATACAAAATGTAAATTTTTGTCAATAAACGGTGAAGAAGATTTAAGGATTGGTGAGCACTATATAGAGAAAGCAGAAAAATTTCTATATCTCGGACATCTTATTTCTATTAAAGGGCAAACTGAAGAAATATGCAGAAGATGTACCCAGGGATGGCGTGCACTCTTCAAGTTTAAAGATATACCATATATAGGTCAACAGTGAATCTAGAAGGGAAGAGGAAACTCTGGATGAGCACAGTGCTTCCTGCCATGACCTACTGTTGCGAAACATGGGTAATTGACAGGAAGACTAGCCACAAACTGAGGGTAACAGTCAGAGCGATGGAGCGATACCTTCTTGGATTATCAAGGCGAGAACGTAAACGAAATAAGTGGATTAGAGCAAGAACTACCGGATATTATAGAGAAAGTCCACTTAAGGAAGTGGACCTGGACCGGACATATCATCAGGAGAAATGCTACAACATGGACCCGGCAGCTTATGGACTGGAATCCAAGAGAGTATTCAAGGAAGAGAGGACGCCCACCTACTGATTTGGACCAGGAGATGAAGAAGAGGTGCGGAGGGGCAGTCTGGAAGCGAGTAACCTTGGAGAGGAAATAGTGGAAACGGATGGGACAGGTACATTTAGGTATTATTTAGTGTGGTTGCAAGAGTGGTAGTAACTGTTCGAGCCAGTAGCTCGAAACATGTAAGATTTTATCTCTTAGTTTATGTAATATCATGGTCATAGTTTATGTAATATCATATATTACATAAACTATTTTAGTTATATATATTAACCTTAGTTTATGTAATATCATATACATATTATATCATAATAAAATTAATTGGCAAAGTTCATGGGTTGGCAGCGCTGACTGACGTCTCACTGGACGTACCGTGCGTGACGAGACGGGCAGTAAGACCGCATGGTGGCAGAAACTAATTTCAGCATAATTAACCGCAAAAGCATGAGTGAGTAAATTTCGAAGACCCTAGTGGGTCCTTGGGACCAAGAATGAAGACGTAGAAGTTGAGTGCTGACCAGCCAAAATGTTCAATTTTGTCACAGGCACCAGAAGAGCCATTTTATTTAACTACTTCAAATTTGAAGGTAGAAGACTACTTAAATTCATCATTCACTGCCTTCAATGCATCACCCATCCAAGAAGAAGTCATCATCAAATTATTAGTCAAAATTCTAAACTAACAACCTATGTAACTTTTCGGCCATTTACTTTCCAGCAATATTTTCCATATCATAAATATAACCCGAATATATTCCGTTTTATTTATATAAAAATATATTTTGTTCAATCAATTGCTCAATTATTTCTATCATAACACAGTCCCCCATTATACAGTCCACATTTCATTACCGTTAAAAACAGCGGAACCACCATTGGTTCGTGGTGTATAATATTCTTAAAAGAATAATAGACCACACAGTAACATTCGAACCTAATACCTCAACTAAATGTTGATTTTGTACATTTATAAATATTGGATGTATAAAGTTATTATATATTTTTTATTAGGTTTTTTTTTTGTACAAATAAAGGTTATTCTTATTCTTCTTATTATTATTTCTGATTGTATTTGTACTCTAATAATCATATAGTAGCTGTGAAATCATACAGCCGCAAAACAGTTCTTTCAACTATAATCTACTACAACTAATATATATATAAAACTTATGCAATATATATTACACAAATCCCTGGGCAAAGCCGGGTCCCCCAGCTAGTATTCATTCATAAAATCGTGGTATGAATTAATTCGTATTAATAAGTTAAAATATGACCCGTCATATGTTCAATACTGTATTTTACAATCTTCATGAATCTATGAGTGAGCACGTCATTACAATCATTGCAGTCTAGAAATATCCTGGGATTAAAGCAATTGATGATTGTGCAAGGCTCCTGGAGACAGAACAATCAAATTTAAGAGTAGATGCTATTGCAATACCTTCTCCCCATCAGCAACTTTACCCACCCCCAACAAATGATGGAGCTAGTGCATTAGCTAATGCTTGCCGATTAGGAGGAGGCTACAATGGCTGAGGGCCCATTAACGTAACACTTTCTCCTCTTCTCAACACTTTCTGTACCTTAACCAGAACCTCCGCTGAAGGTATTCTTATCCAAGGTTCTACATATTATAAAGGAAAGTAATTTGGATCTTCGTCTCTACTACTGTTTATTATATTTTGTACATAACAAACGTTTCGACCTCCAGGGCCATCTTCAGTGTCTAAAAATTACATAAATTAATGTTTGGTTAGTCAACTTTTTTAAAAATTAATAAAAGATATGTATAACAAGGAGATATTACTTCTTTAATTACTGCATCATCCTAATCATATTACTGCCTTCCCAGTAGTTAACCCTAAATGTACCAAAGAGGTTTAACAAGGATGTATATATGTATTCTAAGTATAATAACTGTCAACTTAAACATATTTACAAGCAGGCCAGTGACTGTGTTGTCTATTACGACGATGTAGGCCAGTGTTATTAAGTGTGAGTATAAACAATACAGCCAACATTCCATAATATACAGGAATTGTCGAAACAAACCAAGCATTATAAAAATAGCTACCATACTAGTTAATTGAAAACATATAATAGATAAATTCCAATAGATTACTAATAAATATTACTAAATTAATACATAGCAATTAATAACTAACTTTATTCAAAAAATAAAAAACATATGAAGTTAAATATATCTATCTACACACACAACACAAGCACATCATATATACCTTTCTATGTAGGTTAATCATAAATTTCTACTTCAACAACAAAATTAAAATATTCAATATAACAATGAAAACCATAATTTAGTATTTTTAATTTGCTTATTTCAATATCACATTAGTTATCACTCCTATCTTATTTTATTTTTTGTAATATTTCTGCATATGCATGATGTAAATTATTTGTGTCTGTACGAAAATTAACCGCCTTATCCAGATTTTGAGAAATTATCATTGACTCTATTATTTTTCTCTTCGTGCCGTTACCCTCTTTGTGTACAATTATGGGCTCATCATAATCAAATTTATGTCCTGTATCTATCACGTGTTTCACCAATGCTGTTTTGTTTGAATTTTTATTTTTGTTTTTTACATCATTTTGATGTTGATAAATTCTCTTGTTTAGATGTTGTCTGGTTTCACCATAATAAGCTCCAGGACAATGTAAGCAGTTGATCTGGTATACCACCTTCGATTGCTTCTCTTTTATTATTTTATCTTTCAATTGTGTATACGATTCTTTAATTTTGTTTCCTGCTTTATATCCGAATTTTAAATTATCTATGTCATATTCTATAAATGATTTATATATATTCTCCGAAAGACCCTGTATGTAGTTACATTTGACAAATTTATGGCAAATTGGTGTTATTTTATTCTCCTTATTTCCTTCACTTGTCGACAATTGTTTGTACCACGCTTTTTTTATCATTTTCATTGGGTAAAAATTGTCCAAAAACATCTGATATATTCTAGTTTTAACGGCTGGAATGAAAAGGGTATCTGTTATTTTTATCGCTTTATTTATTATATTGTTAAGTACGTTATGTTTTTGATAGTATGGATGACAGGTACCAAAAAATAACAGATACCCTTTTCATTCCAGCCGTTAAAACTAGAATATATCAGATGTTTTTGGACAATTTGGACAACACAAAACAGTGCAATAGTTGAAAAATATCAAATAATGGATTCCCAGTGACCATCAATCGGTTGGAAAGTTATATATTAGTGTGCAATTATTAAATTAATTCATTATAAAAAGATTCAGCCTCAAAAGCTTGTTTATTAATTTACCTTAAAACAGCCAATCTTTTCCTATTCATGCATACTCACGGCTTTCATACGTGTAGATATAAATTATTGATTATGCATCATGTATCGTCCACTTACTACATTGCAAAACACCTCACACAAATCATCAAACCACACATAAGAAACTCAGAACACCATATCAAGAACTCTTAAGACTTCATCAAGAAAATTAAAGAGCTCAAAATTTCAGAAAACAGTATCCTGTTGAGCTTTGATGTAAAATCATTGTTCACTAAGGTTCCTGTTGATGAAACTATACCATTACTACAGAAGATACTTACAGCGGAGGAATTGGACCTGGCCAAGATATGTCTGAAGACAGCATACTTCCTCTTCAACGGGAAGTATTACAAGCAAAAAGAAGGAGCAAGCATGGGCAGCCCACTAAGTCCCGTCATAGCAGATCTATGCTTGGAAAATTTTGAAGAAGCCCTAAAAAGAGCCAAGTTCAAACCAACTGTTTGGTATCGCTACGTAGACGACACCTTCATAATATAAAAGAACGGAGAAAAATTGCTTAAAGAGTTTCTTAAACATATCGACTACATACACACCAACATACAGTTCACAATGGAGACCAAGGAGGATAACAAGCTACCTTTCCTGGACGTACTAGTAGAAAAGAAGGAAGACCTCACTCTAGGACATTCAGTTTATAGAAAACTGACCCCTACGGACAGATAGTTACACGCAGATTCTCACCACCATCCATCACAAAAGAGAGGGATCATGCTACACTCATACACTGAGCCTTGACCATAACTGAACCCACAAAAATTTCTAAAGAAACAAGAAAACTCCGGACAGCCCTCAAAACGGACGGAACGGAAGAACGGATACTGAGACGAAACCATAACTTCCGAATTTATTAAACGATAATCCAAAACTAACAACCACCACTCTGAAGAAAATGAAACAGAAAAGAAGCCCATAGCTATCATCCCCTACCTAAAAGGCACCTCGGAAAAATAGCCAGAACACACAAAAAACAACATCAAACCAATTTTCACCACATACAGGAAAATTGGACAGATCCTGCCCAATCCAAAGGACAATCTTGGACTCAACAAACCTGGACTTTACAGTATCCCTTGCTCATGCGGTAAACAATTTATAGGACAGACAGCAAGGAACATCACCACACGACTGAAAGAACATATTCCGCTGTTATGAGAATACAGACCGACAAATCAGCCATAGCAGAACACTTTCACAAAACACAACACACTATAGCCTTTAAAGACACCAAAACCATAGTTAGGATTGACACTACCACCACAGATCCATCAGGGAGGTATAGAAACTATAAAACAGCCAAACAATATAAACAAAGAAGACGGATACAGACTTAGCAAAAACTGGTATCGTGCACTAAACAACATTAGACAACACAACATATCTCAGAGAGCTGACCACGCCCACTCTGGCGCTGGCCAATGGGAAGACAGACTTCGCCCCTGACTGGGATTATAAGTTACTGACCCCCTTCTCCACTCTCATTCTTGTATTGGCCCTGAAGAAGCCCAAAGCAAGATGGGTGAAAGCTTGGCAGTTACAAAACCTGTTACATGGTCAAATCCTGAAGAAGAAATGCATATAATGTATGAAACATGTTTTGCAACATTTTCTATTCTTAAATTAGATTTTTCTTCTTTCTAGAGCCTTGAACAAAAATCAAATGGAGTAATTCCAGAATAATTCTCGACATCTATGAATTACGAGGGGCCCATTCATATATTCATGTAGACCGTAAAATACACTGAAGTATTGAACATAACCAAATATCAAATAAAAGCCAGGTTGGAAGCCGGAATTTTAATAATCTCCAGTTATTCCAATAGGGAGAAATATACATTGATTTAACAAGATATAATTTTTGGTAACAAGTTATGATTCCCTTGACAGCATTTGTTAGCCAAAAAAAAGTGCGTAACGCCTAATATTATTTGCTACTTAATATACACTCCGGGACAAATAAAAGTGTACAGTTGAAACTTGGTTATTTATTTAATTCATGGTAATAAATATTTTCAAATACTATGGTATACTATGGCAAAAAATAGAAACAAATTTAATTCGGAAACACCATTGGTAGGTCATTGCTGTCATCAAGAGAATTGATCACAGTATAAACAAGCGAGACTGAGACAAATTAAAGTGTACAGTTAGTTTATCATTGTGTATCTCGGTTCTAATCATATCCACTCATTGAATATTGCTTTTCAGTAATATATAAATGTATTCTATGGATTTAATTATCCGGTTGAAGTAAGATGCTGGTCGTGGCCTTAGCTATAAGGAAGTTGGCCGAAAATATTCTCTTCCTCACACCAAAGTTGCTAAAATGTTCAAAACTAATTACAATCGCGTCAAGAAGAAGAGAGGAACAAAAGAAAAGATAGGACATCACGCTGCAACGAGGATAAAACGGAAAATCGTCGTTTGGCAAGGGAAGTTGATTTATCGTCGGCACGAAAAATTAGGTTTAATTTAAATTTTAATATATCTACGAAAATTATCCAGATAAAACTTTGTGAAATGAATATCAAGAAGGCAAAAATTTAAAAAAAAAAATCCCCTAACCAAAATGCACCGCGTATGTCGTGTAGTCCAGGGTCGCAAGTGGCTTTTGATGGGTTTTGGGAATTTGGGAAAACTCAATTTTTTCGGACGAAAAAGATTTTCTAAAGATGGGCCTGATAATGAATACAGTTAAATAGAAGAAGGCCAAAAAAACTATTTACAACAGAATAAAACGTCAAAATCAAGGAGGGGGTGTGATGGTTTGGGGAGCGATAACCGCCTCGGGTAATTACCGCATTGAAAAGCTTACCGGAAGAGTGAATAGTGAGCAATATTTAACTTCGATCAAAGAAAGGATGTACCCATGGGCAACCCAGATATTTCCAGGCGGAAATTTTCATTTCTTGCAAGATAATGTTCCATGTCACAAATCGAAGGCAACCCTTCATGAAATGAGGATCACATTGGTGGGGTGGCCCTCTCGCTTCCCAGATCTGAATACAATCGAGAGCTTTTGGAAATGTCTCTCGAATCAATTGTACGCTAAAGGTGCGTTTAATACTGATGATGATCACTGGAGATGTACCAAAAAAGCAACAGAAGTCGTCACTCGCAAGAATCAAGATCTTTTAAAAAATCCGTGTCTTTCCATGAATAAGCGCTTGTTGAAAGTGCTAGAAAAAAAAGGTGATGTTATATACTACTAAGTTTACATTAAAGATTAGGTACTTCTCACATATTTTTTATAAAAATTAAAGTGTACACTTTTATTTGTCCAATTATATTAAATGGTTTTAATTGTATATCAAAATTTCTAATAAAGAGTTTATTGTAACATATCCATATTTCACTAATTATTTATTCCTTTTGGAACAAAAAGTACCAGTTGTAAATAATAATACAGGAATAAGGGGCATAAGCACAACAGGGTGTACACTTTTATTTGTCCCGGAGTGTAACCTAAAAAAAAAAAATAGATAGCCATTCTTAATGCAAATATTTCTTTATCTTGTTATTTAAACTCTATAAGAGATTTTTAATAAATCACAATCAAATTAAACGAAAAGGGGGAAATAGACCATGCATTTGTCTATCTATTATATCTATTTTTTATATCTATATTTTTTATATCTATCTATTAGATATTTTTTTCTATCTATTATCTACTATATATAATTTTTGATGTTGAATCGCAGAAATTTTTTGTCCTTACTTATCCCATACAACCTGTAATAATATGTTTTCAAGGGTATGATCATAAGGTATTCTATGAATTTTTAAACATTATACATTTTTATCAAACGTTTCCAAGGTTATATTGGTTCGATGAGTGGACCAACACGCATATTGAACTATGGAGAAATTATTGCTTTGAACCAAAGTAAACTGGGGTCTTTGATCAGGATGCTAACATATGCACCAAATGGTGACTACATAGACATGTTTCATTTTAGTCCACCGTAGAAAAGCCGCACGAGAATGCATGAATCCTATTGTCATTATCTGACAAAGCCAATTACTAACTTTTTTGTCAACTCTTGAATTATTCAACTAATTTCATCTATGTCATACGCCGAGAATGAATAATTGTATCTGTTTGACTACACTGCCCGACAAAATTATAGGCCACCCCAATTTTTTGCAAAAATCATTAATTCTAGTAAATAAAACTTTTTAAACAAGATGTAGGTTATTATAGAATTGAGAATACTAAACGAAAAACATTTTATTAGTATAAATTTATCATATATTCAAATACAAATCAAACAAAAACAAAAAAACATGGAAGTTCGTAAAGTATATCACCTCAGTGGTTGTACCAGTCAGTAATGGGTTGCTCCCCCGTTGTTTTCTAAGACTTCCACCATTCGTTTTCGAAGAGATTTATAAATTTTCTTGCTATAGTTTTGCCGAATATTGGCCCACTTTTCTGAAATGCACGTTTTGAGTTCTTCAATAGAGTTAAATTGTTTCCCTTGAGCATATACAGCTCGAGAAAGTTCTCCCCAACAATTCTTAATAATGTTGAGATCTGGTGATCGAGCTGGCCATGGTAGGACGGAAATATTTTTGGCTTCAAAAAAAAGTTTAACTATGTGCGCTGTGTGGACCGGTGCACTGTCCTGCTGAAAAATAAATCTTCCTCTGGCCAGCCCTTCTCCTCTTTGGACAATTGGTTCCTGGATTACTTCGATATATTTTTTTGCGTTCATTTTCGCCGAACAAAATATTAAATCAGTTATTCCATAATAGCCTATCCCAGCCCACACCATGATACCTCCTCCGCCCATTTGACGTTTGCTCAAAAATATTTTTTCTTTTCTTAAGTCATGAAAATAATATCGGAATCCATCTGGGCCATCCAAATTAAAACGTTTTTCATCGCTGAAGATAACCTTTTTCCACCTCTTTCCCTATGAGACATGTTCGGCTGCAAATCGTTTCCTGTTGGCCTTGTGAGCTTTTGAAAGAGGGGGTTTTGTCTTACGTTTCAGCCGCTTCAAATGGCTGGCTTTTTGCAAAATGCGTTGAACATTCCTAATATTTGTTTGGACCCCAGCTTGCTCACAAATTTCCCTTGCAGTGGCTGAAGAGTTTGACGCTTGGCGTAGGATAGCTCTCCGTTCTCGAACAGTCGTTGCCAGGGGCCTGCCAGTTCTCTTTTTTCGGCCATATTCATTGCCCAACCTAACAAAGTTTCTTATAAGGTGTCTGCTTCTATTCAAAGTTACAGCAATTTTTGAAATTATCCAATTTTTTTCTAGTAATGTGTTAATAACCGCCTTCTCACTTTCTGATAACACTTTTCCCCTTGGCATTGTTAATATTTAATTTAATAACTGAAATTATAGCAAATTAGCATTCACAGAATGAATTAAATGGTTCAAAACTCAACTTTTATATAACTTATATTACTTATAGAACGGGATTAAGATACGCACTGAGCGTGGCCTATACTTTTGTCGCATGTAAATATTGACATTTTCACTAATTCGTAAACAATAACAATCAGAACTCAATACAAATAGGTGTCAGATACAGATTCTGTGCATTTACAATGGTATGTATTGTTTTGAGTTAAGGAAAATATATAATAAAAATAATAACTAACAAAATGGGGGGTGGCCTATAATTTTGTCGGGGAGTGTATATGAAAATTTAATTATATTAAATAATATAAGAAGTTTCTAGATTCAGTATTTTTCCCTCCAGCCCTTAAATATTGCAACATTCTAGATTAAAAAAAAAAAAAAAGGAAAAGAAAAGTATTAATCAATTCGAAAATAATTTAATTAAAAAATTATCTTCAGAATAATATACGTTCTTATGGAGCATTGAATATTGAGATATGAGAAAACGGTTGTTTAGGTGATTTACTATGACCCTTGGACAGTGATTAACAACTATAGGGGCATGTTACATCTATTGACAACCCGGCTGATTGTTCTTCTCGTGGATTACTTCCTCAGCAAATTCTTAAATATGACCTTTGGTGGCAAGGTCATTCGTGTGTATATCTTCCATCGGAACAGTGGTCAGGAAGTATTGAAATAACCTCTACTGATATACCTGAGGTCAAACAGAGTGTTGTTTTGCTTGAAACCAACCTAGTATCATCTGATTTTTGTCACTGTTTTGTGCAGTTTATAGGGCGTTCTTCGTCTCTTACTCGACTTAAACGAGTTATTGCTTGGGCCTTGAGATTTTTGAATAACTCCAGTGGCAAGGGTGTTCGTAGGTCTGGACATTTATGGCTGAATGAACTGCGTGAAGCATTATTATGGTGTGTGTTAATAGTTCAGCGAGTCACTTTTTACCAGATTATTCAAGATTTACGAAAGGGTAAACCTGTTCGGCGCTCTCTGCGCATGTTATCGCCCTTTCTTGACCCCTCGGGGTATCTGAGGGTGGGCGGTCGCCTGCCGAACTCTTCTCTACCTTGGTCGTCCAAACATTCTTTAATGTTGCCTAAAAATAGTCATTTAACTAAATTATTCGTGATACATTATCATCAGATTCATTTAATATTTACACGTTGGGGCCATACTGTCAGAGCACTAATAAATCGTGATTATTGGATTATTTCAGGACGTTCTTTAATTCGTAAATTGGTACATGAATGTTCCACTTTAGATTTGATTCAAAAACTCAAATTCCTCTTATGTGGGATTTGCCTAGCTCAAGAATAACTTTTCCTGGGCGACTTTTTACGCTCGTTGGAGTAGATTTCGCGGGTCCTCTATCTATACGTTCCTCCAATTAGCGTAATGCTGCAATATGTAAGGCCTATATATGTTTGGTAACACTGCTTGGTAACACTGCTGATGTTTGGTAACACTGCTTTGTAACCCCTGTTTTACCTTCCTTGTAATATATGAAAGTGCGTGTAATAAATGTGGAGTTCACAAGCATTCTATTCTTATTTTAATCTTTCTAAACCAAACAATATGGGTTTTTATATGCATGGCCTCTAAGGCTATACATATTGATATACATTCATATAAGTCTCATCTTTGAATACAGACGCGTTTTTGGCTAGCCTTGACCGATTCATGTCTCGTCGTGGTGCCGACCAGTACCTTTATAGCGATCAATGCACAAACTTTGTTGGTGCAGCTAGACAATTGAAGGAAATTAGAGGGTTTTTGTTTTCTCTAAAAAATCCGTTAATGAATGAGCAACTAAATAAGCGAAATATAATGTGGCAATTTAATCCACCTTTTAGTCCGAATTTTGGTGGACTATGGAAAGCTGGACTCAAGAGTGTAAAGACCCATTTGTTACGCCTCAGTGTTAACCACTGGACAGTGATTAACAACTAATGACAAGGTTTTTAGGTAAAATTGGAATAGATCCTCTAGAAATTGGAATTTCCCACTAGGTTTCCTGCCTTTCAATTTTATTGAGTCTCGTAAATTTTTCTAGCAATTTTATAACTTGGCTAGTTCTGAGAAGGTGAATGAAGAATTTTAAGACTAGGTCGGACGGAAGCGTTGCAATTCCTGTCTCGCCAAAATATATCACACATAGCCAAATATCCACCCCACAATAATGTGATGGAAAATAGTTTAAAGAGTATTTTCTAAAAGATTTCCAATACCTAGGCTGCAACATAATAGGTGTTTATGCCATTTCAATAGTTCCAATAAAAAATAATTCAGTTGAAAAAATATAATATAATACGTGTTAATATAACATTTATGTTAATTACATATAATTAGTACCGGCAGTTCCCAATAGATGGCGTGGGTTTGCCAATTTGTTCTGCCAGCCCTCATTAGGTATTTTTTTGGACTTCGTACACCGGCATGAAAAGGCTGGAAGAAGGTAGTAGTACTTGGATGCCGGCTCGAGCAACATCACCTTTGCTTTCTGTGCGAACCCGAAAGAGTTGGATATTGGTACACTATTATCTCATCTAATAATATACAGTCCATATAGTATTTCTTCACCATTGGTGAGTTTTTTTTATACCTTTTGTGGTGGTGGTGCATTTTGGTACCTTTCATTTTTTTGGGACATAACTCCAGGGACACGCGCTTACCTTTTAACGATTTTGGCATGAACAATAGGTTTAGCAATTCATCATCCAACATTATAATTATATATATATATATATATATATATGTTAATTTATATAAACGATGTAATGAAATTTCGATGGAAATCGAATTCTTCATCATGAATATTCCCTTAATGAGATTTCATTTTCATTGCTTCTATGATAGAATAGTAGATATATGTATGTGTGTTGCCAATTTGTCATTTTCCCTGGAACTGCGGTTGGTGCCATTTTATTTTCTCGAAAGCAGGAAGAGTGATATGCTGTGAGTGAGATGTAAATTTAGGCAGAATAATGGGAGCGGGCGAGGTGCAAGTATAGCGTAATTAGCCGGGAGTCTAAAAGCCTTGTCCAGGGCGGAATAGCTTAGGAGCTTAGCCCAATCCCTCCCCGCCCGAGCTTGGTCTACGTTGGATCCCAATTTCCCCTCAGTATCCTCATCCCACCCACCCACCTTCAATCATAACACTTCTTAGTAAATGGCAATACAAATCTATCATAAAAGCTTTAATGAAAAATATAATCCTTAATAGAAAAAATAAGGGGCTGTATTTAATAACCTCGCAAGTTAATATTCAATACACTAACACTAATCTATCTTCCACGATGAAAGAGAGAAATTATATATTTCTTAATTTGTAATTAGAGAGATACCCTGTTCGAAATCAATGACCACAAAAAGGCTCAAATTGGTTTCCAAATCAGACCGATTTATAGATGTTTAGTCGCATTAGTCCATGAAAGAAAAATCTGGTGCGTGCGCGCAACACACAACTTTCACTTACTAACTTACTTAGATTAGAAATTAATGCGTTTTGTTAATTGCCACATCTCAAATGAACAGAACGGCTTTAATTATGAACAATGGTCAGTCATTAAAGGCGTACTCCGAATGCGTGGGCTCAACGGGTTTTAAGAGTTGACTGAATATTTTTCTTTTTTTCTAATCTTTATGTTTTCTTTATTTTTGTCATATCTCATATTTAGCCATTTCTTATTTTTAGGCGTAACGAGAGACAGTTAATTTTTCCATATAAACAAAAACAAAGGTATATATAGGAAACAAACAAACAAAAAAGCCCCCCCCCCCCCCGCAAAAAAAAGCCCCCTCAGAAAATTTTAATAATGATAAAGCTTACCTGATATTAAAGAACACGTAATTTTCATTAAACATGACGAATTTGATAAAAATCGTTAAAGCCTTTTTTGAGATCATCGAAAAAAAAGTAAAAATTGGAAAAAAATTATGAAATAAAGTGCCCGCTCCGTTTGACCAATTTTGATGTAATGTTGGCTATCACATCTTTGGCATATACATTCATCAAATAGGCAGTTTGATCAAAATCGTTAAAGCCTTTTTTGAGTAATTAAAAAAAACACGTGAAAATGATACAAAATTTATTAAGTAAAGTCCCCCTTCCGGTTGATCAATTTTGATGTAATGTTGGCTGTTGCATCTTTGGCATATACATACATCAAATACCCAGTTTGATCAAAATCGTTAAAACCATTTTTGAGTAAATAAAAAAAAACACGTGAAAATGATACGAAAGTTATTAAGTAAAGTCCCCCCTACGGTTGATCAATTTTGATGAAATTTTTAAAGTCATATCTCGGGCTTATAAATAGATCAAATACTCAGTTTAATCAAAATCGTTAGAGCCGTTTCTGAGAAAATCGAAAAAAACGTAAAAAGTTATTAAATAAAGTACCCCCTCCCTTTGAGCAATTTTGATGAAATTTTTGCTGTCACATCGCGGGCATATACATACACTAAATACCTAATTTCAGGTTCGCACGGTTTATAGTTTTTGAGCTAGTCTGTTCACACACACACACACAGACCATTTCGCGGGACTTGGTTATTTTGACTCAGGGGACCCCAAAACGTGTATTTCCGTTGAAAACCGGAAGTCGAAAATTTTCACGATCGCAATACTTCCACTTACTATATATTTCATATATAGGTAAGTGAAAGTAAAAAAGACATTGTCGTGGGAATGAAAAAATATAATGTTTTATAAAAAATAAGTTTATAAAAAAAAATTATAAGCAACAAGGATCAATTGGTGTCTATGAAATGAATGTATTACTCAGCATAAAAAAATAAAAAATCTGGTGCGTGCGCGCAGCACACATCTTTCACTTACCAACTTAATTAGATTAGAAATTAATGCGTTTTGTTAATGGCACTTCAAAGTTACACATTTTTCCACATTCATTTCTTATTTTTGTTTTCATTTGCTCTATAAAAAAACTAATTTGTTTTATTATTAAATAAAAGTTTTTACTTATAATCATTCGGCAATGCAAGCATAATACTCCAAGTCGTCTGATTTTATAATTCTCTATGTACTTGTTGAACATTTCATTTGGTTACCATGAAACAAATAATTTCCATTAAATGAACAGAACGGCTTTAATTATGAACAATGGTCTGTCATTAAAGGCGTACTACATATGCGCGGGCTCAACGTGTTTTATGAGTTTACTGAATATTTTTCTTTTTTTCTCCCCTATATGTTTACTTGGTTTTTATCATATCTCATATTTAGCCATTTCTTATTTTTAGGCGTAACGATTTCTCCATACAAACAAAAACAAAGGTACTTTATAGGAACCAAAAGAACAGCCCCCTCAGAACATTTTAATAATGATAAAGCTTACCTGATATTAAAGAACACCTAATTTTCATTAAACATGACGAATTTGATGAAAATCTTTAAAGCCGTTTTTGAGATAATCGAAAAAATGGTAAAAATTGGAAAAAAAGTTATGAAATAAAGTGCCCCCTCCGTTTGACCAATTTTGATGAAATGGCTATCACATCTTTGGCATATACATACATCAAATACCCAGTTTGATAAAAATCGTTAAAGCCGTTTTTGAGTAAAATAAAAAAAACATGTGAAAATGATAAAAAATTTATTAAGTAAAGTACCCCCTCTGCTTGATCAATTTTGATGAAATGTTGGCTATCACATTTTTGGCACATACATATATCAAATACCCAGTTTGATCAAAATCGTTTGAGCCGTTTTTGAGTAAATAAAAAAAAAAAACGTGTAAATGATACAAAATTTATTAAATAAAGTCCCCCCTACGGTTGATCAATTTTGATGAAATGTTTACAGTTATATCTCGGGCATATTAATACATTAATTACTCAGTTTAATCAAAATCGTTAGAGCCGTTTTTGAGAAAATCGAAAAAAACGTAAAAAGATATTAAATAAAGTACCTCCTCCCTTTGAGCAATTTTAATGAAATTTTTGCTGTCACATCGCGGGCATATACATACACTAAATACCTAATTTCAGGTTCGCTAGGTTTATAGTTTTTGAGCTAGCCTGTTCACACACACACACACACACACACACACACACACACACCCGACTGGAGTTGCTAGTCTTCCATCGGGCGCCTCCCTAGGTGGCGGATAGGGGGATTCTCACCAGATATGGTGGGTACCGGGGAAATAAAATACCCGGGGCGGACCAAAACTAGACTCAAACCCAGAAGCGACGGTTCCCACAATAGTCGGCGACCTGGTCAGCCTGTTCCTCAGGTTAGAGGCGGCTGTATTACACCTGGCAGTAGGTATACAATGCACTTCCATTAGAATGGTAATAATAGAGGAGAAGGAAAATTTTATTACGGTGCAGGGGGGTAGGATCCCCAGTGCCGGCGTCTGACAGGAATGAGAAAGCGGGTTCCGAGACGTCGTTATCCAGTGACCGCAGTGCTTGATCACTTGGCTGCTGAAGCATCTAGTGCTTCAAGTGAAGAAAGAAGAAGAGGTTTGTGGGCATTGCTCGGTGGTGAAATTCGTAAACATCACGAATTCGTCATGGATAAGCGTAATGTGCATACCGAGATTAAAGCTCATGCATGTACGATTCGCATGCTCTACGAGGCCATAACTAGAGAAGACAAAAACCCAGAAGGAGAGAAAGCAGCCGGAAACAGTTGCGGAACACAGACATCTTCGAGTTTGCGACTTCCTCATAAGGACTCCAGCAGAGCGAATTGCCTAATAAGCAACAATGCAAAAAGAAGATGAAGAAGAACAGAAGACGAAGGACACAAACCGGATAGGAAGAAGCAGAGGTACATATTCCTGCTGAAACTGATCCCCCAAGGAATCAGAGGTGGCAATTAGTGAAGAACAAGAAGATAAGAAAAAAGAAGACCTCTAAGCAGAACACACAAAATAGACCTCCACGGACAGACGCATTGATGGTTAAAGCAAAGGAGGGCTCGACCTACGCAGACATCCTGCGTATGATAAAAATTGACCCCGAGCTTCAGGAAGAAGGAGAAAAGGTCCAAAAAATACGGAAGTGCCACACAGGAGGACTCATACTTGTGCTGGATAAAAATGCGCAGGACAAGACAAAATTAATTCGTTCTGCGATAGCAAAGAAAATGGTCGACAAAGCAGAGGTCACTAGTAGGAGGGATTCTGTTGCTATTGAGCTAAAGGACCTCGATGAACTGACTGACGCTAAGGAAGTGCACTAAGCCATCAGAAAACAAATCGATGGAGCAGGAAATATTGATATTCCCGTTGTAAAATCCCTTCATAAGTGGTAATATTGCCTACTGAGTTGACAAGAAAAACGTTAGAAAAAGGCAGTATTCGAATAGTTTGGATAAATAGCCGTGTGAGAGAGAAGTTTTCTCCCCGGAGATGCTTCCGATGCCTCGACTATAGTCATCTGGCACGAAACTGTGAAGGGCCTGACAGAACCGGACTTTGTTTCCGATGCGGCGAGGAAGGTCACACAGCAAAAGAGTGTTTGGAGAACAGCGATGCCTATTGTGTGATGAAGGAAGAAACCGCAGACACGCTACTAGGGGCTTTGGTTGTCCTATGTATCAGCGCGCAGTAGTAGCAGCCAAAAAGTGCGGTAGATGAGGTTTATGCAGTTAAACTTAAACCACTGCGATGCAGCGCAGGACCTCTGCTGGCAAACAATTAAGGAGAAGAGCATCGATGTGGCGTTGTTATGCGAGCAGTACAAAAATGTTGATGGACCCCATTTCTGGATGGCGGACAAATCAGGACGAGCAGCAATTTTGGTCAGAAAGGGACTCTTCATTCAGGAGACCCAACAGACAAGTATTGAAGGTTTTATTTGGATAAAGGTGGCCGGTATTTAGATTTGTAGTGTATATGCCCCACCGAGTTACTCGCTGGACGAATTTGAGTTTATGCTCGATAGAGTAATCCAGGAACTACGAGGTCGTCAACCGCTTGTAATTGCTGGAGACTTTAACGCTTGGGCTATAGAATGGGGAAGCAGAGAGACTAATAAGAGAGGCGAATCTCTTCTAGACGTATACGCAATAGAAACCATCGCATGGCCGTGTATTGGTGAAACGAGGAGATCGCAGTACTTCGACAGGCATGCCTTCGTACAAGAAGACTGGCTCAGAGAGCGAAAGGCCGCCCGGTTTATGATGTCCGAAAACAAGAGCATAAAAATGCTAAAAGGAATCTGGTAAAGGCAATAAAAGAAAGCAAACGTAAGAGTTGGAAAAAGCTATGCGAAGAGGTTAACGAAGACACCTTGGGAAGACCATACAAAATAGTCATGGCAAGGTTGAAGACTTCAAGCCTATCGCCTCCAGCTTCACCTGACCTGATGAAAAAAATAATAGCAGCCTTATTCCCTAGAAGAACAGAGGTGGTCTTTGAAAAAAAACAGCTCGCGGATGATTCCAGAAATCACTATGGAAGAACTAGAAGCAGCTTGCACTAAATACGGGATTCCAAGGCTCCCGGTCCGGATAACATCCCAAATAAAGCGTTAAAAGCTGCGATCAAGTCAAGACCAGAACTATTCCTGGACATCTATAATTCTTGGCTCCGCGAAGGGATCTTTCCAACCCAATGGAAGAAGCAACAGCTCGTGCTCCTGCCTAAGGGAAAACGACCTCCGGAAGACCCTGCATCTTATAGGCCAATCTGTCTTCTCAACACTGCAGGCAAGGTTTTGGAGAGGATCGTTTGTGGTAGAATGACCGATTTCAGTGAAGGAGCTCGAGGACTTTCAGACAACCAATATGGTTTTCGGAAAGGAAGATTGACTGTCGAGGCAATAGACTTTGTGATCAGATCTGCTCGAGAAGCAATCGCTGGAAAAAGATGGAGAAGGGGTGGAAAAAAGTACTGCGCCATTATAGCATTGGACATAAGGAATGCTTTCAATTCAGCAAGATGGGACTGTATTATGGAAGGACTGCAAAGGATGAATATTCCGCAATACCTAATAAGGATTATTATCAGTTACTTTACTGATAGAACCTTGTTTTATAATACAGATAATGGAAGTAGAACCTATAAGATTACAGGTGGCGTTCCCCAAGGTTCTGTATTAGGGCCCTTGTTATGGAACATAATGTATGATGCGGTACTGAGGCTCCCCATGCCGGAAGGGACTGTAACACTCGGTTTTGCAGATGATCTGGCAATAATGGTACGTGGAAAACTACTGGAAGAGATAACGTACAACGTTAACAAGGCAGTAGTTAAGATTCGCCAGTGGCTTTCATCGGTAGGCCTTCAGCTTGCTGATCATAAGACTGAAGCAGTCCGCATTACTAGTAGAAAAGTAAGAGAAAATCAGTCTGACCGTTGGAGAATGCGAAGTCCATTCTAAGCGATCCATTAGATATTTGGGTGTGCAGATTGACGCCAGGTTGCGATTCGACGAACACCTGTACTTAGCTAGCTCCAAAGCAGCCCGAGTTACAAATGCATTGGCCCGAATTATGCCAAATATCGGTGGACCCCAGCAGAGTCGGAGAAGACTGTTGGCTAATGTAGCCAGTTCCACGCTGTTATACGCGGTACCAATATGGGTTAATGCCTTCCAAGTTCAGTCATATGCCCGTAAAGCTATCATTATGCACCGAAGAAATGCACTGCGGGTCGCTCGAGCGTTCCGCATTGTTTCCTATGATGCTGCGTGTGTCATAGCTGATATGCCTCCGATTGATCTTCTGGCGGAGGAACGCAATCGAATTTACCATGAAAGACGTGGACAGCCCGATGCTCACTGGCCTACGGTAGAAAAAGAAGAGAGAAGGAAAACTATGGAAAGCTGGCAAAGGCGATGGGATTCATCATCTTCCGGAAGATGGACCCACAGGATGATTCCCGACATTTCAATATGGATCGCCCGCAAACATGGAGAGGTTGACTATTACCTCACCCAACTGCTCACCGGAAATGGCTGCTTCAGAGCCTATCTAGCCAGATTCAAGCTAGAAAAGGAAGCTTTGTGCATTTGTGGCTTTGCCGACGAAACGGTTGAACATGTTTTCTTTTGTTGCAGGAGCTTAGCCAAAGAGAAGGAACAGCTTGATGTGATCCTGGGGAAGAAGTCTTCCCCGGAAAACTTAGTTTCGTTGATGCTGATCAAGCAGGAGAATTGGAGGGCTGTTACAGACTATGCCGCGGAAATCGGCAGGATCCTTAGAGCCCAGGAGAGGAAAAGGAGAGGCCAAGCAATGGCATGATAAAGAAATAAAGAAGTAGCGGGGGAATGAATCACAATAAAAATACACAGCCGTTCTAAAAAAAGTGAACAAAGATAAGACTACTAGACTGTACTAAACTCGTTCGGGCATGTATGGTTCGTCTTTAACTAATGAGCAGATATTTCAATCGTTGTTTCTTAGGACTATGGATATTTTAAATACCCACTTGAACAAAAATTACCTTGTGGTGAGGGAAAGAAAGAAAACGGTGGTATACTACTTTAGCACGCTGCCTCCCGCTTTGCGATGTCTTTAAAACTCGAGATTGAAGAATTATGGAATCTTCTAAACTTCCATTATCAGTTATAATAATAATGAGTTAAAAAGAATATTGTAAAAATTAAAAAGAATTAAATACCAATTGCTTCGTGATTGGTATTTTTTTTTATCACCATATCACAATCACCATTCTGAAAATTTCGTTTTCATTTTCAAAACTGATCTGGGACAGGATGAAGGAATGAAAACAAATTTTTTTTATATATTTTTTTTCTCAAATCTGTATTTTGACATAATTTTTTTTTTTTTTTTTTTTTTTTTTTAAAGAATTGCTCTATTAATCATACTTTTATTTATTTAGAGATGAATGTCTGACATATCGCATTCCAAGAAAACCCGTACCTATCCGTGTGTGGGATTTCTAAAACTACCTCCTACCACTAAACCACCTCCCTACACCTGTTTCCTACCCTCGAAACGATGATTATTTCTGTCACAACTAAGGGTTCTAGACTATTGTTGGAACCGTTACATAACTGTATTGGTACGTAGTAACATGATCCTGGAATATTCCGTACTAAATATAAGAATCAATGGACTAGGGGCTTAGTCTGGCCTTGAACATCGAAGTATATGCTTACTTTTAAGTCAATGTTTGTCACTAGTAGTTACTGATTTGTAACGTTGTACTAGTTTGAGTTTTAATTCTTCTGTCTGAAATTTGTGTTTTATAATTTTACGGGAATAAATTGATTTTAAACCCACATTGGTGTTACAATATTATAAGCCGGTCGAAACTAATGTTTTACTTTAAATTATTATGTTATTAATACATAAGCATGTATTATTGAAACAGGTATACTGTTTCAAAATCGGGCATATTTTAATTTTACAATTATGTTTTAAGAAATAAAAATAGAAACAATATAAAATAATAATATAATATATACAACAATATAATAGAAATTTAAAATTAAATTTTAAAAAATAAATATAGAAATAATTAATTCTCTATTAATATATAAAAAATTTAAATGGGTATACCAATATATAGTAACATTCATAGAAACGCTTCTTTAAGGTTTTTTGGTCACTAGACAATACACTTATATCTAGTGGACTTAATAAATAGAGGGGAACACTTTATTGAAAAGAAATGTTACCTAATTATATTGGGTTGGTATTAAAGAGCATAATTATTGCCTATTGAAGACTATTTGTTAAATCTTAAGATAGTATAAATATGCTCTATACGCATTTTTCATGCAAACATTTATTAATTAAAAATTAATAAACTTTAATACGCATTTTTATATATGTTGATAGTGTCCAGTGAATTTTATTATCAACAATGATTAGGTTGGAAAAAGTAAAATAAACATAACTGCCAATCATCATCATTATAATTCAAATAAAAGGTATTTTGTTGCATTGGAATGATTTTTTGTCCTCCCCTTTCTCGCTGTTTAGGTTATAGGGGTTATTTTCCGAGCAGGGGGAGAGTGTGGGGGATTAATGCCGAGTATTATTGAATGTCCCCTGGCTCCGGATTTTGAACTGGCCACCTCCACTCATAGATTGAATGATATTTATTAATATTCTATTTAATATTTGACTAATATTAATTTATTAACTTTAGGAGGCTTCCTATAAGTACTGTTTTTAAGTAGTAATTCCCCCTTCTTGAAAATTGATTGATAAATACTTCTTAGCTTCCACGCGTTTGCAGACAATCAAAGGACAATTACAGTTTTGCCTGTGCAATTTATTTTTTAAGGCCATTTAATTATAATGGTGGTAGAAGGTTCAAAACAATTCTATTTTCCTATTATATAAATTATCAATAAAAATGTCACAGCCCCTCCCCCCCCCCACTACCATTTTTACCTTTAGACTTAATGACATATTACTTCAATAATATAATATTGCTCTTCATTTTAAACACTAAATCCTGTATACATCTTACAAATTACAAAGCATCCCTGCAACCTGTAAAATCACCCCTAAGTATATGAAATATATATTCAACATTTAAATGCTGATTAAAACTTTGAAAAATTGTTTCAGTTCCGGTTCAGTTTAGCTTAATTTTTTATGATTACAATTTAACAGTTTTACTTCATTAAATTATAGTTAATTGAAGTTATCTAATACAATTTCAATTAACACTCCAAAAAACAAATTGTCTAAAACAAAAATCATATGAATGCCTTTTTATCTCAGAAAAGTTGATCCGAGGAACATCAATGCTCCAAGAGCCATTATTGGTCTATGGGTTTTACCATCATAAAAACATTTCCATTCTGTTATGGAAACTGTACGTTAGGGCAGTTGAGATAAAACATTTAATTAACTGTCTTTTTCTGGTTTTAGAATTTTTTTTTGTTCCTCCCATTCCTCGCCTTATAGGCTATACGGGGTTTCCGGGCCTGGGGAGTGGGTGGGGGATCGATGCCGAGGGATTAAAGGTCCCCTGGCTCCGGGTCCTCAATCATACGTTGCCATGGGCGAACCGTATTTTCAAACGGCCACCCCCTAGTTTTAGAATAGTTTCTAATGTTGGTGGATACAATAATATAAATTTCTAATCAACATATTACTGATTTAAAGTATTAGTTGCTGGAGCGGTCCCAGGGGGGTGTCGGGGATCGATTTCCCCGGAAATTTCGAGAAACAAATTTTTAAGGGAATAATACGACCCATCAAATTTGTTATACATTTTCTGGTATTAAGTTATTTATGTCAATGAATTTAATGAAGTTCCTTTTCTGTTTGTAGATAAATAAGTTTGGTGTTTTTTTTGTTTGAAATTGTCTACAAGTGTTTGACAAATGTGTGAATTTTATTGATTAAAAATTATTTGTTTCCATAGTAACTGAATAAAGTTTTCTTGACACTAATATATAAATACACTAATATGACTAAATAGAGAATTATAAAATCAGACCTTTGTTTACATTGCCGTATTAAAAAAAAAAAAAAATTGCCGTATTATCAAAAATAAAAATGGTAATGCTCAATTATTTAAAGCAGTTTCCGTTGTCACAAACATATGGTACAAGATACTCTTTAAGAATTATATTTTAGGTGGTTAATCTAAAATAATCTATTATTAATAATTATAATTAATGAAAGAAGGTGGTTTTAGTGGAACAGTAATCGTTGTCGGTTTCCTACTCTAAGTAGATTGGTTAGTGAAGGTTGTATTTTGCGCGCATCGCAACAGATTTTTTATTTTTAAAGTCGCTCTTTTTCGTTAGGATGAATTGAATATTTGAATATGAGGTTAGCGATCGAGCCGAAATCTTCTTTACATTCACTAGACGCCATGGTTTCCACTAAATAAAGAATCGCAAGGGACTTGATTCTTTCATCAGTATTCCCGCCTAGACTCAACTTTCTCTTCAGTGTACGTTCCTCGAGGTCTTTTCTTCTTCTTACAGGCCCAAAAGTTTTCCAAACTTGAGGGTTAGGTCTATTTATTAGTTGACTTACTAGTTAAATTATTTCTATTAAATAAATTATGTAGTGTATGTAAGATATATCTATTTATCTACCTATCTACCTTTACATATATATATATATATATATATATATATATATATATATATATATATATATGTATTTATATTTATATCATATGTTACAATAGGGTTCTTGATGTTCAGTCAAGAATAAACAACTATATGAGGGCCTATTCACACTATCGGTTTCGCTCCCGCTCTACTCCCGGTCCGCTCTCCTAATGTCTTACCATATTCACATTATATAATTTTACACCGTTCACTTTTGAAAGGTTTAAGCTATTAAAGCCATTAATAATCGAAGTTAAAATTTTTCGTTAGTAGAAATAGCTTTTCGTTAGTGTACTTTTCTTGATGAAGAAGTTAATATTATCAAAACATATAATAAGAAGAATATATTGCAACACAATGATAATTATTAATAATACTTATAAATTAATTTAATTAATGGTGAAGAAATAATTTATTAATAATAAATATTAATAATAATTTTCTGAATGTACCTATTCGAATACGCTTGAAATCGGTAAATGCTGCAATTTACCGATTGTGTTCTCTTCTTTTCCTGATTCATATTTTAATTATTTTTTGCTTTAATATATTTTTTGTTAATGATCTGACATTTTTCATAATATACTGCATTTTTATTCGTTTCAAATTGAACAATATTTTATAATAGCAATGAGTATGTAGTCAATAAATAAAATGGTGACCGTGTTTTACGAGTACATTAATTCATAACAAAATATATCTCAAACATAATAACATAATTTTTCTCGTGGAAAAACCGCGCGTATTGTTGGTGATTTTTTTAATCATTTCAAGCGTATTCGAATACATTCGGAAAAAAATTTAAATTATTTCTTCACCATTAATTAAATTAATTTATAATTATATATATATATTCTAAAGTTGAACTTTTTTGGCCGTAAAATTGAAGAATAAATAAATACTTTAATAACTGAAAGTTAATTATTAATTAAAATCCAAATACAGACGGTTTCGATTATTAATGGCTTCAATCGTGAACGGTGTAAAATTATATAATGTGAATATGAAAAGACTTTAGGAGAGTGGAGCGGGTGTGGAGCGAGAGTGGAGCGGGAGCGGAGCGAGGCCGGACCTGTACCAATATTGTGATTACCTTCTTTCCATTTCTCTTTAGAATAGTACGCCAGTGAGACCGGACCGGGAGCGGAGCGATAGTGTGAATGGGGTAGAGCGAGAGCGGACCGGGAGTGGAGCGAGACTGGATCGGTACCGATAGTGGAATTCTCTGTCTATTTCTCTTTAGAATATTTTACCATACCGAGAGCGGACCGGGAGTGGAGCGGGAGCGGAGCGATAGTGTGAATCCGCCCTTATGATGAGATTTCGAGACTAAATTGTTCTCATAATCATGTTCTACAATGAACAAACAGGTTGGAATACAATTATATGAGTTATATAGGTAAAATTACAAGTAAGTTAACAGTAATATAAATATAAAATACATAGGTTATATATGTATATATGACTGTATATAATTCAAATGATAAAAGTGTATGAATATATGGCAAAAGTGTACGAATATATGTTGCTGATGGATATTTTTGTATAAACCACATAGATGTGTAGAAACTAACTAAATACGTTACTCTAATGTACAACAGCAAGTTCAGGACTGTAGAGGAGAAGGGGAATAAGGCGGTAAAGAGCTCTTTGGTTTTTCCTGACCTTTTGGTATTATTACCAGTTGTTGACAGGTATACGGGAATTACATTAGATGCATACGTATTAAAATGTAAAAATAGTTTATTACTGTAATGTATTATATTATTTAAATGTATTAAAAAAAAAAAAAAATAATTTGAGTGTATTAAATTTGAATAACACGAGTTGATATTTAGGGCATATGACTTCTTTTTTATTGCGCTATTTTTATATTTTTCTATCGTTATCATTTCATTAATATTTCGTTTAAAATTATTATTTTCACGATGTATTGTTTTAGAAGAATCGAAGTACACAGTATTTTTCTATTCATTATTGTTTATTTTTTTTTTTTTAAGGGGCCTAAAAATCATAATTTCATTAATAGTCGAGTTTTTTTTCCAGAGCTTTTTGTAAAAATATCGTGAAGGAGAATCGATAGAAGGGGTGTTTGGTGCTCTCAATAAATTAAAACTGAGTTTTCAAATTATTGTCTCATGCCTTTCCAGAAACCGACAAAGGTTACTGTTCCACTAAAACCACCTTCATTCATTAATTTTAATTATTAAAGTTCATTAATAGTAGATTATTTTAGATTAACTACATAAAATATAATTTTTGAAGATTATCTTGTGCCATAAGCTTTTACACCGGAAACTGCTTTAAATAATTTGAGCATCACGTTTTTTTTAACGCATCTAGTCTCTAAAGAACAATAACAAAAATTATTGCTAAATACAAGTTTTATTTTTATATTTGATAAAAAGGCAATGTAAACAAACATAGTGTCTGATTTTAAAATTCTCTATTTAGTTTTTATGAAAACTTTATTCAGTTACTATTGAAAAAAATAATTTTCAATAAATATGCATGTTGGCACTTAAAACACGTTGGTCATTCTTTCGCATGAGCAGAATGCCTTATATTATTAAGTATTGAATTGCTTTATTACAGAATTGCTTTATTACAGAATTATAATTACAGAATTGCCTTATTAAGTATTGAAATTTCAATCTTGGCGAAACATTTTTCTTTTTTTTCCTGTATATATTTATTACATATTTCGCCATTTCTTATTACTAGGCATGATGAGAGACTTGATAGTGATTTCTCCATATAAACAAAATCAAAGGTACTTTATAGGAAAAAAATCCTCGTCATTTAAGCCCCCTTAAAACATTTTTATGATGATAAAACCTAACTTAAGTGGATTATTTACCACTGCCACCCCTTTACAATGACTTCTGTATTTTATGTATTATTGCTTCAAGTGTCTGTGTGTATGTATGCGTGCGTGTTTGAGTACCCTAGTGGGCATATACCATGATAGTACCATGACAGTACTGGACATATAAGTCATGTATTAGTACGTGATAACCTGTTAGTAATGTTATACACCTTTCTGGGTGGGCTCTTATTCGGAAAATAAATAAGAAGCGATCGCCTCAGTATAAATAAGTCTCAGTCTCGCCTTGAC
This sequence comes from Aelia acuminata, assembly GCA_911387785.2. NCBI lineage: Eukaryota > Metazoa > Arthropoda > Insecta > Hemiptera > Pentatomidae > Aelia > Aelia acuminata. Next base: position 123,067,359 of record OU426980.1, on the reverse strand, counting down.
CCACGAAACATCCAGTTATTTTTGAGTCACTGCAAGTTCCTGTTTCGTAATGTTGATACTAACACCCACACACAAATATATATATATATATATTATTATTTTTCGGCACTACAACCCGCTAACGGGTCATGGCCTCCTTAATCAGCCGCCTTCCAATTTTGAATTCCGAGGAGAGACTTAGTATCATGGTAGTATAGTATCTGTCCTGCCATCTCAGCCTTAGCCGTCCGCGTCCTCTTATTCCATGGAGTGTCTCGGTGAGAGTCTTCTTCGGGATTTCTGAGTCATCCATGCGGGCCACATGTCCGGCCCACCGCAGTCTTCCAAATTTGATGACTCTAGCCACATCAGGTCTATTCATCAGGTCATACAATTTCTGGTTTGTACGCCTTCGCCATTCATTCTCGACTTGGATTCCTCCATAAATGCAGCGCAGAATACGCCTTTCAAATATCTGCAACGTTTGCATATCGGCATTCGTCAATATCCAAGCTTCCGAGCTATAAGTAAGGACAGGGCGTATTAGTACCTTGTAGAGAACCAGCTTTGTTGTTCTGGAAAGAAGGTTGTTTCTCAGCTGAGGCCCAAAGCAAAAAAAAAGAAACATTAGTCAGCAGCAGTGACCCGGATCCTTATTTCGGCAGTATTATCGTTATCTGAGTTCACCTGTGTTCCCAGGTATGTGAACTCGTTCACCTTCTCAAATCTGAAACTGTCGAACCGCACTCTTTCCCCAGGATCTGCTCGTTGTCCAGTAACCGTATACTTGGTTTTGCCCTCATTCACAATCAGCCCTATATATATAGATTTTTTGTCTTTACCCTGAGGTGCTTTATTCTGTTATATTCTATTTACTGTATTATAGTATCATACCTCGTTTAAGAACAGGAGTTGGGTAACTATTTTTGTTTTGTCGTCTTTTAACAATTAATCTAGTTTTCCCATTTTTATTGTTCCGTATTTATTTGAATGGTTGGCAATCTAATCAAAGTTGTTTTTGTCTGGAATGCATTGTCATGATTTTGGCATGTGGATGCTTCCAGGTCTCTGAGGTTTTTATGGATGATTTCTCAATGCCCGATTCTAATGCGTCACAATACAATTTCTTCTCTTCTAGAAGTTATTGAGCTCGTATCCCATTTTTTGCATTTCTTTTATTATTGATAGTTTGGACGGCTTGCTATTCCATCGCAATTTTCCCACCATATGTTGATTATTTCTCTAAGAAGAGAAATACTTGGACTTCGGTTGACTATAGATGTTAAGACACTTTGGTCACTTAATATGACCGCTTTGTTTTTTCCTGATCTCGCTATCCAGTAAAAATCGATCAAAGTGGCTAAAGCTTCTCCATAAAGATGGAGGATGTCCTTAAATTTAGGTTATTTTATTTTGAATATGCGAGTGTTGCTTTGCCACCATTTTCGGCATACAATAATACTGAAAATTCTTTTTAAAAACTTCTTGACTACATTTTTTTATCCCTTACATATTTTATTATCAATAAAAAAAGAGGCAGTATGCATATAAGCTCACAGCTTGATGCCATAATGTTTTATTGTAATTTTTTTAAACAGAAATAAAGTGAATAGACTCTTTTTAAAAGACAATTTTTAAAACAAAAGACTCATAACAAAACAAAACCAGACTACCAAGTTCAACTCAACACAAATATAATTAAACAAAAATGATTAAGATTATATAGGGTTCCAGAAACGTTTAAAAGAAATAATTTAAAACAACATTTTTTTCATGTTTATAGTTTATATTTATATAATTTCTGTAATATTATCCGATATTCAAATGTACTATTCTTTCTAATCTCAATGCTAAGAACGGATTTTTGAGCATTAAGAATTAAGTAACCCTTTTGCGGTACCCACTTATCACCTTTCCCACGGTACCTTATATAGTATGTACCAAACTAAAAAACAAATAAGTAAAAAAATGGTGATAAAGAATCAATTTATATTTGAGCCCTTGCTTTTCATAATAATTATTGTCAATCAAAAAATACTTTAATGTTGAGGACAAGTACATTCTAATTGACTTAATTGACAGAAATATTTTGTAAGGTTTACAAAATCCAGTACATTCACCATGCTGTAGTAAAATATATAGAGAAGTTTCAGTTGATATTTTGTTAGTAATTTTTTTTCTCAAGTCGATTTTTTTCTGGCCAAGCTGTAATGAAATATCCTATTTTCCTGCCCAGTTTTCCGTCATACACTAAGTTGGGCCGACACAGGAGCTATTTGAAAAGCTATTTGCCAGAGGGTAGTAATGAGAAAGAGATCCTCCTGCGATAGCTTTCACACCCCATCCGCCATCGTCTTTCCTCTGTGGGTTGCGTAATAAGTATGCATAGCCTAACCTCTAGACCTCTTTCTTCTGTCTTTATCGCCTTCTCTCCCCAGATTCTTAGGGGCAGCTCAATCGCATATATGATTGGTAGCTGTCACATCAATGCTCGGTAAAAGCACTCAACTAAAAATATATTTATATAAAAGGAAAGTTATTTCAATTTTCTTATAGAGCCAAGTTACTGAGATTGTCTTCTGGGATGTATCAGTTTAGTATTGTTTTAGGGAGTGGGGCAAAGGCCTGGTTACACAGTGCGAGTAGCCGACCTGACAAGAGGACAGCTACTGGTTCTGTGTAACCCTGTAAAAAATAAGGGGTGAATACCTAACGGTTGAGCTTGATCATGGTCAACACCTTACATGACCAAATAACAAGAAACACTACTGCCAAAGACTCTCCATGGGTTGTAATCATGCGGTATGTTTTATTAATTAGTTTTGATTGAATTATTTCATGTAATATGATTCTAACTTAGAATAAGGAAATAATAACTCCAGAATATCAACTTATTATAAAAAAAACACAATAATAAACATGTTCAGTCAATTGAAATTATTAAAATAACTAATTACAAAAATAATTTGAATAAAATATTAAAAAATAAGTTAAATGTTTTATAAATATTCGCATTGTGACAATTATCTATTTTTTTCTAAAATATAACTGTAAATTACCTCAATCTGATTCGTAAAGTTCTTATCTCTTGTATCAAGCAATGTTATAAATGAATTGATTTTATTAAAGTTTGATATTCTAATTACCATTTACAGTAAAATTATATAAACCATCCTAAAGGGCTAGATGTCCAAACATCAAGTGAAATCTGAAATTCCATCTTAAGGTATTTTAAAAATCCATTATTATTTAATTCTTCTATGTCAATAACTACATATTATCTATGATAACAAAAAAAAATCTGGTGCGTGCTCGCAACACACAACTTTCACTTACCAACTTACTTAGATTAGAAATTAATGCGATTTGTTAATTGCCACTTCTCAAATGAACAGAACGGCTTTAATTATGAACAATGGTCTGTCATTAAAGGCGTACTCCGCAAGCGTGGGCTCAACGAGTTTTATGAGTTGACTAAATATTTTTCTTTTTTTCTCCTCTTTATGTTTTCTTTATTTTTATCATATCTCATATTTAGCCATTTCTTATTTTTAGGCGTAACGAGAGACAGTTAATTTCTCCATGTAAACAAAAACAAAGGTACTTTATAAGAACGAAACAAACAAAAAAGGCCCCCCCCCCAAAAAAAAAGCGCCCTCAGAACATTTTAATAATGATAAAGCTTACCTGATATTAAAGAAAACCTAATTTTCATTAAACATGACGAATTGGATAAAAATCGTTAAAGCCGTTTTTGAGATAATTGAAAAAAAGGTAAAAATTGGAAAAAAATTCATGAAATAAAGTGCCCCCTCAGTTGGACCAATTTTGATGAAATGTTGACTTTTACATATTATATACATATACATATAGGTATACATATAGGTATATACATACATCAAATACCCAGTTTCTTCAAAATCGTTAAAGCCGTTTTTGAGTAAATAAAAAATATGTACACGTGAAATTTGTACAAAATTTATTAAGTGAAGTCCCCCCTCCGGTTGATCAATTTTGATGAAATTTTTACAGTCGTGTCTCGGGCATATATATACATCATATACCCAGTTTGATCAAAATCGTTAAAGCCGTTTTCGAGTAAATAAAAAAAAAACACGTGAAAATGATACAAAATTTATTAAGTAAAGTCCCCCCTCCGGTTAATCAATTTTGATGAAATTTTGACAGTCATATCTCGGGCATATAAATAGATCAAATACCCAGTTTAATCAAAATCGTTAGAGCCGTTTTTGAGAAAATCGAAAAAAACGTAAAAAGTTATTAGATAAAGTACCCCCTCCCATTGAGCAATTTTGATGAAATTTTTGCTGTCACATCGCGGGCATATACCTACACTAAATACCCAATTTCATGTTTCCACGGTTTATAGTTTTTGAGCTAGTCTGTTCACACACACACACACACACACACACACACACACACACACACACACACACACACACACACACACACACACAGACCATTTCGCGGGACTTGGTTATTTCGACTCAGGGGGTCCCAAAACGTGTATTTCCGTTGAAAACCGGAAGTCGAAATTTTTCACGATCGCAATACTTCCACTTACTATATATTTCATATATAAGTAAGTGAAAGTAAAATATGATATTCAAAATATTTAAGAAACTTCAATTGAATAATTCAAACTCGATATAAAAGATTTAATCCAGGGATATTAAGACAAAATATAAATTTGGACAACACAATATACTTAAATCAATTTCATTCTTCTTCAATTTTATTAGAAAAATGAATCATGAATTGCCGCATGTACCTGCTGGCTGGATAGAGACTGTTTACTAGCTAATCTCGTGTTCTTTGGGATCAATTTGGGTGGTTTGAATGTCGTATCGAATCCTAAAAGATTGTCACGGCGCACAGTGGTTGAAAATCGACTATTTTCGGAAAAAACCTTGTCAAACCCGATCTGTGAGCCGCAAAAAAATAAAGTTGATATTATCATAACCACGATTGAATTTCCTATATCATGTATAGGTTGAAGCCCCGCTTAACCGGCTATTTGGATTAACCGGAGGTGTTAGAAAAATAGAAAAACAAAACATAAGAGATCGCCTAATTTAAGCACTTTTGCTGTTTTATTCTATTAATATCCTTGATAGTACTTGGAGTATCATTTTATTTCAGGAAAAAACCCAAGTTAGGTGAAGAAAAAGAATATCATACATAGGAGCAATCAATTATTTTTTTCGTTATATTTTTATTTTTAACTATTTATTGTATTATCATATTAAAATATTAGATTGGGGTTATCCGGCTTTAATATAATTTTGATAGGAATATTGATTCCTAAGGATTGGAGTAATAGGAGATGTTGGGATAGACTGTTCGATATAGGTACTTTTGAACTCACTCCTCAAGTACTTTTGAACTATGTATACATATGTTTGAGTAAATCTGGAGAATAGAAAGTATTCAGGAGGATAGGCTGATTACTTTTTTTTCTCGCTATTAACGGCTGAGGTGGTATAATTAATGAAGTTTCAGACGTAGCGAGTATGTGAGTAAATCACTCTTTACTCAGTGTACTTTTTGTCATCTCTAATTCCTAGTAAACCTTTAAATTATCATTATAAAAATTTTTCTCATATTTAACTGGTCTTACTAAGGGGCAACAAAATCTATAGGTTCTGAAAGTTATTGTGGCTTTAAGAAGTAAGTAACTAAACAGTGAGGTTAATTTAAAATGGCCGGTCATTAATAAACATTAAAAACAGTAATGGGATGAGAGTTGAGTCCTGAGGAACTCGACAATTGAACCCCTCTGAATACTGCTTAGGGGGGAACAAAGAGCTGAAGCCTTTCTCGCAACTGTAATCCACTTGGGGACTTGGCTTGTTTCGTCTGTATCTTCAGCTTTAGTGACAATAACTATCTCTATCAATACTTTTCTCTCGATTTATTACTTGTTTTTTCGTCGTTTACTGGGGATGGATATTTTCTCGAAAAAAAGCGGAATCCACGGTATAAAAATCATGCAAAAACTGAAATATGTGTCTTTTATTCGCAGATGATTTGATTTTCATTGGTGATTCAATAACTGACGTTCAATCTAATATAAACATACTCTAAAAATATTGTCGGATAAACCATCTATCGGTTAATATAGAAAAAACTAAATTCTTAAACATTTTCAAGGGTAGGCCGAAAAAGGCCAAACGTTTATGATTCGGCAATGAATTATAATATTAGTATATTAGAAGTAGTATAATGAATTATAATAGAAGTAGTATATGAATTATAATATAATTATATTAGAATAAGTTTCCGAGTATAACTGTCTTAGAATTATTTTCACTTCATCTGGTATTTTTTACTAAGCTGTAAAACAGCAGGAATCTAAAAGGAATTCTTATTCTTTCTAATAGGCTCAGTCATATCTAGAATTTGTTCTAAAGCAAAAATGACCTCTTGGGATTCCCGACGGAAACTAAATGAAGCAAGCTTGTTGAATTGCTTGCTATAAGCTGCCCAGGTATGGTCGAACTAGAAACCGTAAAAGTGAGGTTCTGTAAACGTTTGCTTCACATACAAAAAAAAAAGTTTCGAATATCATGGTTAGGTTAAAAGAAGCATCTACCGCGATTGACACTAAGTTATAAAACAGTTAAAATGGATAGTTAAACTTTTGAATATGAATGATACAAGAAACCCTAAACAATATTTTTTTAAATTATCAAGCAAGGACAATAATAATAAATTATCAATAAATTTGGGTGAGACAAATTAGGAATTTTTTTGAAAGCTTTGGCCATTTTGATCCTCTTTTATTTAGCGATCCTGTTTTTATTAAAAGTAAATTCAATGTAATATTAGAAAACTATAACCCTTTATTCTGAAATAATGACTTATTATTACTCAATTCATCAACATAAAATATATTTTCCAAACATTGTTCATTAAGTCAGAATACCCTCAAAATTATTTGACTCCTAATACCTCTGTAGCTTTTATTAGAAACATGGCTCAATTGAGAATGAATAATAACAAATATATAATATCAATTACAATTGGCAATATTAAATATACATTAAACCTTAAGGAAATCTATCCTGTTTTTAACATCAAAACGGTGGAAGATCTTTATCATTTGGTTGTGATATACCTAATGTATTTATCTCTTAGAACACAGTATTTACCAACATTGATATACATGGATATTGGGTCATTCTATAATACTTTATGTTATCTTTCTTTAGCTAAATTAATGACTAAATAAAGACTAATAAATAAATTATTATTATTATAATTTTCTCTCTACACAGAACATCACTAAAAGACATTCTTAGATTTTATTAGTACTCTGACTAGAGAGAAAAAGATTTTGCTATTAACATAACTTTTAGTTAAACTATTTCAAAAAAACTTATAAAACTTCACGTAAATCAATATTTTTACCTTTATTACAGAAAAAATAAACCAACATTGGCCATGGTTAGAAAAATAATTGTACAAAGCAGGGCAAAAACAATCCTGTATCCATTTCGCATTGATTTAATTTTTCTATATTCCTATTTATTTATTGACACATGTATATATACGTACAATATATGAATATTTGAAATTTTAAAACATATGTATCACCCGCATTCTTAAATTATTTTATTTGTTAATTTTCTTGTTTTTTGAGATTACTTTAGTAAATATTAAACATATTTAGCTACAGATATATGAATAATTACTTATAAATAAGACATATAAATTTGCCCAATATTTAACATGTAAATCTGATTATTTCTCTCATCTCTTATTTCTGATTATATAAAGTATCGTTTTCTTAGTTCGTCATTCAGGTGCAAAATAGGGTTTTTAACATACTGTAACACTTATGTGGGTTAACAAATTCTTTTCAAAGAAAAATAACAAATTTCAATTTGCCACACAAATTATGATAACACAAATAGTTAGACAGGTTACAATAATTATCGTTTCGTAACACAGAAATAATCATATGACTTGCGCTTCAGAACCAAGACTAACTCTCCAGTCTGCCGCTCCTTATATTTAGTCGTAAGGGGAACAGCGTGGAACATTCGAGGCCAGCGTAGATGATACTCGAACAACGTAGTCACAAACAAGTTCGGAACTATTCTAAACCATATGTTTTTTGTTTAACGTTACACTAAAATCTGTTACACGTTACACAGACTGTATCGGTCTGGAAATGGTCCTATTAGATTAAGAAGTATAAAAAATGTGCATCACTAGACCTACTTACAGGAAAATAAATTTGCTTCTCCCTCCCCTTTTTGACCTCTATATATATTATCTATTCTTCCTGTACTATTTCGGTATATGTATATATTATATTATACAAAGTATCATCAATAAGAAAAAATTAAAGAAAAAAAAAGAAAAACCAAAAATAATGGATAGAAAATGGTGAATAGTTCCATGAAGTTGCGGATTGAAAGTTGGTACTTAAACGGCACAAAAGAGGATTGGAGAGAATGAAGAGGAAAATAATGAAGGGAAGAGGAGGGTCATTCTCAGCTTCAGCCGCGTTCAAGGGACTTGGGAACATCCCATGTACTCCCTCCCCTCTTTTCAATTATTGTGCTTCATTTATAATCTTTAAAATAATTCTAAGACACAAGCGTCGTACAGTAGTACTGCAACTAATAACATTGTTATTTTTTATTATTATTAAATAACACACTTTGTTATTCATAGTAAAACACATTTTCTATAATTAGTGGTTCACTATTATTAATCAATAAACCAATTGGTGTATTACCAAAGCAAAAAAAGAAAATTATAAATGTTTTCATTTAGATTTCATAAAAAATTCATTGCGCAATCAGAAATAAAAAGTATAAATTATTGACTACAGCAATTGTTATTACTTCGGCCCGAATTCGGAGATATTTCTATGCCTATATATCAATGTATAGATCATGATTTTAGGGACATTATTTTGGTATTTTATAAACTCTTGATTAACAATTAGCACTGGTAAGTAAAAAAAATTAAAAACCTATACACGAAAGATATAACCTGAAAGACTGAGGGAAAAAATTCGGCGGTTTAGTGATGGTTGTTTATTTATGTAACGTTACTTTATACTGTTATGGATAATCGGACGATGCTATTAGTGGAGTCCTAAATTTTGCCGATCTAGGTAAAATTAAGATACGGATTTTTAACGAGTACCTGATATCGCACAGGCTTGGAACATGAATTAGGAGGTCTTATTAGGAGGTCCACAGCTTAGTTATGGGGGTAAGGTCCTATTGCTGGTTCATTTTTTCGCATTCTGTGAGTCGAAGTAGCTATGAAACTTTTTCATAAAACTAGCTGACATGCTTTATAATTAAACCAATAACGATGTATAACGATTATTATGTTAGAATTTAATATTTCTTTTCGTGGCCATGTGGACATTGACAAACTCGGGTCTATACTTTTAGTCTCTGAGAATTTGAAATGTATTCTTAGGATATCGATATATTTTAAAAGCCCTATTGGGTTGACCAGATCGTTTTACTTTAGATCAGGTAAATTCTCCTGTCCAAAAATTCTCAATCCCTGCTGAGCAAAACTTTTATCTAGCGAGGTCGTTAAGCTTTGCATTGCTGATAAGCGACCTTAGATTTAGTTATATGATTCATAATACCTCAAATTGCTTGAATTGAAAACATCATTCACCATTTTCATCAGCAGCTCTGAAACGCACTGGCAAATGAAAAGCAAGTACTTCCCATAGAAAAACAGCAGCATATTTTCCCAGTAACTTCAAAGGGTACACATTTAGTGGTAGATAAAATGCGGAATAAGGTTTGTTCAAAGGTGGGCAGTTTTTGTAGAATTGTTTCTCTTTGAGTTGAGTTCACTCAAATCATGTTCCTTCTATCCGTTTATTTCACAAATTGTATTATCACTTTGGTTAACTAGGTTGGTCTCATTCAATACTCTTTTCTAGATACAAAAGAAGAAATGTTTATATTTGATTTCCATGGATTATATTTATGATACAAATTGTTGTTTTTAGCAATTAGTAAACAAATTTTTGACAGTATGTTCGTTTATCCAGTAATAGTGATAAACGAACTTAATGATAAAAACACAACCACTTTCATGGAATTAAGAACTATAGTTCTATAATATATAGAACTATAAACATAAATAACACAAAAAATAAATTTAATCATCTCATAGAAGAAATACTTACACAGACATTTATATTTTGACTAAATTAAACCACAGGATGTTTATAAATCCTATTATAGATTATGGAAGTTTGGAGCATTTAAATTTTTAATTTGTGCTTTAAATAAGTGCCCTTCTATACCATTTTATTTACCACTAAAACAGATTCGGTTTGTAAATTTTCTTCTTTCCGTCATGAATTGTAGAGTGCCGTCTTAAGGCGGAATTCCACTGACGCAACACTGAACAACCTATGGCATGAAACTTGTTTTCAAATGTTGGCTTTTATGGGGTGCTGCATCCTGCATAAAACGGAAAAAATTACAAGCATTTCAAAATAAGTTCTACGTATAGCAGTAAATACCCCCTGGTTCGTTAGGAACAGTCAACTTTATCGCGAGCTTAAAATAGAAACGATAGACCAATTCATCAAAAAACGTTTTTTGAAATACAACTCTCAGTTACCGGCTGTGAAAGGTGCAATAACTTACAACATAGGATCTCCCGTTTCATCCCGAAGGCTTTCATTTTTTTGAATATCATGATATGATTTCTGTTTTTATTCTAAATCATTTTATCAATAAAATTCCACTAAAAATCTTCAAACGAATGATTTAATTTTCAAAACTAAATTAAAACCATGTACATGATTTTGAAAATTAGAATAAATCTAGCTATCAAGGTTCAAAAATAATTCTATTCCATAGGTGTATCTATTGATCATAATTAAAATTATTAATAATGCTCAAATAATATATATGCTGCTTTTCTACGAAATACTCCACAAGCAGACAGTAGCCGAAAATTCTTCATTTCGCTTTCCCAATCTGTTCCCGACAAACCTCTAAGGCACCTTGGGGGAAAATTTACTGGCGAGAATTCGTTGATACGTGGCAAGGAGCATCCGGGAGTACAATAACAGCCCTTAGCCGCAATCAACTGCTCTCATCGTGAGGCGGGATAGGAACATTGAGCAATCTTATGTCTGCCCTATCTCTTCACCACTGACTAAAAGTTATGGCTTTAGAGAACCTTCCCTCCCAAGATTAATAATAAGGTGTATAAAAAAAAAAAAAAAAAAAAAAAAATAAAATGACCGTTTTATCAAATTCCAGAGTTCAAAAGTCTGTAAATATTTGAATGCTATTTATTATTTACCATTACTTAATAATTCTTCAAGAGCATTCTCTAAGCTTGTTTACTAAGACTGGACTTCTTCAAAAAAAAGCCTCAGATTAATTATTTATTTCAAAGAAGAAACATGACAGTGTCCTACGAAACTCTCGTAATTTTAAGAAATTACAAGAAAAAAACTTCACAGCCGCTGAAGCAACTCGTAAAATTACTAAATATAAAGAGGAAGGTGTCCTTGACCAGCACACTGCGAGGCGTTGGTTTGAAAAATTTAGAAGTGGAAATACGACGTTGGAAAGGAAGAAGGGATCCGGGCGACCATTAATGGATATTGATGAGGTTCTGAGGGAAGCTGTTAAATCTAATCCGTCCACAAGAACTCGCGAACTTGCCAGGGAGCGTGGTGTGTCGAAAGATACTCGACACATAGTCGCCATCTTCTCTCTATGGGAAAAGTGTCCATGGTGAAAAATACTAGTACACTGGTCCTTCACGAACTTACTCCTCAACAATCAGTAAGAGGCTAGAAATTTGTGAAAATTTATTGAAAAACCCTTGTGATATGAGATTTTACCGGAAGATTGTTACCTGTGATGAAAAATGGGTTTACTAGCGAAATCTGAATACCCATAAACAATGGCTAGATCACGTCAAACTGCTTTACCGGTTACTGCAAGAGGGCAATTTGAAAAAAAAGCCACGCTTTTTTTGGAATTTTGAAGGTGTTATTCATCACGAATTTGTGCCTGTGAGATATTTGGCTACAGGTGATGCTTATCCAGCGCTTATGTATCAGTTTCGAATATCTGAGTCAAGAGTTTCTCAATTTATTCCTGAACTTTCATGGACGTTCTTCTTCATTTTGTCAGGTTAAGTAAAGCTCGGGCTGAAGTTATTATACCTCAGAAATAATCTCGCGGTCATTGGAGGGTTAAGCAGGACCAGGAACTATGAAAATAAACTATCCTTTAAAATAAAAAAATGTTATATTCGTATTAAATAATGGAAGTTTGAAATATTAAAAACCCTTAGTGAAATAAAACACAAGAAACATGAAAAGAATAATTTAACTTTTTAACAATTTGGCCATTTTATTATTCCATTATTCGAAGGAATCGTGGAAATCGTCAATAAAAGAGTAATTATTTCATTCTTCTACTCAATGTAGTATGCTACAAGACAGATCGATCCCTGGACTATTGGATAGAGGACAACACTGTTCAACTCATTTACGTTCAACTTAACGTGACGCAGAGGACAAGTAACAATAATCAACTTGTGGCGCAAGCATGCGACCAAGGAGACATATTTTTTGTCGCTGTGTGTTTTGTCTATGGAAAGACTGTGTGCCGCATGCTACACATTGCCTCAGCGGACTTCCGCCTGTAGGCTGTTGGATGGCGGACAACATTGTTCAACACCTTTCATCATGTCGCAATCGACAGGCAACAACGATCAACTTGTAGCATGCGAGAAGGAGACATATTTTTTGCCGCAAAACGTCCCTTCTATGGAAAGACTGTGTGAAGCATGCGTCAATGCCGCATGCCACAAGTTGCCTCAGTGGAATTCCGCCTTTAGAAATATCTAATATGAATTCGTTTCCTCGACTACGTGGTTGGTTGAATAAACTTCATTTGCTGTCCATACCATGTTCAATAATTATATTTATTGATTATTTATTGAGCCTTGAATGAAATTATTTACAATAAGAATAAATGATTATTTAATGAGGTGTATAAAAAAAAATGACCGTTTTTTAACCAAATATATGTATTATTATTTCTTTGATATAAAATAATATAAGTATTATTATCTACCGTCATTAGCCATGCCCCCGTCGATGCCACGCTAATACCATTCCTTGGGATGGCTTTCAAAGAATTCTTGGACCGTATAACTTCCGCAAAAATATCAAATTTTTTCCCTTGAAGAAAATGAGCCAAGGATCGAAACAAGTAGTAATCCGAGGGTGCGAGGTCTGGACTATATGGTGGATGAGGCAGGAGTTCAAACCCATGAAGTTCTGTAAACTTTTCTTTGGTTCGACGGGAAGTGTGTGGATGAGGATTACCTTGTTGGAATCAAACTCCTTTTCGGTTGATTAGAGCAGAATAACGCTCTGACAACTTCGCGTACAATCTTCCCAGTTATTCGCAGCTGAGTTCAGAATTCATAGAGCATCCATCAGGCACAAATTCGTGATGAATAACACCTTCAAAATTCCAAAAAAAGCGTGGCTTTTTTTTTCAAATTGCCCTCTTGCAGTAACCGGTAAAGCAGTTTGACGTGATCTAGCCATTGTTTATGGGTATTCAGATTTCGCTAGTAAACCCATTTTTCATCACAGGTAACAATCTTCCGGTAAAATCTCATATCACAAGGGTTTTTCAATAAATTTTCACAAATTTCTAGCCTCTTACTGATTGTTGAGGAGTAAGTTCGTGAAGGACCAGTGTACTAGTATTTTTCACCATGGACACTTTTCCCATAGAGAGAAGATGGCGACTATGTGTCGAGTATCTTTCGACACACCACGCTCCCTGGCAAGTTCGCGAGTTCTTGTGGACGGATTAGATTTAACAGCTTCCCTCAGAACCTCATCAATATCCATTAATGGTCGCCCGGATCCCTTCTTCCTTTCCAACGTCGTATTTCCACTTCTAAATTTTTCAAACCAACGCCTCGCAGTGTGCTGGTCAAGGACACCTTCCTCTTTATATTTAGTAATTTTACGAGTTGCTTCAGCGGCTGTGAAGTTTTTTTCTTGTAATTTCTTAAAATTACGAGAGTTTCGTAGGACACTGTCATGTTTCTTCTTTGAAATAAATAATTAATCTGAGGCTTTTTTTTGAAGAAGTCCAGTCTTAGTAAACAAGCTTAGAGAATGCTCTTGAAGAATTATTAAGTAATGGTAAATAATAAATAGCATTCAAATATTTACAGACTTTTGAACTCTGGAATTTGATAAAACGGTCATTTTATTTTTATTTATTTTTTTTTTTTTTTATACACCTTATTATAAATCTTGGGAGGGAAGGTTCTCTAAAGCCATAACTTTTAGTCAGTGGTGAAGAGATAGGGCAGACATAAGATTGCTCAATGTTCCTATCCCGCCTCACGATGAGAGCAGTTGATTGCGGCTAAGGGCTGTTATTGTACTCCCGGATGCTCCTTGCCACGTATCAACGAATTCTCGCCAGTATATTTTCCCCCAAGGTGCCTTAGAGGTTTGTCGGGAACAGATTGGGAAAGCGAAATGAAGAATTTTCGGCTACTGTCTGCTTGTGGAGTATTTCGTAGAAAAGCAGGATATATATTATTTGAGCATTATTAATAATTTTAATTATGATCAATAGATACACCTATGGAATAGAATTATTTTTGAACCTTGATAGCTAGATTTATTCTAATTTTCAAAATCATGTACATGGTTTTAATTTAGTTTTGAAAATTAAATCATTCGTTTGAAGATTTTTAGTGGAATTTTATTGATAAAATGATTTAGAATAAAAACAGAAATCATATCATGATATTCAAAAAAAAGAAAAAAAAAAAATGAATGAAAAATTTTTACTTTATTCTGGGACATTTAGTCCCCTAAGAATAACATTGTTAACAATTTGTTCAGGCAGCATTTATCTGGCTGTACTATATGCAAGTGTTGAAATTAAAACTAAAAATATACACTTTAATAATAAATGAAAATAAATCGTAGTTTCAGTATTCACGTGCTTTGTAAAAAATATAAATAACAAAAAGAAGAGTGCCATTATTAAAATAAATAAATAATAAAACTGTAGTATTTGTACAAACCTTCATGACTATATCAAAGAAAATAATAATTTTTACATCTGCAGGGAGGATTGATGTTCCAGGAGATGGAGAAATAAGAGGTGCTTGAACATATTCGACAGAAAATTATTAAACATTCCCTTTTAGATTTATGGCTGGGAATACAGAAGAAGAAATCTAGTACAAAACCAAAAAGCAAGAGCCCATAAGAATAATTAATGGAATTAAAAAAAAAATTGGACAAATTAAATTGACTCTAAGATTTTAATATCAACCAAAAATTACAAAATGACCAAGAAGAACAACACTCGCGGGTAGGAAAAAAACAAAACAAAAAAAACAGCGGACCTGGATTTTCGTAAAAATCTTTTAGTTGAGCCTCCTACTTTTATTCTTCTTTAGTCGAATATATGCTATATGCTTCTATGACATAAAAGGAAAATTAAGAAAAAACGACACAATAGAACAACAATAGGAAAAAATAAAGAATATCTACAAAAATAAAATATGTATATATATATGTATGTATATACATATATACATATACAATGTATATATATAAATATATATATATATATATATATATATATATATAAATTGAGTACTGAAGTGGTCATCAGAGCCAGAGGAGGGCATGCCCAGTTTTAGTACGCTTTTTTTGTTTGATTAAATTTTAGAAATGTAAAGAAGATACATTTTATTTTTAAAAATTAATAGCATTATTAAGTAGCCTCGGAATACGTTAATCCAGAAGGAAAAAATCTGGTGCGTGCGCGCAATACACAACTTTCACTTACCAAATTACTTAGATTAGAAATTGTGTTAAAGCCACTTCTCAAAGTTACACATTTTTCCACATTCATTTTTTATTTTTGTTTTCATTTGCTCTATAACAAACACTAATTTCTTTTATTATTAAATAAAAGGTTTTACTTGAGATAATTCGGCAATGCAAGCATAATATTCCAAGTCGACTGATTTTATAATTCTCTATGTACTTATTGAAAATTTCATTTAGTTACATTCATATCTCGGGCATATTAATACATCAAATACCCAGTTTGATGAAAATCGTTAAAGCCGTTTTTGAGTAAATAAAAAAAACAGGTGAAAATGAGACAAAATTTATTAAATAAAGTCCCCCCTCCGGTTGATCAATTTTGATGAAATGTTTGCTATCACGTCTTTGGTATATACATACATCAAATACCCAGCTTGATCAAAATCGTTAAAGCCGTTTTTGAGTAAATAAAAAAAACAGGTGAAAATGAGACAAAATTTATTAAGTAAAGTCCCCCCTCCGGTTTATCAATTTTGATGAAATGTTGGCTACCACGTCTTTGGCATATACATACATCAAATACCCAGTTTGATCAAAATCGTTAAAGCCGTTTTTGAGTAAAAAAAATACACGTGAAAATTATACAAAATTTATTAAATAAAGTCCCCCCTCCGGTTGATCAATTTTGATGAAATGTTGGCTATCACGTCTTTGGCATATACATACATCAAATACCCAGTTTGATCAAAATCGTTAAAGCCGTTTTTGAGTAAATAAATAAAACACGTGAAAATTATACAAAATTTATTAAGTAAAGTCCCCCCTCCGGTTAATCAATTTTGATGAAATTTTTACAGTCATATCTCGGGCATATAAATAGATCAAATACTAAGTTTAATCAAAATCGTTAGAGCAGTTTTTGAGAAAATCGAAAAAAACGTAAAACGTTATTAAATAAAGTACCCCCTCCCTTTGACAAATTTTGATGAAATTTTTGCTGTAACATCGCGGGCATATACATACACTAAATACCCAATTCCACGTTCCCACGGCTTATAGTTTTTGAGCTAGTCTGTTCACACACACACACAGACCATTTCGCGGGACTTGGTTATTTGGACTCAGGGGGCACCAAAACGTGTATTTCGGAAGTCGAAATTTTTCACGTGCGCAATACTTCCACTTACTATATATTTCATATATAGGTAAGTGAAAGTAAAAACCTGGAATGGATAAGGTTATACAACCTACATGAGACCGGTCATTGGCAAACAATTTAAAATTGTGGATGAAATTATGACATACAAGCTAGATATCCTAGGTTATGTAAGGTCAAAAGAAAGGTTCTGATGAAATAAAAATAGAGGATACGTTCTAGTCAATTCAGGAGTTCTACCAGATCGCAGAACAGTTGTAGGTGTTGGCATCATCTAGAAGGATAAACTATTTAAGGTACTGGAATGGGATCCTCGCATAATCATGGAAAATATAAATCAGCAGATTGGAGAGTCCAGTCTCTATTTCAAGCGTCTGCTCCTACAAATGATTCTGATGTCCCAGAGAAAAAGCACTTCTACATCGCAAACACTAGCAGATTCATAAAATTACTTTCTCGGCCACTGAGAAAAATGCGAATAGCGTGATAGACTGTATTATTTATAGCCGTGACATCATGAGGCATTTCACAAATGTTAAAGTGATTAGAGGTGCGGAGATAGGAACCGACCACGTGCTTCTTGTGCTGACAACCGGCCACTAGAAGAACGCAAAGTAAAGAGTATAATAGGATAGTGATAAAGAGGCTGCAGGAACCCAAGAAGATAGCTAAATACGAAGAACAATTGTGAGAAGGTTCGAAGAATTGAATGCAGACACAAGTCTAGATTAGTAGTATTAGTTAGCTGTGGAGTTTCATAAAAGGTAGTATCTTACATTCAGTTTCCCAAGTTTGTCTTTTGGACGAATCAAGAAAGTGATTTTGGAGGTCTATAGAAAATATAGTGAGCGGAGGTGACGATATTGAAAGGAAATCAATTTTATCAATATTGAGAATAAAGAATGGAAAAGAGGCACAACGAGATAATACAATGGCAGAGTTGGTGAAGGATAGTGGCCCCAAGTTAGTGAAGGCGCTTCAAGTTCTTTTTCAAAAAGCTTGGGATGAGAAAAGGATCTCAACTGATGATTGGGAACGCATTGTCATATTTCCCTTTCCCAAGAAAGGGGATCCCAGGCCGAATGCTCTAACTATCGCCATATATGCCTCTCACCGGTTGAGTTCAAGCTATATACCACTGTTCTGGAAGGAAGGGCAAGGCTTCTAGTTGAAAACCTTATTGGGGAAGAGCAAGCCGGGCTTAGACCAGGGCGGCAAACCCAGGACCACATATTCAACTTACGGAACGTTCTCCAGAAATCTTGGAGCCGAGATAAAAGCATTCCTTAACCTTAAAGCGGCATTTAACCTGGTTCCCAGAAATTGAATAGGAAAGGCTCTTATAGCTCTTCATATTCTTTTCCAGAGGGAAATCCTTCCGTATGTTGCAAATGGTTTTTCTTAATTGGACAAAACGTTGAGGATAAATTAAAGTTGGATTGCTAGTTTGGCGATCACTATATTAAAATAAAATTTCTCTAGCCTATTGAAGCAATGAAGCACAGTTTGATAGGGGGCCTTAATTTTTATCAGAGTATTTATGTGTTAAGTAAACAATATTATCATTGTCTCGACTGAGACATAATGTAAAGCTATCAAATAAAGAATTATATTTAAAAAAAAATAACTTGTTATTAATTTATGTTTCATGGTAGGCTTCATGCTGTTCCTCTTACAGTAAGTTCTATTTGATATTAAGCATTAGTAGATTGCTTTGAAACTCTGTAGCTCCGTTATGAACGTCTTCACCCAATTCGATAAAGCAAATCACTCTATCCTCAAATAACAAATTTCTTATACTTATTCTTATACCGAGTCTTAAGCTTAACTTTGCTTTTCTTCCACATTTAAAATCACATTAGTCCTGTATTCTTTTTTTTCTAAAGGAGAAGTTACATGAATAAGTTCAAAAAAAAAAAAAAAAAAAAAAAAAACTTCGAGCCGCTTGATTATTTACAAAATGAAATAAATTTATATTTCAGGCTTTTTACCATGTCCTATCTAAAGTATCTCCTTAATGCTAAGGACCATGTAAAGTTTTAGCTCGAAGTTTTCCCCCTTTTGTAAAGAAGGCAGGACAAAGAGTAGCTGATTTGGTTTCCTTTGATATGATAAACATGGGGCGTCCGGCGGACTTACTGTGTTGATGAAACCAATATTGTCCGGCAAGAACATGTCGACCCTGAAGCAACTTCTATCAACTACCGCTCCCCCCCCCCCCCCGTTACTTTTTAGCGGATCTTTTCCATTATTGAATTCCATTATGCATATGCTTGTCTAATTAGGAATGAATACAATTTTATTTTTTTTATTTTTATTAATGGCATTGGATAAATCCATACAGCCAGAGTTAAATATTTATAATGTCAATTTTCGATAAAATGTATTTTATAACAGATTTCAAGTATTTTACAACGCCAACTATCTGTTCACCGCTGCTCAGTGATAATATGTGTTTGTATGTGAAGTTTCTATTTCCAGGGGCTTGTAAAATAGCTTTAATAACTAAATGAAAATATGTATATGGGTCCGAAATGTTGATTGGCTCGCCTGTATATATAGCCTCTTTGACTAGACCATCGACATTTTCACTTTTTGAAATACCTGCGTGAGCTTTGACACATAGAAATAAAATGTTTTTATCGTTTTTTAGAGATTCGTAATGCAATAGGATTATGTCCAATAGGATGTTACTGATTATGTTTTTAAAGTTATTTATTGCTTGTAATAAGCTTAAGCTATCTGTTAATATTGCAAATTTATTTTTTCCAACTGATTTAAGGTATATTTTAAGGTTTCTAGAATATTATTCTGATGTGAAGGATGAACAACCTGGGGTAATTTAAACTTTGCGATATGTTTGAAGTTTGGAACGTGTATTGCACTGCCTGATAAATTTCTTATTTTAGATCTGTCGGTATAGATACAAATGTGTTGTGGCCAATTATCAGAAAAAAACGGCTTTTATTTCCGGGTATTCTGCTACTTGAGGAAGAGAAATTATTTTTTTGTTTATTATTATGTTGGATTTTTGAAAGAGCGTTTCAAAGTCGACCGAAAACTGAGGATATATATTAGCCGAATGAACGTGGTCTATATTTTTTTATTTTATAAACTATTATAAGTAAGCGATTTTTTTTCTGCCAATAAGCCTTGCTGAATACTAGTACGCATAAGGTTACTACAATTCTATTGTAGCATATAGGATTTCTTACTTTTATTTATACATGGTTTTATCACTTAGTAATTGCCTTCGAACTTTTAATGGCATTTATACTCTATTATTTAATTCAGCAGTACTATTATTTAATATTATATCTATTGAGGTGGACTTAAGGAGACCTAAGCATATTATTAAACATCTATTTTGTATGAAATTTAGTTGTTTTAATGATGTAGTCCGGGAGCTGAGGGCCGAAGGAGTGTCTGATCTTATAGCCTGAAAGTAGTCATTTTATAGACAAAAAATGTGAACGTCTGTCACCTCAGATCGGTTGCTATCAAATTTTACAGGCAAACAAAATCGAACTTTTTTCAAGACGCTCTGCAACTTTTATCTAAAACATTTTTCATTTTAACTAGCATATTTTTGAGTTATAGACGTTGGAACAGTTCGAAAATTTTGATTTTTTTTGCCTAGAAAATTAGATGGCAACCGATCTGAGGAGGTAGACGTTCACATTTGTTGTCTATGAAATGACAACATTCAGGCAATAGGATCAAAAACTTTCTCAAATCAGACACTTTTTTGGCCTCAGCTCCCGGACTGATGTATCTGTCTTTGCCGTAATAACTGCTCCGTAGTCAAATATTGCCCTTACTGAAGACCTATAAAATTGTAACGTAATATTTGGATCCGCACCACATTTGGCAATCTCACTTATCATTCTTAGGGTATCAACATTTTTTTTCGGATTTTTTGATTATTTCTGCAATGTGCTTATTTCAATTAAATTTCCCATCAAAATACATCCCCAGAAATCTGACCCTAGGAGCGGACGGAAAAGTTATACCCTCGGTCGGTATAACTAACTATAGGTCGGTAAGAATCAGCTATATAAGGGTCTTTTCCTGATTTGAGCAATGGTATTACACAGTATTCCCTCCAAGAATCCGGCACCAAGTTTGTTCCTCATATATTGTTAAATATTTTTAGGAGGCGATATTTTATTTCGAGTGGTAATTTCCTTATGAGTGGTAATTTCACTCATGTTATCTAGTCCCGGGGCTGTATTATTGTTACACTTCAGTGAATTTAAGAGCTCTGGTAATGTGAAATTTGATAATATATTGCCATTATCTGATTCCTTTCATATACTACTATTGCTATTACTAATACTTATATCGTCAGTTTTATTATTAATGTTTTCTAAATTCGGTGTTATATTACTAATTTGGTCTAAGTCAATAGGAATGCTAGCCAATGGGGGGGGGGGGGGGGCACTGATCTATGAATTCTTCGCACCATTCACCGATAGTAATGGAGATTTTTTTTACCGTTAGTTGAGTAGTTATAGCTTGTGCCATATATCTTTTATGGGGGATTTTTATTTATATTTGAGCAAAATGATTTTCGTGATTGTTTATGATTTTTAAGGGTGATATTTTTGGCTGAGCATCTGTCTTTTGATAATTTATGAGGTTATTTATGGAAGAGGATTTTTTATAAGTTCAGAAGGCATTTTTTCGGTATTGTTGGAAATAAGAGCATTCATTATCCCACTAACTCTCGCTAAATTTATCTTTATAAACCGTTTTTATTGTGGAATTATTGGAGTGCTTCTTTCGTTGAGATAGTTAATATATTCTAAATAGGTTGGTATATCTGATAGGGCAGATCAATTATATTTGGCAATAGCTTCAAATTCATCACAATTTGCTGACTTAATTATCCATTTTCTATTCGAATGTAGATTCGGAGTTGTATTGTAGTTATTGTTTTGATAGGAAATGTTCATACTATGGTTAGGTGATTTGATCCTGAGGACTGTTCATATACTTTCCAATCTATTGTATTAGCTGTATTGACCGCACAATAAGTGATGTCCAAACAAAAAAAAAATTTATTACGAATATCTTTTACTAAAATAGGCATTTTAGTTGCTTACGGAAATCAGATTCGATAGCAGAAACAATATTTTTGTCTTTGTTATCACAATTTTTACACCCCCATTTGTATATATTTCGATTTTCGGACTATTTTGTACCAGGGTCATATTGGAATTGTGTTTATCAACTCTTACCATTTCTACTTTAGATGAATTTAAGTTAACGGGTTGTTTCTATGATAAATTATTGAGTAAACTGTGTGTTATATCTGGGGGAATATAGTTTCTACGATCACTGGAACCTGACATTTTCGCTTCTAACAATTCAAATAAATAATGCTATGTAAAATTAAAACAAAGTAACAAAAACCTGTCAAATAATGAACTAATATAACTTAAATAATTAAATAACACTATTTAATAAAAAGAAAAAGAAATTAATTAAATCGAATGTCTTATCTGGCCTGAAGGCTGCTTATTTACGGAGATCCTCACTGTACGGAGGTTAACCACAGACTATGGATACAATTAAATTAGATAGAAATAAAATGCTATTATATTGAATTAAGATTAATTTTCATTTCTAACAATCCTTCAACATACATTTTTGACACACTTATTGTTGAGATTTATTTTTTTTTTCCATTGATGTATCTTTTTATCGACATAAGTTTTATTTTTAAATGTTCTCAATTAAAGTAACATTTTATTGAGTAAATTAAAGTAACTTACTCACTCTTTATCAAATTGTTTTCAATTTGTATACACACTTTATTGAACATATATAATATATCAGTTATAAGTTCGATTATTTTCTATCATTCCTGTAATTTTTCACCATCTTGGTATTTTTTTTTAACCCTGAAGATGACTTTGTAAAGTTAGTCGTTTTACCATTAATAAATAAATACACTTATTTATTTATTTTAACTAGTTTGTGTGACCATCACTCAGAATACTAACAAAATAATTGTCGGCAAGTTTGAGGAAAATATAAAAAAATTAAAACCCGAATTTTCTACACAAAAGATCGATGATTGGTTCTTAAAATAAAGGAAAGGTCCCGCCTCAATGTTGGTACTTATTATTTGGGCCTTTCGAACGTTTTGTAAATTTTATATTGTTTCATTCGTTCTGATGAAAAGAAAGAATATTTAAATGTCCTGCTTTTCTTTCTCAAAAGTGGAATTTGAAATAAGAGATTGCCCTTTCTCTTTTTACGTCTTTAAGAACCATTTTGAGAATAAGTTTATTTCCTTTTATTCGAGCGAATCCATGGGCGAAGGCAGAAGACAACCCTTCATCTCTGCCTGTACTTACGCATTATGGAAATTTGCCCGAGTTTCCCAAGTGACTCTCGAATAATTCTCCTAAAAGACAGCGATCGTAGCAATGTCAAAGTGTCGTTAAAGAGGCAACCCCCCTCCCCAGGTCTCGAAATCTCAGAAATATTTGAGTATATTAGTCTGTGTACATTTTGAAATAATTAATCTCGTATTTAATAGGGATATTATGAGGAATTATATCCTTATTCTTGACGAACCCTAATATAATAGAGAAAAAAAAAATTGTTATTGGAAACCATTCACATTACGAGGAACAATGCAAAATTGTTATTCTATACTACCTTATTTTTATATTATATACTACTCGTTTATTATAAGGTACCTTAATTATATTATTGGTACATTTATATAAAAAATTGGTACACCTTCATTATAAAAAAAACAAAAAAGTATATTGCAATGAATAATGACAGTTTAGGATAGGAGTAGGAGCTCAGATCATGGAGGGTGAATGCGATCAGAGTCAAAATTAATATTCACATTCGCGCGAATATAAATAATTAAATATTATTGCTAATGATAACGAAAAAAAATACTCCCAAACACTAGTAATAATGACAATGTTAAAAAAAAAGTTACTGACAACATGAACAAATAATGATGACAATAAGGATAGGTTATCAATTTTAGATTTGATCAATTCGATTAATTAAGTAATTATAATTGGAAAAGTTTATTTTTTGTGTAATCAGGTACAACAATAAGATAAAATAAATTTAAAATTTAGGAAAATATTTTTTTAGAATGAATTAACAATTATAGGAAGTCGTTTCCACCTAATTATGAACGAGTGCTATAGTTGGGTGGAATAGAATTACCCAACACAGCAATGCTGATGGCGTGGAAATAACATCGAGAGCAAATGCGGTATTGTCAAGACCTCTACACGAGTTTGAAGAAAATTTATTCAGAAAAAAATTAAATAAGTGTAAGTATCTTACGTGCAGTCGAGCTTGTAACAAATTATTTGATGGCTGAAGTATGCTAAATGTAATATGCGTATGTATCCAGTCAATGAGATACTCATATCATATTAAATGCCTGAAGTACCTAACATTGCCGCAGTCATGGGAAATCATCAACGGTGGCGGTTTAATACCGCCTTTCTCTGATATAACTCATCTCATTAACAGTGTTTCTGGAGCAAATATAATTCTATAACATTATCGAATTATTTTATTTTGTCTTGCATATTTATTAAAAATTGAAAGAAGTATTATTTTGACATTTTAGAATACAACATTCTAAGATCGAAATAAATAGGTACTTCTGGCTTAGGTTTGACTGTTAGATCAACTGGCATTTATAGAGTTATGTAAAATCGACTTAAAGGAAGCGGCGCATTATAATTGAATTTACATTTTTTTTTAAATGGTCATAACGAATTCAATTAAACTCGTTATATCAATGTTTGTTTGTTTTTTTCTTTTTTTTATCAGATCGTTGAAAAAAAGAGAAAAATGAATTTACATTTTACATTACATTGGTCAAATACAAATTTCTGGGAAAATAAGAAGTAAAATCTAAGAAAAAAACGAGTTCGAAAGAAAAAAAAATCAATATAAAAAACATACAGATATTGAGGATAGCGATGTATTCCATTATTACTTAATTACTAAGTTGCACTACATTCCTTGCAAGGCCCTGGCCGCCACAACTACGCTTCTCCAATCTCGGTCTCTCCACTGTCTGATGCCCATCATCCGCAGATCGTCCTCTATATCATCGATCCATCGCAATCTGGGTCTTCCTCTTCTTTTGCCTTTTGGATCACCATATTTTAGTCTTTTTGAGTATCTATCTTCTTTTATTCTAACACATCCAAGCCATCTTATACGCCTTGATTTGACATAATGGTTTATATCTGGCTAATTCTATAGATTCCGAAGATATCTTTAACTCCTTTTCCTCTATTGGCCATCAACAGATATCGGTACAAAGGTCTGACGCAGGTCCAATTTTTTTCGTAATGACGCACTTTTCACCTGCTTAGGTATCAATTGTTCTCAAAATTGTGTTATAAATGATCAGAGTTGCTTTACGCGACAGACTTCGGAACTGCATTGTTGTTAGCAATGAAAAACGAACTCAGCTGCAATCATAGCTTTAGTTTCGACTGTTTCTTCATATTTCGGCGTCACTAAAGGTCTAGCACTAAATCTTTCTCCCCCAGCTGCTCATCATTTTTCGTAAAAATCATGAATTGAGATTTGGCTTTATTTTTTTTCAAGACCCAGTTACGTATGCCCCATTTTCTTCAAACTCGTGAAGAGGTCTTGACGGTGCCGCTTTTGTTCTCGATGTTATTTCCACTCCATCAGCATAGATGTGTTGGGTAATTCTATACAACCCGACTATAAAAAAACTTATAACGTGACCCATTTCAAGTTTGTGAACAAGATATTTTTACGGGCCCTGCACACAATTTTTACTTTCACTTACCTATATATGAAATATATAGTAAGTGGAAGTATTGCGATCGTGAAAATTTTCGACTTCCGGTTTTCAACGGAAATACACGTTTTGGGGTCCCCTGAGTCAAAATAACCAAGTCCCACGAAATGGTCTGTGTGTGTGTGTGTGTGTGTGTGTGTGTGTGTGTGTGTGTGTGTGTGTGTGTGTGTGTGTGTGTGTGTGTGTGTGTGTGTGTGTGTGTGTGTGTGTGTGTGTGTGTGTGTGTGTGTGTGTGAACAGACTAGCTCAAAAACTATGAACCGTGCGAACCTGAAATTGGGTATTTAGAGTATGTATAAGCCCGCGATGTGACAGCAAAAATTTCATCAAATTTGCTCAAAGGAAGGGGGTACTTTATTTAATAACTTTTTAAGTTTTTTTCGATTTTCTCAAAAACGGCTCTAACGATTTTGATTAAACTGAGTATTTGATCTATTTATATGCCAGAAATATGACTGTAAAAATTTCATCAAAATTGATCAACCGGAGGGGGGACTTTACTTAATAAATTTTGTATCATTTTCACATGTTTTTTTTATTTACTCAAAAACGGTTTTAACCATTTTGACCAAACTTGGTATTTGATGTATTTATATGCCCGAGATATGACTGTAAAAATTTCATCAAAATTGATCTACGGGAGGGGGGACTTTACTTAATAAATTTTGTATCATTTAGACGGGTTTTTTTATTTACTAAAAAACGGCTTTAACGATCAACAAAAATAAGATATGAATGTAGAAAAATGTGTGACTTTGGGAAATGATATTTAGCAAAACACGTCAATTTCTAATCTAAGTAAGTTGGTAAGTGAAAGTTGTGTGTTGCGCGCACGCACCAGATTTTTTAATTAATTTTTGGATATAAAATGAATAAAAATACCACAGAATATAAACGAAAACTTTTCAAAATTAAAAATTTACTTTCAGCTTTACTAATCAATAATTAATGATTTGAAGGGTTACTGAATTCTACAGAGATTTCTTTTTCATTTTTTGATTGATGTTCGAATATTGTAATAATTAAGGTTCAAATGGATAATTTTTGATTAGTTTGTAAATTATAATTTTACTGTTTTCGGACTATAGTAGGAAAGGGCACATGCTCTCGTTTTGTAAGAAAGCCAAGGGTGAGAGAAATTTTTGCTTCAAGTTGCCCTAACCTGAAAAGCGGCGGTTCCAGGGAGATAAGGACGCCTTGACCTAAGGCTGGGCTCAATGAAGTGACCTATCCCCAAGATAAAGCCTTCTGGTTTGCGACATTCTTCCTCAACCGTCCAATAGGAGAAGATAAGGTCACACGTTCGTTTAATGGTCGATTATTATTTTATATATTTATCTGTTTTTTTTTTTGTTTGTTTTTTTTACAGCCGATTGTTTATTAATCGATGGGGAAAAATATTGCATTGTTGCAATTTTGGTTTAACATGAGTTTGTTCCATAAATTATTAAAGACCCCTTTAATTACAATTTTTTATATTATATATGCGGCACCATGTCGTACATACTAATTATTCTGATTATAACACGGTGGAACACATTTTATCCGCAATATCGTTACCTGAGCTCTTCCAATAGTATGGAGAAATGGCGTTATTATTGAAATTATGTTATATGAGGTCAATATAGAAAATAATGATATTTATTAAAATAATGAATACAAAAATTGCTTGTTCAGTATAAATTGCTATCAGCTTTCTTTTGCTAGATGTCTCGTCGCTTATCGTTTTATCCATTACATAAAACCATTATGGAACAAACTAGAACATTACATACATATTTATAATTATTATTTTTAAGTACTTAAAATACTATCAAACTTACATAACTGCATCATACAAAAAATAAATATTAAACTTTGCAATAATTAATGTTTCATTAATTATCAATCAAAATTTTCACACAATTACTCAATTAGTGGCCTAAGAATATACACATAAATAAAACAAATTTTTTCGTCCATTTGATTTTAAATAAAAAATACAAAATTATAAAAATTGAAATTTGCATCATGCAAGTATGACACTATAAAAAAGAGAGAAAAAGAGAAGCAGCAGCAGTAAAAAATAGCTATTCAAAAACAATAAATGTATTTATCCAGAACGAACTAATGAGACAATTAAGAAATATTTGATATTAAATATCTTCCGGTTTCTTTAATTAGGCATTCAAAATCATAATTTTTAGACTAACAAGCGATTTAATTTATCACCACCAGTGTAAAAGTACCTGAAGAGATAAATAAAACCCAAACAAAGATAATTTGGGATTCGGGTATTCAGGGCCTGGATGTGCAGCATTCTTCTACAATTAGTAATCAGGCATTGTCTGTTGGTAAGAATAGTTGTATTCCAATGCACATTTTTTTTTTCCAGAAACATTTTTTCTAATTTATTAACGTATTCGATTAACAGATACGATGTTTAGGTATCTTGAGGATGTTACAAATGCATAATAAAAAGATAATTTGCTCATTATTTATTGAAAACCGCCCAGTATCCAATTCATTAAGAACGTATGATAAGCTAATAAATTTATACTTTCAGTGTGACCGATCCACCAGATCTCAATACATTACACTAATGATAGCTTTTGGTGAAGGTAGAATGTTGAAAAAAGTATATACCATCTACTATGGGATTGCTTTGATAGATAATCCACTTCAAGAATATTTTTAAAATAATTTTATTAGAAGAGAAAAGATTGATCATGGCCGGGAATGCAACCCAGGTCCTCTGCATTCCTTACCATTGAGCTAATCGTGCGGTGAATCCTTTCTTTTCAGCGATCCCACTCATCAGGTTCTCTACATTGCAGCGCAGTAACCGGGGCTGGACAATTGTCCAAACGATAGCATCTAATTGAAATACCGTCACAGTTAATCATTATATGTTAAAATTTAGTCATATATTATTTTGTCATAAAATTAATTATTTAAAAATAATATATGACTAAATTTCAACATATAACGTTTTGAGAATATATCGTTTTAGACATTCTAGTCCATTTTGGAATAAAGCATCTTCCCCAGCTCTTCTAACACAAATCCAATTGAACGCTTGTGGGTATGCTGTTCAAAGAAGGTTATACGTCCGAAATCGACAAACCACTTCGCTCCGAGAACTGAAAGACCTTTCCCCGAATCTTTGGTATGAGAGCTCGACAGGAAATAACGATGACATAAGAAATAGTAATAGAGGAAAATAGGGTTCTGAAGGAGTCACACAAGAAATTCACAATAATAAGAATAATTATTTTTGCAAAATTCAAAAAAATCTGGTGAGGAGGTTGACCCAACTTTTACTGGCTCACAGATTATGGTAAAAATTAATTAATGAAATAAAATGATAAGGTTTAAAAAAATATTAACTTATGACTATTCGTTTAAAATTTAAATATTGAAGTCACCTGTACTTTTTAAATTTAAAAATCTCGAAATCATTTCATTCGGAATTCCCCAGAGTTCTGAAAAAAAAAGGAATACAAATTGACATCAGATCTGATCTTTAAGAGGACATCAAAATTGGATTTATTAACTTATTAAACATAGAACTAGATTATTAAGACCATCAAAATTTACAATAAAAAAGCAAACGATTTAGAAAAACAAACATTTATTATTGGGGGTGACCTGTGGTATAGTGGTTAGCATGGCAACCTACAATACTATATCGCAGATTCGCGCCTAGCGGTGGCCCTAGGATTTTTTAAAGGGAATAAAAAATTCTTAGCTATGCCGTCCTTCGGATGGGACGTAGCTTGGAGGTCCCGAGCCTGTTCGATGTCAGGTAATCGTTAAAGATCTCTATCCTAATTATACCTCGATAGGCAAAATTTAGTTCTTCCACGGTAGCATCGTCTGATTAGTCATAGCAGCATAAAGTGACATTAAAGAAATAATTATAAAACTGCTTCCGTTTACATATCAGAATTTTATAATAATTTTTCCGATTGCCTAGGATTAATTCTAAATTTAAATTAAAAATTATAACTTAATCAGATATGGAATAAATCAGATAACAGATACTTTATTGTTAATTTTTGGATTCATCATTTTTACACTCTGACCTGCCTATGGTGCAAAAAATAATGTTTCCATCACAAACATTATTGTAAAAGAAAAACCTAAGGAGTGGTGTGGGAAACCGGGTGATTTTGAGATATTTTATTTATTTTTTTGTGAGATATATTATTTTAAATTACTTAGCTATATGGAGTGCAGTGCTATAAGGCCAATACAGAACTGCTTACAAAAACTATTCATTCTATATTTCATTTTATTAAGGTAATAAGATGGTAGAGGGGGGATACACAACAATGATGAATCTCAGCAGAAAACATGGATGGAGAAAAACTAGATTGTTTGATAGATTCCACAAAGATTGGAACACGCATAGAGGTACTACTAGCAGATTTAAAACGACGATTTAGCAAGTTTACACTAGAATCCTGGAGCAGAGACTAAGGAAACGGATCGAACAAGAAATCGGAGAAGAACAAGCAGCATTTAGACCCCAGCGACTAACCGCAGATCATATATTCTCCCTCCGAATGATATTGGAGAAGGCTTGGGATAGAGGGAAGAGTATCTACTTGGCCTTTCTCGATCTTAGAACAGCTTTCGATTCCGTTCCAAGAGAGGAGATATGGACATCCCTTCGCAACAAAAAAGTCCCTAATAAGCTTATACTGGCGATACAAGCAGTGTACCAAGACCCAAAAGGAATTGTTCGACTGAATGGAAGGGCATCAAAGCCATTTCAGTTTACGAAGGGTGTAAAGCAAGGTGACAGCCACAGTCCCCTTCTCTTTGTGGCATTTATGGAGTAGATTGCCAAAATATGTAAAAGAAGATCACCTAGAGCAGTGGTAGGTTATCGAAACCTATTCCCAGTTTTGGCCCAATTCCTCATATTTGCCGACAATATCGTATTAATAGCTGACTCACAGGAGAACCTCCAGAAGGCCGTAGTAGAATGGAGAGAGGAAGTGCACAGAAAGGGCATGGAGATAAATACTACCAAGAATAAGGTGATGAAGGTAGGACGGAGGAAAGAGGAAGTACACATTACTTGCAATGGAGAACCTCTAGAATGCGTGGATACCTACAAATATCTTGGCACTCTGGTAAGCAGGGATGGAAGGCTGGACCCAGAAATCGGGAATCAAGTGAGGAAAGTGAACAGTGTGTACCTCCAAATCAACAGTACCATAGTCGGTAAAAAAGAAATCACCCGGGACACAAAACTAGTTGTTTTCAAGACCTTATTCCTCCCAGTCCTCATGTATGGAGCAGAACATTGGACTGCTCTTGATAAGACTCACTACTGCGGAAATGAGGTTCTTTAGACGAGTAGAGGGGAAAACAAGAAGATATTGCGTCCGAAATGAAATTGTTCGAGAAGAGCTCAAGGTACTATCCATGAAGTTAAGAGTTGAGGAGCGGCAACTAAAGTGGTTTGGGCACATATGCAGAATGCCAGAAGAAAGGAAAGTGAAATGGTACATGGAGATGAGGCCAGAAGGAAGAAGACCAGTTGGCAGGCTACGAATCACGTTTAGTGAATATATTGAAAGGATAGGCAAAGATCGGGGGATGTCAATGGCCCAGATGAAGCGAAATGCTATGGACAGAGACGAATGGAAGAAGTGGGCTGAGGCAAAGCGAGCTCTAGGCTGAAAGGCACACAAGAGCTAGTGAAAGAAGAAGAAGAAGAAGAAGATTTAGCAAGCAAATTTTATATTCCCAATGTTTTATGTATATATTGTAATAGCCAATCGACAGGGAACAATAGAGGTGGAAAGAGCTTTAAAGTTAAAGCGCCACAGAAAGGTACTTGAACGATCTACGCGGCCGGAAGTCAATATAAAATACGGCTCTATGAAAAACAAAAGGGTGAAAAATGAAGAAGTGTAAACAGAGAACAATATCCGAGCCTTCACCTGCCTCCAGTGCACACAGCATTATCATAGTAAGCCTGAATGCGACCTTCTTCGTTGGTGCGCGAGTCTGTTCTAGGCATCACTGTTATTTGAGCTAGTTTAATAGCCGATATTATCAATTCTACTCTAATCTTTAGAAGTTATAGTGATGGATTGGATACTGCAGGTAAACCTCTATCAGATACAATACCATTTTGATTAATTCTATAGTTTTAAGTTGTGGTTGTCATAGTTTGAAAAGTGACATACATATATTACGACAACGTTTTTATTTATTATTTTAAATTATTAATATATTTGTTATGCTCCCAAGTTAGATCACGTGATATTTTTTTATTCAGTTGAATGTTTGAAGCATTAGTTATAAACCAACACAAACTTTAGCCGCCTCTAACCCCCAAAAGATTGTTTATATATTTTTGCAGTTCTATAGCATTGTCATACAGTTAGCTATTTTTAGCATTTAGCGAAACGAATCTCCAAAAATGAAGGTTTAACTTCTTACTAATGGGATGAATATTGTTTTAGACAACAACATAACTAATGAAAAACTATAAACTATCTGCACTCCCCTCCCCCATTATCGTTGAATTTTTCTTACGCTGGCGCTGAGGAGTAAAGGGCAATCTGTAAGGTGATATTTACGGACTTTTTTGCTGTTGTTGTACTGGTAATGATCCAATTTTCATTTAAAATTGATATCCATTTCTTTGAGACGATTTTTCAACATTGAGTTTACCTTTTAAAATTTCCTGTAGGGGTTATTCCATATCCAATGAACAAGTGGTGTGAACCTATCGGCGTAGGTCTTGGATTCTAACCATTTTTGGGTTATTTTTTGCGTGCATTGATTAAGACGAAATTTTAGATTATTTGGTCTTACGGTTTTTGAGGATATTAATTTTTAAAGCAATAAAAATAAAGCGAAAACGGTACATTTTTGAAATAATTTTTGGTCTATATCTCAAAACGATTTGAGCTATAAAACTTGAACAGATATTCTGGGATATATTATTATTTTCAGCATTCTGTGTTTTGTTTTTTTACAATTAAAGTACAACTACAATTTTTTTTTCCTCAAATATACATTATCCCAGCATATGGAGGAAAAGCATAGACTAATTTTCATTTGCATTGGATTTAATATGCATTGGATACTGCTCACCTGTTTGTCAATTTATACCCTTGGCGTCCCATGACCACAGAAATGCATAAGATCCTTATTCATGATGTAGCCACAATAAAAAAATACATAGTTGTCTATAGAGAGGCTTTTCGAAGAAGCCGCGGAAACTGGAAATAAACATTTTCGAGCATACTTTCAGAACTTCGCATGAAAATTCTCTAGAGAAAACTGCAACAGAGACATTTTTAATCAGCTTCTCTTTGAGTTCTGACCCACTCTTAACTGGCGTAAGGAAAGTAAAAAACAAAACAGAAATATTAGTTCCTTTTTACCCGAAACCATTACAATCATTGTGCGAAAACAAATGATATTGATGATGATTCTCCGAGAAGCGAAGATTAAATAGTTTTGCACACTAATGTCAGAATTTCTGTATATTACGCTTTTACAATAAATCTTCCTAAAACAAACATTAAAAGGTTTTTTCTTTGTTTTTTTTTAATAACATAGTATAATAATAATATTGATAGTAATAAAAATATCAATTTTTTTTAGCCACCTAGATCATGAAAGTACCCCTATATGCGGCCCTTCTTGTGACTATGGCTAGCAGTGATAAGTTTTAATAAACTTGTGACAAGGTGTAGCCCACAAACTGGAAGAAAGATGTGCCATTTTGTCGATATCTCACTCAGTTAAGCTAGTCCAGGGAGGTCTTGATGATCCTACTATGCTTGGAAAACTAGACTTTAGAGTTGGTAGGATTAATAGCAGGTTGAAGGAGGACTTTTATATGCCTGTGTGTAAGCCTTGTTACAATTCTCCACTAAATAAACTCACTAACTTCTGGAACTCTCTATGAAAGGTACTTGAACTTGATTTCAGTTTTGGATTGGGAAAGATAAAAAGTATTCTGTGGAAGCATTTCTCGCATATTAGTGCCTAATGTATACATAACTAAAACATATGCATTTCAGTTGGATCTATGCCTATATTGTATGCGTATATTATGTATATTTGCGTTTGTGTGTGTATAATTATAAATGTATGTATATATTTATTGATAGGTTTATTGATAGGTTTTCTAAGCCTTTTTATACTGCACTTCATATCCCTAACTAGACATTAAGAAGTATTAAAGATTACTTTGTTTATATGTGAATGTATATATATCTATGTTTTTTGTTTTGGTTTTTTTATATATCGGTATATTATGTTATAGTATTCTTAATGCATTTCATTTATAAGTGCACTACGTGTTATTATATTTTATATTGTTTAAGTATGAGTGATATTTTCATGAATAAGGGATATTTTCTAGAAGGAATTCGAATAATAGGTTCAGAGCTTTGACTTGTTTTCTTTTTTTTTCTTTTTTCTATTTCTTTTGTCTTTTTGTTTTTTGTTTTTTTTCTCTCTTCTTTATGATTTACGATGTAATCAACAAGTTGTACACATTACCACCTGTAATTGGGCATATGCCTGTTGGTGGGCTTATGTAAAATAAATAAATAAAAGTGTCATCCAGGCGCCAGCTGTATTTATTTAGAGGACTTTAGTTATAAGAATTGTAATTAAGATTTACTAGCGTGATTAATAATGACCTTGTAAGTTATAATTATTACCATTTATAGTT
Source organism: Aelia acuminata (assembly GCA_911387785.2). Lineage (NCBI taxonomy): Eukaryota > Metazoa > Arthropoda > Insecta > Hemiptera > Pentatomidae > Aelia > Aelia acuminata. The sequence goes on along the minus strand of OU426980.1, from coordinate 123,032,777 downwards.
TTTTTATTTATTGGTAGTAGATATAATTGTAAACAGATTTAATCAATTGTAGTTTTTAAGAGTTTCTATTTATTTGTTGTTTGAATCCGTAACTTAGATCAGAATATATTTAAAAATATCCGCTCATAAGATGAGAACTGAGCCCCAAGATATGTTGCCTTGGTCATCTTGAAGAACTTGTCAAACATCTATTGGGTGAATCTAATAAAAAGAGATCAATCGACGGGAGGGTTGTTGACGAGATGGTCAGCGGCGGAGCTGCCCAACCGATTCTCTCCTTTACTATCTCCAAGACCCTTTTGCCCTCCCTATCTTCTCTCCCCTATCTCCTCCTCCCTATCTCACCTCGAGAAAAAGGATTCCCCCTCTTTCCCCTGTTTTTCTCCTAGAATCTTCATATAACGCTTCTACTACATAATTCTAGCCAGAAGAAAAATAGCCTATCATTGTTAGTTAAGAATCAAAATATCAAAAAAAAAAAAAAAAAAAAAAAAAAAAAATCTGTTTCATGAAATAGAAGAGAATAGGAAAAAATAATTTATTGTAGAACATAGTCCCTTAAGAACAATACATATGTAAATTTGGCCTAAATACCAAAAAAACACAACAACCAGACACATTGATTTCTTCCGCATAATTCTAGTTAATGTTTGTTATTTTTATCATCAGTATGATTTAGCTCCTTCATAAGTTATTGAAAATAAATTCACCAGTAAAAAAATAGTTTTAAATAATAAAAAATAATACAAATAAAAATAATTCATTAAGTTAAAAAACAAATTTCACAACTACTGCTTATTTTGGTATAGGTTACAAGGTAATTTACGTTTCATATCTATAAGCATAAGTAATATATAAGTTAGAATTATAATAACATGAGTTATTATATATATATACCAAGGTAGAATATTTTTCTATTCTTCAACACTTCATAATTTCCAGTTTCCTGATACATATTACGTAATGTATAAACTTTTTTTCTCTTTCTTTACTCTTCTTCTTTTTACTTGGGAAAGTGATAGAAATGTTTCTCATCTGGCTTAGCTGCGGCCGCAATGATTAGTTTATCAACAGACCTTTTATTAATATTGGTTAATTAACATTGTTAAATGGCTCATGCGAATAATTCGCATACAGCATTCATTATTGGTGACCTACTAGTCTTAATATGAAAATAAGACCACCCACCATGTTATACAGAAGATAACTTTTATACAACAAAACCTTTTCTTTTTAAATGGTTTTGGCGCTAGGTTCAAATACAGTTTATTTTCTTCAAAATTAATTATGAAGCGGTTTTCTGCGGGATTCTACAATGTTTCGGCATTACAGGTGAAGGAAATAATCAATACCTCGATCATCTTATTAGATCAAGTATCACGAAAAATTAAATGATGCAGATAAAAGTGAAGTAGAAAGGAGCTATTCATGAAAAAAAGCATTAGAGTTTTTATATTTTTATTGGTACACTATAATTGTTATACAATATATGTTGTTGTCTGGTTGGAACTTAAAAATACTAACAAAAGGCATGAATTAAAGATATAAGAAATCCCGTATGATATTATCTCAAGACATAAAGCCTAACTTTCACCAACCAACTACCTACTTAGAGTATACAATATGGAAATGAAAAACATGATACTCCATGGCGTCTAATTTTATAAGTCTATACTCAGTTGTTATGCAAACTTCATATAGTCACCATGAAAACAAATGATTTCCGTTAAATAGGTATGTTCTAACAAGCACTTAAAACACTTAAAACGCTTTAGCTGGTAACAACAGAGTTGGGCGTATTCGTATTCGAAAATAAGAATACGAATATCACCCGAAGCACCCCCAACCTGCGAATACGAATACGAATATTCGTATTCGCATGTACGAATACGAATATATTTGTATTCGCAAATATAAATACGAATATTCGAATATTCGCAGGAAAAAACAGCGAATATTCGATTATTCGCAGGAAAATCTGCGAATATTCGATTATTCGTGGGGAAAATCTGCGAATAATCATATACGCGCAGCTGAAATATACATATACGTTCGTATTTACTAGATAAAAATACAGATACACTCATATTCGCTACAAAAATATACAAATACACTTATTTTCGCAGGAATAAATATTAAAACAGCTATATTCTCAACTTATAACAATAGTTAAGGTATTCCATGACTAAACATTATATTTTTTGTATTAAATTTTACGTTAATATTAAAAGTAGTCATTTAATTGTTATTTATTTATTACTTTCACTTACCTGCATACGAAATATATAGAAAGGGAAATTATTGCCATTGTGAAAAATTTCCGGTTTTCAACGGAACCGGAAGTTTGGGGTCTCCTGAGTCCAAATAACCAAGTCCCGCGAAATGGTCTGTTTGTGTGTTTTAACTATTTGTCGTCCGAAACTGAAATTAGGTATTTGAGTTGAGGTATATACTCCTAGGTGCCCGCGATGTGACGACCAAGATTCTTCTAAATCGAGTAAGCATAGTGAGCGCTTTATCCGATTACTATTTTTCTATTTACGATTTCTCAAAAACAGTTCTAACGATTTCGATTAAACTTTTTAAGTTTAATTTTAATGAAGCATTCATTAATATTAACGAAATCTATTAGGTCTGATAGGGCTTTTATTATTGGCTAAGGAAAAAATCTTCCTTTAAAGTAATTTTTTTTTATTTCTAATTTCGAGTAAAAAATTTTCCCTTGTCATCCCTATTTACAAAAAATGGCTTAATATAAAATACGAAAGAATTGAAGAATTAAATATAAGAGTAATAAAATATATGATTTACCAAAATAAAAATTTCAATTTCCGATAATGTTAGTAGTAATTTGTATGTATAATATATCGTTCGAAAGTTTGGACTTTAAGAAATAATAATATCAAGTTTATTATTTGGTGGAAGGCCACACGAAGAGTGTGTTCTTCAAAATTTTATCGGTCGAAAAAATATATGGTGATTCATATTGAATCAAAGTTATGTTCCAACAAGCATTTGAAACGATGGCAATATTCGCATGCGCAGTAAATCTTTACTAACTCCTCATTATTAACAAGACAAGGCGTACCGAGCCTGCGAAAAGAGTCAACGTGTTTTAAGAGATTGTTGTCATACCAGTGATCTATCTACTTTAATAAAGCATTATTACTTGTTACTGCCTTAGAAGGATAAAATATCGTTGTTTATTGAAAAATACTAACCTACTAAAAATTGAAAATTTAGTTCCAATTTTATATCAGCCGTTGTGATTAACCCTTTCTATCGATTCTTATTTACGATAGTTCCTCGAAAAAGATGATCGTATAGTCTGAAACTCGATTATTTTTTCTATAATCTAATATATTTATTTACACACACACACACACACACACACACACACACACACACACACACACACACACACAAACACACACACACAAACACACACACACACACACACACACACACACACACACAAACACACACACATTCGTATATTTTTGTAGCGAATATGAGTGTATCTGTATTTTTATCAAGTAAATACGAACGTATTTGTATATTTCAGCTGCGCGTATATGATTGTTCGCTGATTCGAATATTCGATGATTTCCCCTGCGAATATTCGAATATTCGTATTTATATTTGCGAATACAAATATATTCGTATTCGTATATGCGAATACGAATATTCGTATTCGTATTCGCAGGTTGGGGTGCTTCTGGTGATATTCGTATTCTTATTCGCGAATACGAATACGCCCAACTCTGGGTAACAATCGGCTGTTAATATAGGCGTAGTGCGCAAGCACAAGAGGTGTCAACGTACCTAAGTGCTTGTTGGAGCATTGGTTAACTAAGCACTAATATCCAAGTATTTTATTTAATATTGTTATTAAATAATAATATTATAATTATTTAGTTTACGCGTTGCGTACGACAAATAACATATGATTGATAATCCGAAGGTAGCCGGTAAAAAACCCGAAACAAGGTACATTTAATAATACTCATTATTATTAAATGTACACCCACCCTCCCCCTGGGCCGGTTAAACACATACAGCTTAAAAGGGAGGGGAGGACAAAAATATATATAAAAAGAAATTATTAATTTGTCGTGCATATATACTTTTTTCTGCTTTAAAAACTAAATATTATTCTTTAGAAAGTTCTAAGCTTTCCAAAAGTATATTATAATATACATTACTGCACTTATTAACGGAAATAGAAATTTCCATCATGGGGAAACTTTTACTCCGGTATATGTGTATCTAATACTTTCATGTTTCATAATTAGCCATTTCTTACATCTAGGCATAATGAGAGACAGTTAATTTCTTCATATAAACCAATTCAAAGGTAATTTATTGAATGAATTTTTTCCTTCACCATTTCGGCCCCTTCAGATACATATTACCAAATACCATATACCAAATCTGCCATCTCCAAGAAGGTCCTAGGAGAGGTACTGCAGGGACGAGACGGCGCGCCGCGGAAGATCGGAGGTGAGGTGGTTGGACGGAGTGTCACACGACTCCAGAGTGCTCCTTGGATCTCGAAACTGGAAAGCGGCCGCACTTGACCGGAACAACTGGCGGAAACTGATAGAAGAGCCCCGACTCGCTAGCGGGTTGTTGAGCAGAAGAAGAAGAATATACCAAATACTATACCAAAATAATTAAATTTCAGGTTCGCATGGTTTATCGATTTTGAGCTGGTATGTTCACACTCACACACACACGCGCGAAATTTCGCGATACTTGGTTGTTGGAGAGTGTGTATATAAAAAACAAATTGTTTATATTTTAATTTTGACCCGGAATACAGACTAATGTAGAAATAATATTTTATTTAGATGTTTATGAGTATGGTGTGAACGAAATATTTTTTTACTTAAAACTTCGTCTTCGAATGCAAAAACAGGTAATTTTGTTTGATAAGTATCATAATGAAAAACACAAAATATATTACTAAATCTTAAAAATATATATTGATTTTTTTTCGTTGCTGTTAAATGATTATTATTTATTTCATTCGTCTTTGAAAAGTATCTAAATCCTGAGTGGAGACCTCTAAAGTTGGATGGATTTTGCTCGAAAATTAACAGAACAACGAACTGAAAGAAAGAGGAGTCGGCTGAAGATGCAATCCTGTAGTATCCCAAGATTAGTTCTATTAGAACAACAATTTGGTGTACTTATGTACAAGCTCATTATCCTTCATCAATGCCTGCATTTGCTTAGGCGTTTCTCTTTAATTAAATGCTTTCCTGAGCTGCGCGGTTCAAACAATCGGCTCTTTGTTCTTTTCAAGGGCTTCTTCGGCGATCTTTCTCAAAGTGAAGATCCGCCTTTATAAAATTTTTATAAACTCATCGGGCATCAAAAAAACAAACAAAAACATAATGCGTATGTGATGATATTTTATTTATTGAGGAATATTATTCTTTTATTGACTCTAAGATTAACTATTTTTTCTTTTTTTAAACTTAAGAATATTTTCATCCTATTGAATAAAAAGTTTTGAATTCTCCAATCTATATTTAATGGGCCCTCGATTCGATTCGAATGGTATAAAAACTTTAAGCAAATCAAGAACAATTAATATAATTACTTTTGATTTATGCGAGGCCGCTTTTAATAATTATGCCAAATGTTCCCCGAAGTTGAAGAGTTTCTTAAAAAGAAGCTTTTAACTTTTTCCATTTCATCAATCTCGCGGTTGCTAAGGCCCGAACTCTCCTCTACTCTCTAAACTCTGAACCATTAAGATCTCGCCCAGGCGCTCTCCATTCTCTAAATGAAAGGTACAGTTGTTGAGATCGACCAGCTCCTGTAATCAATTACTGCTTTATCTTCAACAGCTATTCAATTTTCAAACTCTTGAAAAACGGTACCTTACGATTTCCTCGCAACGTAATAATGATGTAGACCGAAGGGTTAAAGGCACTTATAAATAATATATATTTATTTATACATTTTTTGTCTCCCGGATCACCTCCTTCCTAAAGAAATAAACGATGTATGACCTATAAATTTCATTTTAAATAAATTAATAGACTTAAAGAATATTACATTAACCAATTAATTGAAGAACTTATTTAACTATCCCAACAATACCTGTTCCTCTTGAATGATAATGCCACTTTCAATAATATGTCCAGATTTTATGAAAGACCATTTTCGGAAGATACAAAAGGATTTCAACGCAAAGAATCGAGAATTAAACAAAGAAAACAATTAATAAAATATCATAATGTCGTGATAGTTACAGATTCCCAAAGCTCACCAAAAGGACTCGATAATATACTTCCTAAAATCTCTTCAATTCATTCCTACCTAAATTCTTTAAGAAACCTGGGAATGATGGTAACATTAATATAGGTACCTAGCCAACTGGGCGGCAGAGCCATAAAAGAAGTGCACGCGCTCCCCGGACGAGGCAAAGCAATTTTGACACGGCCAGATCTAAGTAAACCTCTTAAGTAAGATATTACAGATGGATGGCAATTCATGTGGAAAGAAAGCCCTCTAATCAAGCCGAAATTTATAAAAAAAGGAGTTAAGCTCTGGAGAACATCCAACCGGAATGCCGTAGAGAGGTGGTCGTATTGACAAGACTAAGAATAGGACACACCAGCTGTTCTTGATCACTAAAGAACCACTACCGCAATGTCAACATTGTAACAGGTCGTCACACTTTCCGAGAATGTCCCTTTTACATGCCGTATATAGCCGTATTAATTTAGGGCTAAAATCCGATTTGATTCAAATCCTAAAAAACGACTAAAACACGGTAGATTTGGTCCTAAAAGTTTTAAAATCTAGTAACTTGATATCGGAAATATAAAATCTAATGCAAAATAGAAAACTGATCCGAATGAGTTGAGAAATATAATAAATAAACAGAGTCATATCAACAAAAATAGATTACCGAAATATTGAAACTCTATAGCATTGATGACCATTGGATTTTTACGCCAATAAACTAAAACAAACTAACAGAAACAATTGAAAGTGCTATTTTCCCCGAATCATTTTAAAATCGGGTGATGGTAAGTAGAGACTTTTTTCACATTCGATGTTGGTCGAATCGGCCCCTAAACTTCCCGATTTAAGGTTTTCGCAAAAATAATAGCAACTTGTTTTTATATATTAAACTTTTATTAAACTATTTTATTAGAAGATAAAAGATTGGACCACAGCCGGGAATCGAACCCAGGTCCTCTGCATCTACGTCGCAGCGCTCTTACCACTGAGCTAACCGTGAGTCCGTTCCGATCGTGATCGAATCTTTCTTTCTCTTCTGTGATCCCTCCCTCCAAGCGAATAAAGCGAATAAGAGCGCTGCGACGTAGATGCAGAGGACCTGGGTTCGATTCCCGGCCGTGGTCGAATCTTTTATATTCTAATAAAATAGTTTAAAAATTGTAAATTAATTATCCAACGATAACTAATTACTACATATAAACTTTTATTATTCTTAACATACTTTTTTTATTTTAATTTACTCATCAATTTATTTCTAATTTATCTATTTTTATTTTATCTATATTTATTAATTTATCTAGTTTATTTCTAAAACTTTTATACCTACATATTTTTTTAAAGAAGTACACAATCGATATATAAATATTGAAGCTCGCGCAAATTGAAACATTTTCAAAATAACACTCAAAATCAATTGAGAAATGGATAGTCAGTGGTGAACGAATGTTAATCATGATGATCAGCAAACGTTTTATTTTTATAAAAATATAAACGTCCTCGCTAGTATAGTGAGTGTATTTGTCTCGGAGGTATGTAAGAATACAATAGGATTATTTGGATTTTTTTCTGTAATAACAATACAGTATAATGAGAAAATAACATCTCCCAGATTGGTTATAACATGGATGGTAACATTATTGCTAATTTTTCTCGTGGTATAAAATAGAATACTATAAGATAGAAGCCTATGGACGTCTTCTGGGAACCCTTATTAAGAGCTCATCAACATTTTGTCGCGTCGGCAGAAATCATTAAGCAACCCGATTCCAGTTTAAAGTGTACTAAAAATGGAGTGCAATATTCACTATGGTTGACTCTTTTGGGTTTTGTATTAGATTAAACTACTTTGTAATACTAAGTACTACGTATAAGTAAATACATTGAAGCCGTCATATTGTGAGTGATTAATAATTTAGCGATATTATGCTAGGTTCTTTTTCTTCACTTACAATTAGTGAGGAAGAGTGCTGTATTTTAAGGATTTTTTTAATGAAGGAGCTCTTCCGTGTTTGTAGTTCTTTATTATTTTTTTCCCGACGTTTCGAGCTATTGGCTCATCCTCTGGGGTTATCTACACTTATCTTTAGTTACTTCATTTTCACATTAGCCATTTGTCAACTTTTTTAGTTTTTAACAGTATATGAATACTTTTGTCTTAATAACATTTTATGGCCTATTTCACTGTCTTTTGATTTCATTGTCACGTTATTATATATACACCTAGCGATATTATATATTCACATAAAAAATCTTATCCTTTTGTTCAACTAAATTTGAGTCCTACCTAAGTTTTGCTTTGATTATGTGTTTTTGACTTACAAACGGAGGTGTGGTTAACATAAGTTATATATATTTGTGGTTAAAACGAATATATATAAACCAACCACGGTAAAATAGGATCATAACGCATTTTATATCCTCATATTTATGGAAAATCAGTATAACTTCTCGCCGTGACCTTGATTAGATCTTCTGATCTTTACATTACTTATTCCGTCCATCAGTCCCTCGTCTACCGTCAACCCCAAACCAATTAAAAGTTAATAATAAGTAAATAATAATTTAGCTGAGGGAACTTGCAAGTTTGATGCAGAATTCAAAGGACCATTGAACTTTCTTCAAGAACTCAACGAAAACTGACTCAACATGATTTAACTAAAAGCTATCCTCCGATCTAGGTCTCTGCCTTTCATTCATTCGTGTTTTTAATTCTCTTAATCGATATATCTGAAATCCTAAATTTATTTTTTATCTTAACACATGGAAGTTGTTTAATTAGTTCAAAATGTTTAATATTTCAAAAATCGAAGTCTTGGCAGGAAGTAAGTACTACGAATAATTTCACGTTTTCATTTCTATTTCCACACAGGGTTTAGCTAATGTTGTTTGTAAGGAGCTTGTTTCATGCTAAATTTGATGCTCCGCAACTTTTATCAAAAACGTTTTTAAACTAGATGTTCTTGAGTTAAAGGCGTTGGAACACGGTTTCCATCATAATCGTAAAAGTTACAGATATTTGATGTACCGAACCCGGCTAAACAAATAAACCGATTTGAAATTCAAATATATCATTCTATTTGCAATAGTTTGGCCTCTTATAGTAAGAAGAAAGCAATACTTTTTGATCTGTATTTGCCGCATTATATGCGAGAAACTGAAAAAAAATCCCCAAAAATGTCACGGATTTTAGACCACAAGTCACTAAATAAGTTCACGTTTTAATTACTTTGTCTTCACAGGAGTGGGCTAATTTTAAAATTAATGAGATCTTTTTACACATAATTCAATATTCTACAACTATTATTCGTAACATTTTTTATTTGGAGTAACCCTCCTTAAATTGTAGGCTTTGGAACATTCATTTTTCCGCTAAGGTGGCTAAATTGACAATAGGTTTTGGCGAAAAGATTTACCCGATTTTAGCTGTGAGGACGTCAGTCGACGCGAAATTTAATGCTCTTTTATTTTAGAAAGGACACAATTTCTACGATAAATCGTTTTCGAATTATTAGCGAAAAATTGAAAAAAGTTCGAAAATGTCGATTTTGTTGGCCTATAAAATCTGATGGCAACCGATCTGAGGTGGCAGACGTTCACATTTGTTGTCTATGAAATGAGTACTTTCAGCCTATATGATCAAAAATTTTCTTAAAATCAGGCACCTTTTTGGCCCTCAGCTCCCGGACATGAAAAATACCTCTTTTTCAGAATCCCTTTTTGGGGATCAACCATCAACCATAATTATTGTAAAAAAAACTTTTTTTTTATTTACCCCTATTCCTATTCCTTTTTGTAAACAATACCTCATTAGCGATAATTGTTTCATAAATTTTCAAATTGACTTCACCCATTTTCTATTTTTTTTTTTTTTGTTTGGCATTAGAAAGTAGAAATTATTTATCGAGACTAAGAATATATGTAATATGAAAATGATTCGTTGGTCAAAGCTTTCAATCTCTATAAATAAAGATGAAATTCTGTTTGTTTGTTCTTTATAGAAATCCATACCGTTTGTCCTAAAATCCTCAGTGGTTCTTTCATACCAGATGCGAACACATGTCCATATTAAAATTGCATAACTTCAGCTGATCTCTAGGTATATATTTTTATTGTTATAAAAATCGTTATAATCTCGCTTTACATTCGTTTTTTGGCAGCCCCATGTTTTTTTCATGGTCAGCTTTACGTTGCATGCTCTAGATTAGGTTCATCTAAAGACCTAATTATGTATGCCCCAGAGGGTAAAACTAAAAATATAGAATATCCTAAAGCTTTAGCATAATAATCTATTAGTGCTATTTTTGTTGTATTTTTTGTTTATAGAATTGTTCACGTTTATTAGAAAAATAAAATTCCCTGGGTGATACCGGGATATACAGCTAGTAAGAAATAATGAATAAAATTCTTTTAACCTAGATACTAACCGGCCAAATTGCTTTTTAGAATTGAAATTTGGAAATGAAACATTAAAAAGCCTTTTTACTTTAAAAATTTTCAATGCGTTTTATCTGTAACAAGTGACGTGATGAAAAAATTGATGAAAAACAGAATAAATCGATTTTTTTTTTTTTAAGTTGAGCACATAATATGAATAACTTTGTAAATTATTTGAGTTGGAATGTATATGTTGCATTGTAAAGGCACAACTAAACGGCTAATGTTTAATTATAATATTAAACATAGTGATGTTAGTTTTAAATTAGTTTATCACGAATAAATATTTGTAAGTATATACAAAAGAAATTTAAAAAATAAAATAAAAGGAAACTGTGAAAACTGAATAAGTTTTATAATTAATATTTTTATGAAGAACCTAACCTAATCTTATCTATCTTATCGATTGGGTACAGAATGTCAGATTATTTTTGAGTGGTTCCTTAATTGATCTGTCAACATATCAAATACTGGCACAAATACAGAGGGCAGATATCGTCTTGACCTTCTACCTAACATGGTCCACTCAATCAATGTATCTATCTGTTTGCTATCCACTTATTCCTTTCGAAAATATTTGTTTCCGTCAAATGTTTTCATTTTTTTTTAAATCTATAATCTTTGAATTCTTACTTTTATTCCATTGATAATTTAAATCAGGACTATTATATGATGATAGCATGTCCTTTAAAAAAAAAAATACATTTATATAAAATTTTAGCCCCCCCCCCCCAAAGCTAACTTATATCAAATATAAGTTATAAGTATAATATATATATAATATAAATTATATTTTTACTATATGATCGCGATTTTATTGATTCTAATCGAATACTATGTTGTAACGTACGTTTATGTAATTTTTGTAATATAAAGATAATTTTATATATGGGGCATTATTTTTTTATTTCAAATATTTCTTTTTGTAAATAATTTTCCGTCATTTTTTTTTTCTTCTACCTCTAACATCTATAATTTATTTAAAGTCCATCTATATACTAAAAATCTCGTACTTTAGTATTTAAATAGGAGGCATGGAATCTAAGCAAATAAATTATTCCAATTGTAAACTAATCTCATTGTTATATTTAATTGTAAACTGGACTTATTTGTGTCACAAGTCACCATAAATAAATTGTTTTTTTTTAAATGAATAACAGGTTATACGTTTGCAAAAAGTATTTATTTAGTAGGTTCAATATAACATTCATATCATGGTATAGTCTATAAAAAATATAAACTTTAACTGAAAACATACATATGTTAATCACAAATAGATAATCACATAAAAGAAATTATGGCTCTTTTATAGAGCTCTTACCTGACATTTTTTTTATTTCTTTTTATTTTAGGCTTGGAGAATTTTTAATTTTGTAGTGAATTATTTTATATTGTACCCCGCTTTGGTGACGTGAGGAAATAATTTATTGCAATAGTTATAAACAACACAAAAACAAAAGGGGGAAAAAAGAAAGAAGAAAAATGGGAAAATCTGCTAAAATACCGCAGTTAACAAATGGATGACCAAACTTCGAGTTGGCTACTTTGTGGTTATTGTCTTGTTTTAACCAGAAAGTGGTTTTTCACACTAAGAGGGTGATTTTTTACCAGATTATTTATGATTCTTCATGTTTCTGGAGCCATCGCATGCTGAAAGTTGTTGGAGCTTGGTAGTAAATCAGAAACTTTTAAAAGGGAGTTACTCTTTTGCGCTAAGCGATGAAAACTTTGCATGTATCAATTGCATGTTGAAACTTTATCAAAATCCAAATGGGCTTAACAGTAATCTGAAAAAAATACTTCATTTACAACAGAAAATTATTAATCTTTAGGAACAGTGCCTACTATTTTTATTAGTAGTTGTTTACTGTTATTAGAGCAACAGATAGTTTATATTTCTATATTTCTTACTATTTTCTCAAAGTTTATAACCTCGGAATTTACTATGGATTTTCGAAGCTGATATTAAAAGCTCTGATATTTATCTCAGGATAATGATAATAATTTAAAGACTTGGTAATGCGGGTTCCTTAACCAAACCTTCCATTCCCAAAATCATAAGACGACATATAAAATTATCATCTTCCGATTTGTCTACTTAGCATTACTGAAAATATCTATCATAGAGCTTGCAAATTATAAAGAATTACTAACTGAACTCTATTTTCAGGAATAAATTTGGAGACTCAAGTGGCATAAAATCCTTCTATTCTGCCACAATTTTGTACTCTCTCTCTCTCTCTCTCTCTCTCTCTGTACGGTATATACACACACACAATTGCTGGCGAAATTTGCAGTCGATTTTTTTGAGGATCGTAACTTGTAAACTGGTTGGATAAGCACATCGCTTTTATTACTGTGAAAATTTGATACATCAATAAGCTTTAAAATGACATAAAGGTTTTTCTATTTTTGGATTGTTTAGCGCTGAGACGGACAAAAAAGGAACAAAGAAACGTGGGAAACGTATGCAAATTCGATATACTGCAACGGACTTTATATAGTTATTCGTATAGCTAATTCTCAGAACCAACCATAAAATAAATTCATAAATTTAGTATAATATATAGATAGGTACATTTTCCGGAAGAATCATTAAATCCTACTATCGACATTGCAAATGCTATAAAAACATAATTTTTTATAAAAATTGTTAGTATACAACATTTTTCAAATTAAGAAATTCATTCATTTATTCCTTTATGTGTTATTTTTTTTTTTTTTATCCCCTTTAGAAATATTTTTTACTTCAAGTTACTTTTTCTTCCAATGTTATCTATTTATAATTACTTTTTATTTATACATTTTGCAAATAAATACTTCAATGAAAGTTCTAAATCATAATTATCTTTAATACGATTGAGAAAAATATACGAAGAAAATTTAGTTTTCAATTCATACCATAATGAGCTTTTGTTATTTCCATAAAAAAAAAAAAAAAAATTAAATCAATCAATGCAGCTTATACAACTACTACTTATGTTAATACTTCAAATAAAATGTTGATTGATGGATTGCAGCTAATCTCGAGTGATAACTTTCGAAGTATGAATATCACGTAAACATTTTTAATTTAGATAAATGATGTAGAAATTATATAGAGACAAAACAAGAATATTATAAAAAATTATTCATTTTTATATCCTTAAATAGTTTTGAAATAAGCCTGCATGTTGTTCATGTATAATGTCACCATATAAATGTATTGGACCTGGAACAACTGTGCTATATCCTTCAGGCAGAGACGTTCTAATATGAATATCTGAATTGCATTTCGGTAACGGTTCTAGATATTTCCTTCTTGTTAGAATTCAGCTCATGGACGAATCGGAAATTCACTGAAGGCGCTATCCATAGAAGGTATTTTGGATAATGTGCGCTTTCAGAAAGAAAACAAACCAATATTTTGATCATTTAAATAGATCTTTCAAAATATATTAACTAATAAAAAAATAATAGTAGGCATCCCATATAAAGCACTAAGTTATGCTACAAATAAATTACGATTGAAAGAAACACATTCACAAAGGGAAAATATCTTTATTAAACCAAAAACCTAGTAATAACTACTATTTTGCAGGATAGAGAAGTACTCTGTACTATTGGATGTAGCTGTTACATGAGGTAATTGTGACGATTCACAATGCTAAACTGCGCCATCTAACTTTCTCAGAAGTTGATCCAGAAAACGTGGATCAACCTTTTTGAAGGTTATACAGGTGTACGATGATCAAAGCTAGGTGATAATCATGATTCATAAGGCTGATAAACACTGAAAATAAACAATCTCAAGGAAAATTAAAGTATGCTGGTTGGGACGAGGACCATATTTAATGTTTTGATGATATGATCTGCCCTTACGACCAGTTTGCTAGAGGTCTCTTCGACGGAAGAATAAGAGGGAGCAGTATATCTGAAATGATAAAGATCATTTAAGGAGCAAGACGTAGAAGGAGGTGTTCTGAATTCTTACTCCGGATGATTGAGTTAGTGAAATAAGAAGAAATCTTCTTTTTACTCTTTTTTTCTTACCTGGAATCGTTATTTAGAAAAATAATTTATTCTTTAAAAATTTGGATTATAATGTTTCATAAATATAATTAATTCTTTCTTCTTTTTCCTTTTCTCACTAACTTTTCTTAGGATGTTTCTTATTTATTTTATCGTGTGTCTTTTATTTCGGGTTATTATACATCCAACTTTATTATTATTATATTGTTTCTATTATTCATAGTACAACGTTTCGGACGATTGTCCATTATCAAGTACCTAAAATTTTGTATTTATTATAAATTAATATATAAATACATATACAATACAATTCTCAATATATTTATGCAAACAAATCTACAATCATAAAAAAAAATAAACAACATATATAAACTTTCTTATAACTAATAAAACTATTATATTATTTTGAAAAATAGCCTTGCCCACATTGATTCCACCGTCTGTGTGTTTGCCCCTGTTTCTGGATTAACAACATTTTTTGAATGGTTAACGGTAAAATGTTTACAGTTTTTTCCAATTGTATCTTTAATTACTTTGCAAGACATCCACATGTCTGAAATTATGATTGAACCCGGTTTAATTGATGATTTAATGCACTTTAATAGCGTTTCGGATTTTCGTCTGGTACTGCATTGAGAAAATGCTCCTATGTTTCTCTACAAATTCCTCCAAAACCCATTGTTGAGGATAAGTGCGTCCTAAGTTGTATGGTATTTTCGACGTGATAAACAAGATTTTGACAGTGAGTCCCTCTGGTCTCCTACTGGATTACGCAGTACATTAGCTGCACAAACTCCCCAAAGCAAATTTTTCAGTCATTTATAGTACCCCTACTCATTTGAAGTTCTTTAAAACAAAATTTAGTCGATATGCATTCATTCGCCCATGAATATATGAAGAGCAAAATATTATTTAATTTTAATTTTGTTTGGGTAAACCAAGTACCTGGGTAAAGAGAGGTATATTTTCTCTGCATTTTCTTTTATGACACCTCCATTTACCTCCGTTTTCATTGAATTGCCGGTCATGGCCTTGTTTGCATCTTCTCTTCTTATGCAGTAATCCTTTTTCGGCGAGAAAAATACGCGCACTTTCTGTATTTTTAAAATTGTCGAAATTCAATTTTTATAACTGAAAGCTACATTAATTGAAAACATGTGATGGGTGAATTACTTAGCAACAGTTACTATTAATCACTATAGATTATTTTAATAGTAACTGGTGACCGCGTTTTAGAAAAGACCCAACTTATCACCAATTCAGACTTATTATCAGGACCAGCAAAAATATTATTATATCTTTTTAGTAATGTCTCACTTTTCTAACTATCAGAGATCTAGCAGGTAAGTTCGATTCCTATTTTGACAACTTCTATCTCCTATGTCTAGCAAATGAGAGAATAAATTGAAGTGCCTCTTCATTGCCCAACGTTAACTTACTCCTGCAAATATTCTGTGAGGTCGGACTGTAAAACGCACTTGAAAAAACCTTTAGATCAAATAAAGACTGCAAAAATGTGAAACCATATTAATCTACATTGCATTAAATTAAGGTTACCTCAATTTTTGGTTGAAAACAGCAATTAATTTCAATGCAAAAACATCGATTTCTCACTTCATTAAATCCCTAGTATCCAAAAGCCTCCATTGTGCCCTTAATAATTATAACATTATCACGAACAAAATTTAAATAAAAACCTAGAAAATTAATTCTTTTTATAGCAGATTTGGTCCGAAGTATATAATCTCTTTTAATTCTAAATACTATGGCCAGCCAAAATCTCTAATTCACATTACATCGTTAACATATTTTTCAGTAATCTCTCAGTAGATATAATAGGGTTATGCTAAGGTTTCGTCAGCTTAAATTTAGATTAGACATTTTACTTTTTAGTTCATTTATTATTTTATCTTTTGAGGAAATCATTTTGATTTTGATTCAACTTTTCTTTCATCACTAATTTATTTTAGGCCCTGAAGATTCCCCAGATTTACCAGGCAAAAGGTCAGATTGTATAAACTAAATATATCTGAAAATGAATTTGTTTTTTAAGTGACTTCTTCCATTTTTTTCTCATTATAGTAACTCTGTAACGAGTGCATTTATTTCTACGCGTGCCATCTTGCGACATAACGCGTATTTAAGTTACATATTTAAAATCGATTAACGTAATATTTTATCATAAATGAAACATACATAAAAGTTGAAGAACAAAGAAAATGTACACATAATAAAATATAAAGAAAGTAGAAACAATTTAAAATAAGAAAACGATAAGTACATGTAACAAATATGGAAAAAAAGAATTTGAGAATTGATGACGCACAATTTTAAAAAAGGTATCGTACAATTTTATTATTAGTTAATTCTAACTATGAATTGTTAGTTTTAAGCTTATTGTCGAAGAGTTAATAGATAGCTGAATAACATGAATCAGTTACATGAAATTGAATAAAATATACATTAAACATAAATAGACCCATCTCTAAATATTTTCGCATAAATACACATAGATATGCGAGAGAATAAATATATATGTATAAGCAAACGTGTATGTATATGCATGTATATATTATAGTTCGGAGAAGTCTATTCTATCCTGTCCACAAAATGTGAAAAATATTTCCCTATTAAATGCTTATTTGAAGGCGGCCATCTGTCACCGTTTAAGAGTACTATACCTGTCCAGTTTAGAACAATTATAAATTAAATGATCTTATATATATATATGTATATATATATATATATAAATAAACAAAATATTAATTATACTTATCTAAATTGAAACTAGTAAATATTTCTGTTAAGAAAGTTTTCTCGGCAATTAAATCTCTTCTGTATAAATAATTATAAATACTTTTCATTTTATAAGTTATAATTGTGTCTAATAAAATGTTTGTTATTATTATAAAATGTCGTGTGTCTAACTGTAAATGTTTGTAAAAAAATTTTAAAGTGACTAATAAATTAAAGTGAAGCGGAGAGTGGTAGCCGGAGGGTTGGAATGGGGAGGGATGATTGAGCTGAGGTTTACTCGGCCGGCCCTAACAGTATTACCTGACCTTACCTCCTCCGGGCTACCCCTAGCATCTTAATAAGCAGTGTCAACCCCAGGAAATTAATAGCTCGTTTCAAATTGATTTTACACTCCCAACCCCCTCCATTTTTGGGGCTTTAATGAGGTTAAAAAAACCAACTACTGTAAATCACACTTGTTGAATGGTATAAAATTTAAATTCGTAGAGGCTTTATCTTATTTTTTTCCCTCGTAATTTTAGGTAGCAGTTTACCTACATTATAGATCAAGGGTTATAAGTTCAGCGTGTTCGTTGAAACACAATACATTATAAGTTGTAAGTCTTATTTTTTTCTTAGGAAACATAATTTTATGGCGTGTTGTTTGATATTGTTGCATGGAATGGAAAGTTAAGAATATTGTCTTGGAGAAGTCTTGGAGAATCAGTTTGTAGAAAAACCAGGATTTTGAAAAGGAAAGTAAAAATAGATGGTTTTATTGCCCTGGAGAGGGACTAAAGAAATTTCAAAACTTACTAAGAAGTTGTCATAATCTTGAGAGCAAGTGAGGATATCCAGGCAATTCGCTCACTTAGAGGCATCTCAGAATCGTCTGAGGAATGACAAAACAAGTTCTTTTAAGGAATTCTTTGATACCGCTCATAAAAAAATTGGTGTCGCTTGAATAGGACCAGACACGTCTCTCGAACTGCAAAGAATCGACTTGCAAGAGTTGCTTATAAAGCTGTGGTAGAAGGAAAGAACCGGAAGGAAGACTTAGGATGAGGAATTAAAAGAGGCCTTCGATAGACAAGCAGAAGGAAGAAGCTGGTTAAAATTGATGTCTCTGATTCATGCTCAGTCGAAAGACACTTCACAATGCACTATTGAGAAGAGGGAAGAACAAAAACTTCGCATTCATTCCCTTAAAAAAGAAACAAAGATTTATGATATATTGCCTACTTAACTATTCTAAATGAGTCAATAAATATGGTTTTCAATCTTATAATCTTAAAAATACATTAAATAAAAAATGACATTGAATACATACATGAATCCCCTTCTAATAAAATTAAGGATTAGGGATAAATAGATATAATCGGATGGCACATCTTGACGTAGAAATTCACCACTTATATGGGTAAAAAAGGAATTTTTCATTTTCTCCGTATTTTTCCGACATTTCCGAATTTTTCATGCTAAGCAATATGGGAAAGACAAGTGAAGAGTCCACGGAAGAAAGGGGGAGAGTCAATTTTTTTCCGAATTTTAGTTATATATATATATATATATATATATATATATATATATATATATATATATATAAGTTCGTCTAGTTGAGTAGAATATGTTGGTGAAAAGAAGTAGTCAGAAAAAATGACAGTCGGTTGGTCACAAGCGATGGAAAGAACCACGTACTCGGAAGAAAGGGGGAATGTCCACGCGGAAAAACCTAGAATGGGGGAGAGTCATGTTAGAAGTTGTATGGATTGTGTATTAATATCACCATTTCATCAATAAAACAGGGAAGAAAGGGGGAGCGTCCTTGACTATCCCCCTTTCTTTTATGTTTAAATTGTTTTTTTTTTTTACTAAAACATTTTTTTTTAGAGCGTGTTATGTCTGTTTCGGGCAAATTTATTATTTTGACAAGCAAAACAAAAAGGAAAAGGACATATAAAAAAAGTTAAGAAAAATTATAAAAGATACGTAAGTAATTAAAGATCCAAACCTAAAAACTCGATTTTCTTAGAAAGCGCTCCAAATGACATCCCCCCTTTCTTCCGTGGACTCTTCAAGTGATTCGCGAATTGAAATATTTATGCATATTAAAAATATATAAATCCTTATAATCATTATTATTCTAAAGATTAGTTAATACTTGAAATCCATTTTGCTTTGAAACATCTAATTATGTCCAGTTTAATAAAAGGTTTTATACCCGAATGATATCAAATTTCATCTTGGTCCACATACATTGCTTCTGTTAATATAATTCGGTTTCTAATATAAAATGCATATATTTTTTAAAAAAGCTTATTTTATGAGCAAATATGGGCCGCGGCTGGGAATGGAACCCGGGTCTCCGCATCTCCGTACCCGGGAAACGCACGGTTCGATTCGCGGCCGTGGTCAATCTTTTTTCTTTAAATTAAATTATTTCATAATTAGTTAAAAATAATAAAGAATTTATATTCAACAAATAGAATTCATACATATATTATTTTTTCGTCACATTTTGATTTTAAATTAAAAATAATGCTAATTTAATTTAAAATGCTATTTAAATGTAAAAATAAATGCCTAGGTTATAATAAATCGGTAGCTGATTGCATAACTCGATATTATTATCATAATCAGGCTCCGCGACATTAGAATACAAACAAATATAGTTTATATGGGTTGTAATAAATGGATAAATAAGCGGTTAATCTTAAAATCAATATGATTTTTATAATAAGTACCGAGAATATCCTAATAGTCAACACTAATATCGTTTATATCGGATATCTTGAAAATAAATTGTTACCTGAGCGCTTGATTTTAAAGTAGATATAATTTTAATAATGCAAAGTTGTTGATTTACTTCTAATCAGATATAAACAATGGGGTTGCATATTGAGTAATTGAAGGTGCTCGTTGATTTGATTTGATTATACAAACGGTTATCTTCGATAACCAAATTGTATAAAGTTATAATATATCGATACCTGTGCACGAAGGAAATATTTTAAATAACATGTAAATGTAAAAAGTGTAAGAACGACGATGTTTTTTGTCATTAAAAAAATAAGCACTCTTTTCTTTTCTTTTTTATAAAAAATGAAGATATTGAATTTGAAAAAAAAAAAAAAAAACGCGACAAATAACAAGCCCTTTTCACATGGCTTGGAGGTAAAGTAATGAGATATTAAAGCCCATTAAAGCTTCAGTGACATAAAAGGCTTTATTGATAATATAGGATGGTTTTTAAAATAATCAGTTTTTGTAGAATCTGTTGATTGCTTCTATAATCTCATATGAAGTTATATGTATTGACATTAAAAAGATCAATAGTGTTTTTATTGATTAATGGAAGTACGTTTCGTTCGGTTAATCTCATTTACTTAATTTATCATTTTAATGATTATATAAACAGTCGTTCGTTTGCCTTGTCAGAGAAACGTTTACTTAAGCAGCCATTGTCATTGCTTTTAATTATAAAAAAAATGAGTAGGATATATATTAATACTTTGCTTTTGATTTATATTTTTCATAAATGCACTTTTAAAAATTAAATAAAGAGATAAAATTATGTTTTGTTTTGGCATTCACTCAACTAAAATGAAACTAGTGGTTATACTTATCGATAGTAAATGGCATATGGTATACATACGGTATGGTTATTTATATTAAATCAATATTTGATTATCTTATAGGATAGAAAAATAAAAAGAGTCATCAGTAAATTATAAAGGTAAATTTGAAAACGTATTTTGTTTTATTTAGTGAGTATTGTTCTGATTTAAAGGAAAAACACTGAATGGTAATTTATTATATATTTTTTTTGTTTAATGACCATGAATACGTTTTAAACATATTTAAAAATTAATTTTTCTTGGATGGTGGCATTTTTAAAGTTCTACAAAGAGTAAGGAAGTGAGAAGAAAAGGAAGTAAGGTCATAAATCCAAAAAAACTAATATGTATATATTTGCTTTGCAAAAATATTCCTTAACACGTAACGACTATACCAATAATAACTATTTGTTTAATTTAGATACAGGTTGTTATATCTTCTTTCACCCAGGCGAGTGTGACCCATTATTGTACGGCTAAATAAATATGAAATTATAAGGTATTATAAGGTATAGGTCTTTCAAGGCTCATCACCAGTTTGCACTAAACTATATATATATATAAAAAATTTTTTTTTAATTTAGAATGAGATGACCACTATCACCAACATCCTTTCACAGACTAAACAGTTTCCTCATTAAAAATACTCCAGTAAGGGGCTTACTGATTCAAAAGGACTGTTTATTTGATAAAAAAAAGGGGGGGGGGGGGAGAAAAATTGGGCCTAAATTAGAATTTTTTTTATTCAAATAAATATGGAAAAAAGCATATTATGAATCTTTTACTTGGGTTAATTATTTCGCTATTGAAGATGATTTTTTTTTCTTTAACTTTGTTTTTGTATTTCAATGGCGATTATGTTTAAAATATTTATTATATTTAACGGGAGAACGGTTCAGCTCAGAGAGCAGGACACTGTATTTCTAATCTCTTATTCTTATCTCCTATTTTTATCGGCCCAAGTAGACCTCAATATGAGAATAAGTTGTGTAGGAATCAATTAAGTCAGCATTGTTAATATTAAAAAAAAAATAAAGTAATTCCCTCGTTAAATAATTAGCTGATTAAATGGTTTTCGTTTTCTCATATCTTAAGAGGTATCCGTGACAACCATGACGTCTATTGCTGCCTCATAAATCAAGAGGCTGTACTCTGAGGTTATTAATTATTCTATGAGGACATTATTGAGGAGTATCGGCTGAGTGGAGAGCTAGTGTAAAATGGCCTGCTCCCTCTAGCAACACCCCCACTAACTACCACTCGCCTACATCAATAATTTAAACAGCAGTTGAAACTTGGATCATCATCAGCCCCTAAGATATTAATGCTACCCCCCATCCCGACTCATCTCTTCATAACTGTCCATTAATCCGCAGTAGGACCCCTTTATGCCTCACCGCAAAATAAGTAATCTAAATAAAATAAATAATTCATAAAAAAATTAAAAAATAAAAATATATGCTGTAGGAAACTATGATTTACTTACAAGGGTAGATCACATAGAAAATAAAATAAAGAGAAAGTAACGTTAAAATACTTTATATGATATACTCGTATATAGAATTTAAAAGCTGATATCGACATGATTCATGCATCTTTTTTTTTATTGTAGAAAACATACAGCTGTCATAAAAAATAATTTTTTTACAATGAAATTGTAAAAAAATAATAAAATCTTTAATCAAATTACCCTTATAGATTTTGTTTCGATCACAAAAATCGATTTAAAATCTCATCTACCTTGGAAAGGGTGAAAAAGTGATTTGTTTTTGTTTATTGAATAAACGTTTTTCAATATTTTTAGGGTGCTAAATTCGAATCTGACGTCATTATCTTGTGCGAAAAAATCTATAAGGATAGTTTCCATCAAGTCTTTGAAAACGAATACATAAGAGGGTTATAATTAATTTTTTTGTTATTTTTATTATTTATTTTATTTTCTATAATAATAAATATACAATATTTATAGAATCTAAATATAGAAAATATACAATGTAATAAATATACTCATTTACGTTTCCTGGAAGTATGGACACGAGTATCATGCGCGCTCTGCGAGTTGTCCCGATATATTGGGTTGAATTGAGATAGGAAAGGATACGCTAATAATTGATACCACAATTAGGTACGAAACCGCTGACCAAGACCTCGAGTTTTAAAATGAGAATGAGAATATTTTTATTACTTTCATGATCGAAACTTTAACAGAAAATTGGCTTTGCCCTTGGAAGTAGCGGAACTATTCTGGGACATACCAAGTAAAAAATATTTCGGAAAAAATATATTGGACTTAATAGGGATTCTGTATCTTCTTATTTATTACCAAATATTGGCCTTGTTTATTAAGTGCTTATTAAGTGTGGCCTTGATCTTAACTTTTATTTACTCATTTGAGAGAACGAAGCGAGCAGAACTCGAGAGCTGGGATCAAATAAAGCTATTCAAGGTCCTTTTTTTACTGAAATAGCATAGTTAAGATTAGTTTATACCTGTAATGTTAAATCAAGATTTTTGTAACTTCGAGTTACCGAAAATTTGACTGTGTGTGATGATTTTTTACGAGTTTCTCCAAATCGGCTTTTAAATGCCTGCTTTTATTTAATATTTTTAAAAAAAATTCTGAAATTTTACTCATAGGGCTCATAAGAGGTAGTTTTGTGATGGCTGAATCGCACCAGAATTTAGTTTTTTTTATTACTGGAATAAACTTTTTTTGTTTTGTTTTTGTTCGGTACCCCTACCTGGCCATGTGGGGCATGGGGGGGGGGGGGGGGTTACACTCTGGGTGTAACCAATCTATTCTAACCATGGTGGGTAGGTTGAGATTTATTCCGTGTGGCCTCCACGAAATAAAAGTCAATCCTCCGGGGCGGAAATAAAACGTTCAAATTATAATGTTGATAACAATAGTTAAACCACCTAAAACTATAACCAGCTCTGTCTCTCCAATCAATTGCCAAATATAAGATGATTTACTAATACGTTTTCGATTAGATGATTTCATAAAGAACAACTATATCAAATGATTAATTACAAGTTGTGATAATTCAATGGCAGCTTTCATCGATTCAATCAGTTCCTTCTTCCGGTAGTGATATGTTCCATCGTTGATAGAAGGTTCGGCAAATAACAAGTTCGATTAATCACTGTATATTACCAGGGTTATGACTGATAGGTCGTTTATCATTATCTGCCTGATGTCCGACGGTACGGAGGGTCATTGTAGCCTCATATAATCGATAGAACATTAATGACATAGGTGCAAATATTACTGAAGTGGGGGCCCATACCTCTTATTTATAATAGTCATAGACTTCTGGTCATATTAAAATTTATTAAGACACTCTCGGCTAAGAATGAATTACTTAATTCTTTTAAACATACTAAAAACCCTTTAGGGGGGTTCAGGAGGGGGGAAGGTGTACACATTAATTTTGCAACATGTAAGTCGAGGGATTAATTAGATTCAGAAGCATAGACGATATAAAAAACAATATCATCGACTTGGTAGTTGTAAAATTAATATATACAGCTTACCTCTTCTTCAACCCCCCCCCCCCACTAAAAGGCTGTTAGTCTCCTTATATTTCGGCGGAAGGTTAACATTTTTTACCCGCATTTTGTCTATTTTTCCTGTACCGTTATTAAGTAAAAATCGATTTCTTTTCAATATAAATTTTCACCTGCTTTGTACGTTGTAAAGTTTGAATTACTTAAAGGGTCTATTGAACAGAAAAAAAATCAAAAACCATTTAGGGTTAGGATTATCAAAGTGATTAATTAATTGTGAGCCGAGAGGGTCATAATAATTTTTAAATGTGACCATAAGTTTCGTGAAGGTGGAAATTTATTTTCCTATACTATAAATATAAATAATATAAATTATGCGAAGTTGAGCCTACTTCAAACGTAAAAACAAACAAAAGAATGGAAGATGATGAAGATAATTAAGTGACTATAAAGCATAAAAAAACAGTAGCTGTTAGGTAAGACTGTTCCTTTTTACAATATCTAAGACACAACTCATCAAATTCATTTTTGATTTATGACAATTTTCTTATCATTAGATCTAGTTAAAAGGAAGATACCCTTTTCGAAACACCCTGTAGGTATTAGAAATGCACTTCGGATTATGAAATGCGCCATCATTGCTAAGGATCATATAATCTAGAATTTGACTGTCCACCCATTGATGAAATAAATCCTCATAGGTTCTGCGTCCGGATAAGAACTCAAATATAACCTAGAAATGTTTAGCCGGTTTTAATTTGATTTCATATAATTTTAAAACGACAAATAGAAATAAGAAGCCTTCAATATTAATTATAATATTATTTTAAGTGTTGAGAAAAATTATTCTAGTAGATATGATCAAATATATGAGAGAGCTTGTTGTATTTTTAAAATTGTATTTATGAACAATATGGAGGTAATACCGATTAGGATTTTTTATCACTTTAAGAACCATTTTGTTATAATAAATATTGTTTATAGCTATAGCATTTTCAAGACAATCGTATGCTTGCCCACTTCAAACGTAAATTTTATTATTTATATGCGATTGAGAAATGATCAATAAACTTAGAAATGCTATCTACTGATTGGAAAATTAAAATGTTGAAATAGCGGTGCGGTGACTTTAACGGTTGGAAAGGAACATACAATAAATATTCCTTATCGAGCTAAACTAATCGTTTGACTATACGTGTGATAGGATTGTCATAATTGACTATTTATTTTCCTAAACATATTTGAGCATTCTAGATTTAAAAAAAAAATATAATAAATATATTTTATTAAATTAACTTAATTTGTAATTTTAAAATTAGGTGAATTTAGTTTCTCCTTATATATTCAAGAGTTCGATTGTAGTACCTTTTCGTATTCATGCTTAAAATTGATCCGGTTAAAAAAAAAGAAAAAAAAAATATGGAACGCTATAAATGGGAAAATATATTTGGTAGGATAACTTCCGTATACAGGTTCCTATGCTTCCTATGCCAGACCAATGCCAATTATAACCGTTGCTGTTCAATGAAATTTAAAAAATCACAACGAATATTTCTTAATTATTTTATAAAGTTTACATTATTGCTACCACATATCCGTATCTAATGTATATGATACACATATTCAGAAAATATTCAATAGTGATTAAAAAAAAAAAATTCCGTGCACCTTGATAATACCAAGAAAACAACAAATATAAGATAAGCCTGTACTATTTTGTATTATTTTGTTTTTTGTATTTTGTATAACTATTCTACTATTACCTAGATGCAATAGTAGTTAATTTTGGGCTTTTTGAACTCTACTGATACCACTTTCAATAACTCAAAATGCTAATTCTGTGCAGTATCTGGTTAATTGTACATTCAGTTAGGTCTTATACTTCTTTAATGTTATACTTTTCCATGCGCTTTGTTTTTAATTTTCTTGTTTTTTGTTTTTTTTAAAGCTTTTTTATGTTAATTAAGTGGTTTGAGAAACTACTGTTATTGTTCTTGTAATAGGATTAACGAGACAAATTGAAAAATCATAAATAAAATTAGGATCCCTGGCTAATACAGAAGAGAGGAAAGAGTAGGCAAATTTATTAAATACCTATAAGATGTGCTTTGTGACAACAATAACTGAAATTGGAATCACTGAACAATCAGAAATGGATATTTTAGAAGAACCTGTGAAGCCGACCTGTGAAAGCTAAACCACATTAAGCGGCTCGAAACGGCGATTCCCTGGAATACTATCTGATGCAAGTCCAATTCTTTTTGTCAAGAAAATGAATGGTGGCTATCGATTAGTGGTTGATTACAGGAGGTTAAACAATCAAACTTTACAGGATGAAATATGTAGGTTGAACAGGAGTTTGAACATTGCATTGCTTTATCATCTGAAAAAATGTCCTAAAAGGTATCTGGGATTGTATGGGAATATGCGGTGTACAATGATCGTTTTTCTCTGAAAAGGAAATAATAAATAAAGTACAATAAGTTAATTTATGTAGAAAATATCTCCATATGTAACATTATTGAGTTAAAATTTAAATTGCTAAAGATATGCGGATTCATTAAATAATACCATGTTGAGACTTTTACTCATGAGGAAAGGAGGAACAGACCATTTTTTATTATAAGAATTAATGTTCCATACGTCGCCGATGTGGCCCGATCCAGATATACATATAATTATACATGTCCATACTCATGTAACATACATAAACATGTAACATACATAAACATGTAATTAAAAGCTGACTCATCCGAACACACATGGGTTCAAGCTTGCTGCTTCCTTACTCCTAATAGTCCTCTTAAGCTTCTGAAATGAAGATGGACTTGCGACCTTCTAATGTAGGAATATTATTGGAGTGGTAACAATAAGTAATTCGTATAAATTTATATTTTTGTTTTCTGCGCAAATTTATTTGTCGGATTCTCATTTCTTATACAGTTTTAAATGTCAACAAATGCACTTTAAATTTGCTTTAACTATAGACTGACAGCATATTTACACCAATCTCATTTAAAAGGGGTGTCTCTTAATGGCAAGGAACAAATATATAGAAAATCATTTATTTCATGGATAACGCCAATGGAACATTAATTGATTATTCACTGAAAATAGCAGCAGTTAACAAATGATTTAAGTACATACATTTTCTTTTAGTTTATCAGCTATTTTTTTTCGATACTCCTGAGTATTTTAAATTTATTTTGATTGCTTATTTAAGTGTACCGTACGT
This sequence comes from Aelia acuminata, assembly GCA_911387785.2. NCBI lineage: Eukaryota > Metazoa > Arthropoda > Insecta > Hemiptera > Pentatomidae > Aelia > Aelia acuminata. The sequence continues at coordinate 123,004,967 of OU426980.1, read as the reverse complement.
TAAAAATATTTAGAAAAGTTTTTTGTATTTTGTGATGTGTGTTGACACACTTTAGTTGGTTTGTGCAGAATCAACAGATTTGAAATTAGTTTACGGCGAATTTGATTCGAATTCATCTGAAGCAGATAGAAGGTATTCTGAATCAAAGGTTTCCAAATTGTAAACCTGGCCATTGAAATCCGACGGAGACAAGCTCATTTGTTGTATGTACAAAACTAAAACTAAGTAGTTTTAACGGATTTAGGCAAACATATCAATAAAACGACAATATGAAAAGACGAATTCTTGGTAAGGAGGGCTAGGTATTATGTTTTTGAAAAACAAAATTAACGGTTAAAACCGAAGACATGACTGAACCGGTTTAAAAAAAATGGCCGGCTTTAGGTTAATAACTGGCTCTTTTTTGACATCCATACAATAAAACGATATCCCACTTGCAGTAGAAGACTGTCAAGACGTTACAATACGTCACAGGCCGGTCTGAACTTCACTAGAACTTTAAAAAATATTTCGTTTTTCATTTGATGAATTTATTTTTACTAAATATATTGGTATTATCCATGAAATTAATAATTTTAGGACAAAATTTTATAGCTCCATTATTTTCCTTGTATTTTCATCTAGAATGACGCCCATATATTGTTCTGTGCATTACTGAATACCCTGCATGCATAATTTGAAGAAAAAACCTTATATAGTTATGAGGAATGAATGATTCAAGTTATTTCAATAGGCCTTATTGTTATAAGGGTTATATTAAATATGTAATGAACATTTCTGAAAATTTATATAATGTAATAGGGTATACATTATACCCTCAGAAAGATCCCTCCTTCAATGCCGAAGTGTATTTACATACCTAACCATTGGAAGTTATATTTTTAGGCAAGGTGAATAGTGGGGGGGGGGGGATAAGGGCCAGATGAGTGGGGGTATTAACAGGAGGGCCTTTGTCTCCTTTCCAGACGGGACTTAAAGCGTTGAGGCATTTTACAAATACTTCCGTAAAACGTTTCAACCTTCTTCTTACCGATATCAATTGATATAAGGGGTTATTCGTCCAACTTGGTTTAATGTGTAAGCATGGTAAATGATTAATATGGATAATATTGATTCCTTTTAGTGGTTACTCTTTTCTAATCTGCTTAAGTTCTATAACTAATAGTTCGATCCTTCCTAACTATTAAAGTGTTCTTTTTATAGAATGCATTATGAGTTCTCATTGATTGATCTAACAAAATTTTGATAATTTTTTTTTACATGAATGAAAAGGCAGAGATGCTAGATTGATAATATATATATATATATATACATATGCATAAATTTTCACAGCAGACGTACCACACAAGACTTACTGAGGTTTTTATAAAAACTTGAAAACTGACAACAGCTTACAGCATTTCTGAGGATCATTCCGCCTATGGAGAGCGGAAGCAGCGCACTTGGCTATCGCATTCCAGCATTTCTCTGTCGGGTGCTTGCGCGCGTCCAAAAAACTGTGGTGGTACATTCGTTGATATCTTTATTTTTAGCATGTCTTGTAGTATAATACTGGTATGGTTTTTACATATCTGAAATCTGGGCTATAAACATTCATGTATTATTGGTATTATTAACGATTAAGATTTCTGATATTCCCCTTCAGTTATGTGAATCGTGACCAACGAAAAAAAAAGTACGTATCAAAAATGAAAAATAGAACAGAAGTTGTGAAAGACACTGCTTTACTAGTTCAGGATATAATAGCAGTGTCCATTATAATATTTTTATTATATTTGAAATTCTTATTTTTCTAGATATTTATGAGATAGATAACTTGATTACTGAGAAACGTAAATAATATCAAATTTCGGTCGATAAAGCATTAGTGAAACACTTTCAATTCACCTAATGCTTTTATTTAGAGCAATAAAAGAAGTGGCACCAGACAGGCTTATAGGAATTACGGTTTTATTTCTGAAGGAAAGTGGAAATGACTTTAGGAAATCCCCCTTCTCATTTTACAGAGTTTTGTTGATTTCTTTTTTATATCCTCTTACTGACTTAATCTAATTGCTCTGTCTGGCACCTCACAAAATATTTCACTAAATCTTTATGAACAATATTAAAATTACAATTATTGTCTTTTAAAATACTTTTTGCTGGATCGGTGCAAATATATAATCTTAAAATGTCGTTTTCTTAATTTAGTTCTCGTAAGACAATTAAAATTAGGATAAGACCTACTTGATGTCAAAGAACATTTAATTACACATTGATATTTCGAGTTTAATCAATGAATAAATAAATACACATTAGAGACGATTTTGTATTATTATAATCACACATTATATTCCATTTGTTTTTGTTTAAATTCGTAACACATTGAAAGTCGGTACGAGGACTTAGATGTGTTGCTATTTTGATATAATAATACGATTTTATTTTTATAGCTTGGTATAACTTAATGATTATATTACATTTTCTCTCCATATTATATTTATATCTATTTTCTATTTTTTTTAAGTCTCATAAAGCCTTCGTCGATATCTTTTCGTTTCATAAAATTTGAAGGAAATAAAACCTATTTGTTTTTACTCTTTATAGGCCATTGCTCATCTTTCACATATTTGAGGGTTGCTTCACATATCTTCCATATGTAATAAAAATAAAAAAATTCATATTAAAGAAAAAATAATGAGTAGTTAGAAGAACGTATTAGAATAAGATGACGCATTAATCATTCATCACTTTTTATACTAACACGTATCCTAGTAAACTTTCAATTTGATCTCTGTAATCTCGAAAGCATATAACTCATTATATTGCTATGTAATATAATATATTATAATATAATATAATTCCTTCATAAAATTTGAAGGAAAAAAAGCCTATTTGTTTTTACTCTTTATAGGTCATTGCATATCTTTCACATATTTGAGGGTTGCTTCACATATCTTCCATATTTAATAAAAATAAAAAAATCATATTAAAGAAAAAATAATGAGTAGTTAGAAGAACGTATTAGAATAAGATGACGCATTAATCATTCATCACTTTTTATACTAAAACGTGTCCTAGTAAACTTTCAATTTGATCTCTGTAATCTCGAAAGCAATATAATTCTTAAATAAAAGCTTTACTCTAGAATTACCATCGCGGGTTTCAAAACGAAACTTCTTTGGATACTATGTGAGGTTTTGATTCAATGATATCAGTGGGAAGTAGGTCTCAAAAGTAAGGATGGGGGATCAAAAAAATACTTCAACAACATAAACAAGATAATAATAAATAAGGAAAAGAAAAAATTAAGAAACCCCATAACTATTTCTACAGAAGTCCGTACCATGTTTCTGTGAAAACCAAATACTATTATATAAATTTAATAATCTCGTTTAAAAGGGTTTAAAGTTTAACTCGCCAATATATTTGAAATAAAAAAACAAAACAGGTATTTTAGAAACTCAAACAGTAAAACATTGTTATATAGTAAAATAAATGAAATCTAACACTAACATATTTTAAATTAAGCTAATTACATTTTATTGTTGCACGATAAATCTAGAAGTAGATGGTCTGTAAGTTGGTAATATTGGTAACTAGTTATTCATCCAATATAAAGGTATTCTTATTTATCTTATTAGTATCCTTCTTTATCAAGATATTTGAAATAAAGATACAAAGTACCTGTATGCCGTGCCCGCATGGGAATCAGGTACTTCGAAGAAAACAAACTTAAGGAAACTAGAAAGGGTTCAAAGATTAATATGCTTTAAAATCAGTAGAGCTTTCCATACCATCTCTTACGATGCTGCCTGCGTCCTTGCGGGAATACTACCCGTAAAATACAAAATTAAAGAACTGACTACAATTTATAAAACTAAAAACTAAACGTAAACTACAAAGACATTGAACAGAACCAAATTTAATTAGAAGTAACAGCAAAACAATGGGTATACCCATCATTACACGCGAAACTAATACAATACTTTGACGATGAAGAAAATTCCAACGAACTAACTGTCGAAATTTACACAGACGGAAGCAACATGAACAAAGTGAAGGCTGCGCATTCACATACCAACACGACAAAACATACCATGACGAAAAGTACCGGCTTGGCCCGGACTGTTTCAACAATCAAGCCGAAAAATTAGCAGTTATTAAGGCTACAGACTTCATCCTCAGACAGACAGACGACCCCTCAATTCTTATAAAATTTACACGGACAACAAAGCTCTAATTAGCTATATCGTAAATTAAAAAACTATTTGCTTGACAATATTGATATTTATTTAGATATCCTATGCACTATTCTTATTTGCATTAGCTCACTTTATATCTATTTATTTATGCATTTATTTCTACCTATAATTATTTCCAACTATGTTTTTACCTTTTATAAATAACTAATTTATTTGTTATCATAAAATTTTATTTAATCTCATTTATCTATCATTTTACTTTTATCCTTATTCTTTTTTGTATTATATTTACTACTATTCTTCTATTAATTTAAATATTATTAATGTTTCATATATTTTATTCTGTATTGTATTTTATACTATTCCATTATTAACATTCCCTAGTTCATTCCAGGATACAAGTATTAGCTTTATATTAAACATTAGTATTTTAATTTTATTAATGCTCAACTTTTATAGCTTACTTAATCATTGTTTGTATAAAGCCAATGTCCACCTATTAGTTTTTCCTAACTTTTAACCATTAAATATCTTTCAGTTTTATTAGAGCTTTCGAAATTCTGCTTAGGGCGGATTCACACTATCGCTCCACTCCCGGTCCGCTCAAATATTCTAAAGTAAAATAGACAAAGAATTCCACTATCGGTACCGCTCCGGTCTCGCTCCACTCCCGGTCCGCTCTCACTCTACCCCATTCACACTAGCGCTCCGCTCCAGGTCCGGTCTCACTGGCAAAATATTCTAAAGAGGAATAGAGAGAGGTTAATCACAATATTGGCCCAGTTCCGGCCTCGCTCCGCTCCCGCTCCACTCTCGCTACACTCTCGCTCCACTCCCGCTCCACTCTCCTAAAGTCATATTCACATTATATAATTTTACACCGTTCACGATTGAAGCCATTAATAATCGAAACCGTCTGTATTTGGATTTTAATTAATAATTAACTTTCAGTTATTAAAGTATTTATTTATTCTTCAATTTTACGGCCAAAAAAGTTCAACTTTAAAATATATATATATATAATTATAAATTAATTTAATTAATGGTGAAGAAATAATTTAAATTTTTTTCCGAATGTATTCGAATACGCTTGAAATGATAAAAAAAAAAAAATCACCAACAATACGCGCGGTTTTTCGACATGAAAAATTCATGTTATGTTTGAGATATATTTTGCTATGAATTAATGTACTCGTAAAAAATGGTCACCGATTTATTTATTGACTACATACTCATTGCTATTATAAAATAACGTTTAATTTGAAACGAATAAAAATGCAGTATATTATGAAAAATGTCAGATCATTAACAAAAAATATATTAAAGCAAAAAATAGTTAAAATATTAATCAGGAAAAGAAGAGAACACAATCGGTAAATTTGTAGCATTTACCGATTTCAACTTGAAATTTTTAAGCGTATTCGAATACATTCCGAAAAAAATTTAAATTATTTCTTCACCATTAATTAAATTAATTTATAATTATTAATAATAATTATCATTGTGTTGCAATATATTCTTCTTATTATATTTTTTGATAATATTATCTTCTTCATCAAGAAAAGTACACTTACCAGCTATTTCTACGAAAAATTGATTTTTTTTTTGGCCGTAAAATTGAAGAATAAATGAATACTTAAATAACTGAAAGTTAATCATTAATTAAAATCCGAACACAGACAACTTCGATTATTAATGGCTTTAATAGCTTAAACCTTTCAAAATTGAACGGTGTAAAATTATATAGTGTGAATATGGTAAGACATTAGGAGAGCGGACCGGGAGTGGAGCGGGAGCGGAGCGCTAGTGTGAATGGGGTAGAGCGAGAGCGGACCGGGAGCGGAGCGAGAGTGGAGCGGGCGCGAAACCGATAGTGTGAATAGGCCCTTATTCTAATTTTAAGGTATTGCAATGTTTGTGTTGTTTTCTTGTATTATCTTCTTAATCCATCTTAACATTTTCAATAACACGTCTAAATTTATGCGTATAATATGCCTAATCGCATGGAATACGCACATGTTACAAATAAACTCCTCTTGTATTGTGTTACTATGGTAGAGGAAAAAAAATGTTCAATATTATTTTACTGGTCTCTTAAATTATTAAATATTACGCTGTTAATTTAAATATTTTTAAGGGTTTTGTTTGCATCAATAAAAAAATATTGATACAATTTTAGGGATTCTTTTTTACACATTTTTAATTTTTTCTTAATTCATGACAACAAATATTTTAATAAAATATAAATATTATCTCTTGCATTTATTCTGTCGGTAAAGAAATAATGATATCTAAAATCATTAGATGATATCTCTGTCTAAAACGATAAATTCGTTAGCTAAAAAGAAAAAAATCAAAGTTTACCGTACAAATATGTGAAGTTATCATTGCCGTTCGAATGTTTGCCCAACAAACAATGCATTATAAACATATACAGGGACATATCTATTAAATAAATAAAAGAAAGATTTCCAGTGATATTAGTTGATTCGAAATAATATTTCTCAAGCGTTGTGCATGGTTAGCTGTTCCTAGGGAGTATTAGGTGTTTCTTTCTGCGGAGATTCTTTATAAATTGTTTATTTGACCAGTCTAGTCAATAACCACTAATTACAAACTGATGCTATTAATGTATGGATTGGTCTGGTTCAGTTCAAATTAACATCACCCTATTACCTGTAACAGGATTTCATTATTAATCAGTCTTGATTAGACTCATACAAACTATTATCAATCAATACAGAAATTACTACCTGGCCGGATCATTCAACGGGATGGGAATTTCACTTCAATCATATCATTACCTCAACTTGATTATCAAATGTATCTAAGTAATTAAATTTATGTTTGAATAGAGATACTTTATAGAAATATGTTTTTTAATAATGTACGTTTATGCTTGAGGATGTGTATGATGTAGATATTAAAATTAACATCTTGAAAATTTTACTTTGGCTGTTCTCACTACCGTTTTCCTTGATAAAAAAAATAAAAAATTTCGAAAGAAAAAAAAATTCTTTCCAAATTTCCAAATTAAAAAAAAAAATCATATTTTATAATCATTATTTTACTAATGGATATAATAAAAATTTAATCCATTCGATGAAGGGAAAAATTCTTGAAGGATAAACAAAATTTTGCTTAGTCGTGTTATTCTAGCAATAAATTGTGCATCAGGAAAAATAATGTATATTGTATTCAGACTTACCTCTCTCAAGCTTTATCAAGGTGCAATAGTTGAAGAGGCAAGGACATGTCTACAGGATGGTTGAGGAGAGGAACGTGGCAGAGCTACGCTTACAGAAGCCCGAAGAAGCAAGGAGACGAGGAAGACCAAGATTCCTAATTCAGTGACTATCAGTATTTAAAACAAGAGTCCAATTTTTATTTACTTCTCATCTTACAGGAAAATTAAGGTTTATTCAGTTGACGTAAGAGCGCACTTTGAAAAAAAATCGAGATATCGCCTTTACTATTTCTCTCTTCACTTTTTTTTTTTTTCTTCAAGAGAACAAGAGGCGAGGAAGCAGTTGTGTCACTCTGGCCAAGAAAAGACCTCAATTTTGTTTCCCAATGTCCTCTTCTGCCAAATTTTCTTGTGATGGTTTTTTAAAAAGCCATAGCACCAATTTGGGGATTGTCGAAATTTCGGGTAGACACGACAAGTGAACAAACATATCTTGTCACTAACTGTCTCTGGTGGCATCCATTAGAGTGAAATTGTGTAACTAAGAAAAAAGAAAAAGGTAGTTATATATTGTGAGACCGAACTTTAAGTACGTGTATTTATTATAAAAACAGTAAAAAAAAAAAAAAAATCTATTTATTTCAGAAGATTTCTTTGAAAATAACTTTAAATAAGTCGTTATCATTAAAATATTTGGAAAACAATAGCCAGACAAGTTGATCTATCGAAAAAGCCAGACAGCGTTTCATTGTTTTTGAGGCCATAATCAAAAACATCATAAAACTAATAGGTCAAAAGGAATCTCAGCCTTAAAAGGGCCATTTTTTCTTAAAATCTGTGATTGTATATTCATAGAACTCGATCCGAAAATTTTGCTTCTCTCACATTTTTTGCTAAAATGGTTCCTTTTTGCGATATTTCAAGTGTGTTTCCTTTTTATCTGGGACACCCTGTGTATATATATACTAATCGGGTATGAGAACGATAAATAAATATGCTTTTATTTATTATTTTCATCGGTACAGTAGTGGTATACTGCTTTTTCCGAGTGGAATGTAATTGAAGAAAAAAGTATCAACATATAAATTTTTGTAAGAAAAATGCATAAAATATTTGTTTATATACCTAATGTCCAACAATTTAATAGAATTAATGAGACCACCATGTTAAATAAGTAGTAACTAGTAACTTCTAGATTTATAGAATGGCTTGGTGTACATAAGTAAACTTATTGAAATATCTTTATTTATTTTATGCATAATTATTGCATTTTTTAAATTTATTATCAAATAGCTAGAAAAACCAAATAGCATGTCTATTGTTGAGAAATATCGATTTGCAAGCTTCTACCTGGATGAGCCTTTTCTCCAGTAGCCGTTTAGTATTCATTCTGTTCCGTCCGAATTGATGAGATGTATACCATTCTTCCGTTCTTTGTGAATCGGTGCTATTTCTGTAGCTCCCCTCTCCGGGCGTCCATTTAGACGGAGAATTGTGTTGTCAGCCAACTCCACGGCAGCCATTTCAAACATACGGATCTCGTATAAGAAAAATCAATTTTCTTTGAATTCAGTCTGTAATAGAATCTGACATCGTACATTTTTATATCTAAACATTTTATACATATATAAGATCGCGATGCACTTCTATGAAAGTGAGAAAATAATTTCTAAAACTCGAAAGAAAAGGAATTCGATCACTATAAAATAATCCGTAAGGTTGTACACCAGCCTCCAGATATTTTAAATTAACAATAAAAGAAAATTATCAATTTTATATACGAGGGTCATTCAAATATAAACCGGAATTATTTTATTAAGATTTATTGGTGATAAATAAAATTAAAAAAAAAAAATGTTATTTTTCTACATAGTTTCCTTCAACATAAGTACACTTTCTCCATCGGATAGGAAGCTTTCTGATCCCATCGTGAAAAAAAGAAGATGGCTGCACCAGTAACCAATTGCTCAAGTATATTTCGACGGCATCGTCGTCTTCAAATCTTTCCCCTCCTAATGCTTCTTTCAGTGGACCAAACAAATGGTAGTCACATGGGGACAAGTCCGGACTGTATAGGGGATGTTCAAGAGATTGCCATTGTAAACTGTCCAGTTTATCACGAGTTAGAGCTGCTGTGTGGGGCCGTGCGTTATCGTGCAGAAGAAGGACATCACGAATCGGTTGTTGGCGTCGTTTGTTTCGATAATCTTTTTTTGCGTCATCCAGCAGCTGGCAGTAGTAAGCTGCATTCGCCGTCTTTCGTTCATCGCCTTCCACAAGCTCACGCACGGCCTGAATATTTTCTTCATTGACACTGGTCGCCGGACGCCGTTTATGACTTTCATTTTCGACTCTATCACGACCATCCCGAAATTTTTTGGCCCAATCAAACACTTGGGTTTTACTCAGTGTATCATCACCGAACTGTGCTTGAAGTCTCGTCAAAATTTCATCGGTTTTACACCTTCGTTAACGAGAAGACGAATAATAATGCGTTGCGCAACAGACACTGGTACTTCTTGTTCAGTCATGGCGATACAGAAGTGATGAACATGACTGAATCCTCCTTGTGCATGTCTATCTCCTCTCCATACCCCCACCTATGATTCCGCGCTGCCCGCGTAAATACGAACATCAAATGAACAAAATTCCGGTTTATATTTGAATGACCCTCGTATTTATCATTACTATGATAGGATAGGGTAAACCGTACAGTTATTGGCACCCTTAAGACTAAATTTCAGTGGTGACATTAAAAAAAAAATACTTCTTATGAAGGGATCTATTTGAAACTTCCTATAAATCCTCTTTATCTATCTGTATAAAGACTCAAGAGGTTTTTTTGACTCAAAAGTTCAATTGTTTTACAATATGGCAATATTTATTGTTAAAAGTGCCAAACCTGGTTATTGGCACCCTGTGGATTTAATTGTGAATTCTTCCCTATGGTTAGTTTGTTAAAGTCTTACTTCATAGATGCCTTAAAGGACCCCTCAAACATTAGACTCACGTATATCTTGTAATAAAATAAGGACTTGTTTACCTATTTCTTTAAGTTAAAGTTGGGGTGCCAATAACTGCACTGAGTGCCAATAACTGTATGGTTTACTCTACTTATTTCTAGGGCTGTTTATGTGAGATGATCATCATTTTATATTTATAAATGCACTTCTTAGAAATCTTATTTTTTGGGCCCTAATGATCCCTGCAGAGACGAAAAATTATTAATACGAAAAAATGTTAATCGGTATTGTTGACACTGAATGTTTTTTTACTTCTTATGAAGAAAATGAATATTAAGAATTATTTAGCATATATGAACTAAACATAAGAACACCCGCTATACAATCGATCCATGAAAATACACATTACTCTAAGATGGCGAGCTAAGGTAATTGCTTTAAGGAATAAACTTGTTTACGAGGTGCGAGGTCCCGCATGCGCTTGACTGCGAGAAACTGTACGGTCGCATTCGGTTTATAGTTGTGATAAAACAAGTCGAATGCTTGGCACAACCTTGCAGCTCCCCGTTTCCTTTTAACTAAAGCTATGTCAGCATATCTTTTCTACCCCTTCTAAGATTATATAATCAAAAACTTTCAATAATTTCCTATCAAAACAGAAACATTAATTAAAAAAAAATAGATAAATTTTCTGGTATGAGTTTCTTTAACTTGGATTGGTTAATTGTGGAATGTATATAAATTGTAATAGCTATATTTCTTGAAAAGTGATTGATAACTTATTCAATTAGCGCATTAAAAAACATATTTAACTCTACACGGATTTGGTTAAAAGAAAAATTAAACGAATATTTTATAAGATAAAGTAACACAATTAAAATGCTATCAATACTTAAAAATGTTACGTCTATTAAAAATTTATTTCAAGGATTATATAATATATGTAAGCTACAAGGGCGTCGACACGATTTCGTCTAGGGGGGGCAGGCTGATCAAATACGAGGTACTCTGACCTTGTAACGCCCAACTAATTGTTAAAATAAAATTTATTGATAATTAAAAGTTGAAATATGTGATTATATTATGCTTAATACATGTAGTAAATGAATACGAATTTATTTAATCGGTAGTTTTTGTTTCTGAAAATTTCTAGGAGGGGGGCAGCTACCCTGCCCTACCCCCACCTGCGGACGCCAATGATAAGCTAAGATATGAATTAAAATAAGAGCAATGATCTCATTAAGAGAATTATTACAATGATCTCAGTAACAGAACTTTACAATCGTTTTTGAACGAACATAGCTTAGACAGATTTCCTTTTTCGGCATCAATTCCTTTTATAATCAATCCCTATTATACTACAGATATCAATTCCTTAATTATACTATATCCCATCCCCCACTTTTTCTTATAAGTTTTCCAAAGCTGAATGTGTATACTGTAAATATGTAGGAATGTGAGATCATAATTTTATTTAATTTTTATTATTATTATATATTTTTTTCTTTCTTTCGTCGAGGTTTTCATATTTTATTTATGTATATTTGTATATATTTAGTGTGTGGAAGAGTCCTTAGAGCTCTAATATAAATGCCCTTGATTGTGACAGAATATATTATTTCTATGATTAAAAAAAAATTTTTATCCTTATAAGGCTAATTTATATTCCACATAATGTTCGAACATTTCTACATAAATCGGCTTTGCATCATATTTGATGGAAAATGATGAATAGTCTAGATAACATACATGGAATCATTTGTGTCCAAATTGACTTGTTATTATTATTGAATTAAATAATTACAATTTTAATAATTTAACGCCTAAGAAAAAAGCTATTGAATATAAAGACGGAAGTTATAAAGTTTTTAAAATTAATTTTAAACTTAATTTATAATACTTTTCTTATTGGAATATTCTATTCCCTTTTTTTAAAATCAAATTATTATTTATGTGTCTATGTCTACATGTTTTTCTTCTTCATTTCAGGAGATCCTCTCAAAATTAAAAAAAATAAGCAATAAAAATTTAAAATTCAATAGTTTCTGTACGATGGCAGTGGAAGTATGGCAAAATTCTTGACGACACTATGCTTGAGAATAGTAACACTCGTGAAGTTTTTTCTACCTTTACATTGAAATGATTTTTCATAAGGATGCGGCGTGTTTATATAAATATAAGAATGGTATCCTTTTTTCCAAAGGAGCTTGAGTTGAAAATGGGAAATTATTTTATTCTGGGATTTCTTATAGAAATTTTCAATGAAAATATTTTAATAGAGAAAAAAATCATATCAAGCTAAATAAAGTGATCTCTTTATTCTAGAACTGTAGTGGAGATATGAAATTAACCGAGGAGCTCTGAAGCTGTGGCAGTTGAAAGCCGGGGGCCCACTTTGGCGTTAAAAAGACGAGGAGTTCTTTTGTGTCCGGGCGGAGCAGGCATTGAGCGATAAAAGGACTCCCTTTACATCTGTTCCGTTTACAACGGAGCTCCCCCCCATACAAGGTGAAAACATTCGATTTCGATACAGATACCCAGGGCTAAATCGAATTCGATTCAGAGGTTTTTGAGTCGATGGAAGTCTCAATCTGTCCTTGGTCCTGGAGGTACTCAGGGGGCTCTTGATGGATGTTAGGAGGTGAAGATATTCACAGCGAGTACCTATAAAAGAAATCCTTTTACTAAGATTTCTTGTATATTTGTGCTTATATATACCTACTTTCAGATATGTATGATTGAAAATAGTTTCAGAAGGAATGTAATATCAAAATGTGAGAAAATGACCTGAATGAGAACAAATCATTATAGTAAAATGGGAGGCATTTTTATTTCATTTATTTTATAGAGAGACAGAAAATATAAATTAAATAAAATAGAGCAAACATTTTTGTACATATCAGAAACATCTTTATATCATTTAAATAAGAAAAATGTGTTTGAAATTAGTCAAAGAAACAAAACTTATATAATTACAATCGGAGGAAAGAAGTCAATACATGAAATAATTACAAGTTCGCATACCGCTAGGTGACCCGAGGATTTCTAAAGGGAGTAAAAATTCCTTGGCAATGCAGTCCTTCGGATGGAACGTTAAATGGAGATCCCGGCTCTGTGCGGTTACAGGTACTCGTTTAAGATCCCTATCGTAATTATACCTGAATAGGCAAAATTTAGGACTCTCGCTGTAGCATCGTCCGATTAGCTTTAGTAGCATAAAGAGGCGTTAAACAAAACAAACAATATATAAAATAAAAAGCTTTGCCTCATTTTAAATATAAGTATTAAATTTAAAATTACAAAATAAAAATTATAAAATATTTAACCAAATTTTTAATTTTTTTGTTGCTTATTTTATAATAATACATGATCATTTAGCACGACTAATTCATATGACTCATGATGAACCCCCCCTCCCTCCCTCCATATATTTATTAAAAAAAAAATTTGACTTTGGCGTTATAATGAAATTTTTTCTTTTATTTCATTGCTTAAACTTTATTCTCTTTACATCTCAACGTTTAAGGGTTACTTTTACGTTTTTCTAGTTCATAGTTATCAATTATATATCTTTTGATATTTGATCTATCTGTATTCATCAACGATACTCATGCATTGTCACTTATTAATAAATATATAAGATTTTGTTAGCTATTTGGTGGGAATTTTACATTACAGGTTTATAGAATCTTAAATTTTAGTCTCACAAAATCTCCGATTTTATTGCAAAATGGATAAAACGGTTTAATATGTACGCCGATTTTGAAAAAAAAAAAATTTCCCTTCAAAAATTGACAATAAACATATTTACATAATGAATGAACATTTAATAGTTGACCATTCTTTAAAAAATGAAAATGAAAGCCAGGAGCCATGTTTCTTTGCATGTATCAAACAAGCCAAGTTTAAATAATGTTTTCACTACACAGAAACCTTATTCGTAATTTTATTTAAATAAAAAAAATACTGTCGATTCTTAACCTCTAGAATGATAATCTAACTGTATAATAGAATATAATTGTAACTTTCCGAATATTTTTCTATGTGCTTAGTATGTTAGCTTACTATAGTCAGTGTAGGTTGTTTAAATATTTTTTTCACTACACAGAAACCTTATTCGTTATTTTATTTAAATAAAAAAATCTGGTGCGTGCGCGCAACACACAACTTTCACTTACCAACTTACTTAGATTAGAAATTGACGTGTTTTGCTAATTATCATTTCCTAAAGTCACACATTTTTCTACATTCAATCTTATTTTTGTTAATCGTTAAAGCCGTTTTTGAGTAAATAAAAAAAAACCGTGAAAATGATACAAAATTTATTAAGTAAAGTCCCCCCTCCCGTAGATCAATTTTGATGAAATATTGGCTATCACATCTTTGGCATATACATACATCAAATACCAAGTTTGATCAAAATCGTTAAAACCGTTTTTGAGTAAATAAAAAAACACGTGAAAATGATACAAAATTTATTAAGTAAAGTCCCCCCTCCGGTTAATCAATTTTGATGAAATTTTTACAGTCATATCTCGGGCATATAAATACATCAAATACCAAGTTTGATCAAAATCGTTAAAACCGTTTTTGAGTAAATAAAAAAAACACGTGAAAATGATACAAAATTTATTAAGTAAAGTCCCCCCTCCGGTTAATCAATTTTGATGAAATTTTTACAGTCATATTTCGGGCATATAAATAGATCAAATACTCAGTTTAATCAAAATCGTTAGAGCCGTTTTTGAGAAAATCGAAAAAAACGTAAAAAGTTATTAAATAAAGTACCCCCTCCCGTTGAGCAATTTTGATGAAATTTTTGCTGTCACATCGCGGGCATATACCTACACTAAATACCCAATTTCAGGTTCCCACGGTTTATAGTTTTTGAGCTAGTCTGTTCACATACACACACACACACACACACACACACAGACACACACACACACAGACCATTTCGCGGGACTTGGTTATTTCGACTCAGGGGGTCCCAAAACGTGTATTTCCGTTGAAAACCGGAAGTCGAAAATTTTCACGATCGCAATACTTCCACTTACTATATATTTCATATATAGGTAAGTGAAAGTAAAAAAATACTGTCGATTCTTAACCTCTAGAATGACAATCTAACTGTATAATAGAATATAATTGTATCTTTCCGAATTTTCTTCTATGTACTTAGTGCGTTAGCTTTCTATAGTCAGTGTAGGTTGTTAGTATATTACCTATTATCAGACTATTGGATTTTTACTTTTATTTCTTAGCTGATGTTATAATACTTTTTTTTTTTTTTTAGATTTTATGGCAGAGCTTAGTTGCACATTTAAGAAAAACTATTTTTCGAACATACTCATTAAGTTCATTAGGAAAACTAAACGTCTTTAAGATTTGTAATTTGGGAAATTTCGCATGCAGCGGTTAATTTGGCAATCGAAACATTTCCGAACATATGAAAATTATGGTAGTGGCCGTTATTAAGGTCGCTGATTGCAAACCATGTTGACTTGAGAAATCGATTGGTTATTGGTTAACTAGTAATGCAACGAACATACTGCAAGGCATGATTAGGTTTGTTCAATACAAACATCGGATTGAGAATGATGATTTAGGTCAGCTAGGATTGGAGAAGGTTATATTAATAGATAAAAATAAACCTACAGATATTAAAGATACACTTTATAGAATATGGATGCAGATTAAAGTTTGCACATTAATTATTATAAATGACGATATATTAGATTTTATTTTACTTCGTTGTATACATTTTTATATTCAGGGATAGATTTTTATATGAGAAAATAATAAAAAGAAAAATAAGCGTTAACAATTTAAAATGTATATTTATATGAGTACAACTTCCTAGATGCAGCTTATGTCTAAAACATTTTAAGCAAATGTGGTAAGAAACTGCTATATTTCATTTATTTATTTTTTATAATTTACTTGCTTGTCCTCCGGTTATTTTCACCATATATAATAAAAATAATATTAAAACAATTTAGGTAGTATAAATTTTGGCACTCAATTGAGGATTGAGCATATTGTAATTCGTTCCATAGTTAATTAATATCCAAATAAATTTTGGGAATTAATGTGCAATAATCTCTAAAGGTTATAATATTCATAGTTTTAGTAAGTATTTATGTCGTATAATGTTAGATACTCTTTCGTTCAGAAAGAGGGAATTTAAGAGGTAGAAGCAAACACTACCCGCATGACTGTATTGCAATGTGGGTTAGTATCACTCGAAAATATTCTGCAACTTTAAATTCTAAGTCGATCTCTAAAATAAGATTATAAAAATTAACTCTAGCGAAGAACATACATATATTTAAAGACATTCAGAATGTACTGAGAAGTAATGATAATAATGATATGGTATTGAAATTTGTAAAGATAATTTATATAGGTCCTAAGTTGTGTATTTTTTATTTAAATATTCAATTTATATATGTACATAAAACAACTGTTTATTTTTTTTTTTATAATTGAGAAACTAAAAATTGACAAAAGCTGCATAATTAATCTAAAATTCTAATTATATTCTGACTGTTACTGAATTAATTGTGATGATATGGATTTTTAATAGACGTGTAAATGTTTATTATACGTAAATAAATGCTAAAACTATAAAATATATTTTTTTATTGATTTTTAATATATTTTTTGACAGTAAAAAGTTTTTTTCATTTTTTTATCTTAAGATATAAAAGGATGGATATTGATTAAACATAGCGCTAAAATACAGTTTTATTAAATTTAGTCTTCAAAAATGATTCTCTTAGTAATTGAAATATTTCTCAGAGCTATTTAACTCAGAAGAATTTCTTTGTCGGTAACTTATGATTTATTAAAAGTTTTGAGGTATTTATCTCAAGTTTGGAACTTATGTTATTTCGTAATTCCATTGATCTATTAAATATTTTAGATAAAATTTTTTAATATTTAGAATAGGAATAACCAGGTATTAATAGTTTAGATCCAATTAAATATTAACTCTTTATAACATTTAACTAAGGGATATTTAAAAGTTTTCACTATTAAATTTGTAAAAACTTGATTGCTGGATTCAACGGTGAATATCTTTGTCCAAGGAGTGATTTAAAATTCTTTAGAGTTCGATTATATATTCCTCGTATCCCTTTTTATTATTCAGGAGGATAGGACGATGGAATAATTTGAATATTTATTATTTGATGGGTAACGCTCATCCTCCGTCAATGAACTTAATTTAATGATGTTTATTCATAGATTATTCAATATCCTCATTGCGCCAACTAACCGAATCCTTTTCGGCCTTGATTACATCATAAATGATTAATGATTAGGGTGTAAAATCATCGCGTAAAATATAGAACAGTCAATAGCCCCGCGGACTGTTTAATACGTATGGCTGGGAAAATAAATGACATTAGAATAATAAAAAAAAATTGTATTAAAAATAAACCCGAAAAATCCCTGGAAAATGGGATGGAGGATTTTCTAAAGTTATTTTCTCTTTCATTCTTTTAGAAATAATACTGCAATTCCAATAAGCTTGCCTGGTACAGCTTCTTGCCAGTGCTCTGAGTGGAAGCTTTTGAAGAATTGAAAGTGGCAAGTAAAGCTTTATTGACTATTTATTTTATTTTAAGGGCGGTTTTATATTATATGGCAATTAACTATCAGTCCTTTAGCGCTTGTTGAAGAACATTATTATATTTTTGTTCCATTATCAGGAAAAATACTTTAACACGTTCACGCCGGGACTGTAATTCACGCTCCTCATCCAGTGGCGGCTGAGCTTCATGCTTTTCGCTCTATCGGTCGAGAGCTATTCAAGGGCATTATGCAGTATAGACAATCCACCAATAATAAAATCCGACAATATCCTACTAGTTATGTTTATAATGCGATATTAATTATATTTTTTATTAAAAAATAAATGTTTGTACGTTATATAAATATATGAAAAAAAAATATAAAAATAAATGAATTTACGTTAAATATTAATTATTATAATTTTCAGCTGTGTGGAAATTATTTCTACTTACTTAATACTTTGGCTGCCATGCCACCTGAAATCAAGTAACGGTTCTTTTGTCAGAGAATCAAATGTTGAAATTGTGTCGAAACGAGAGCTTGATTCTCAGGTATTCTTTTTTGGCAGTCAAAGTGTTAAAGATCTAAATATTTGGCCGAGGAGGCATTCTAGTGCGGGCCACTGGTGGTACACACCGGCCGATGAGGCAGTCAAGTGCGGGCCACCGGTGGTACGCGCCGGCTTGAACATGTTAATGAGTTGTTTTCAACGTTGATGATACTATGAGCTGCTGTTACGTACCGATTTCATGTTTTCGCACCTTGATTGATTCTTCTTTATTTGAATATCTACGTAACTGTGACGTCATACCTTTGAATTATGTCTTGAGGTCGTTTCCCACATATCCGCTTGTTGGGAGAATTCATTCTTAGGTCCGGAAGTGTATCCTGACCTGATCGCATCCCCCTTGGGGATTTTTTTTTTGTGAAAAAAAATCAATTACATATTAACATGAAAAAAGATTTAATAAAGGTTTGTAGCTAATAACCTACTAACACGAAATAACTTCTTCCAATTTATTCATGGAAAGATAAGATTTAGTACATGCTAGCACTCATAGAGAACATTTAGAAATTAATTAACTAGACAAAAATAGGATAAAATCTCATTTAGTGATCATTATTTTTTAAATGCATCACACAAATGTAATACTAAAGCGTTTTTAGATTTGAATAATTTATTTTAGTCAAAAAAAAATAAACTAATAGCTAAATATAAATATGAGATTTATAAAAATATTTTTACTTTTTTTTTTTTATGCTACGTAGTGTTATCAATGAAATGTGAAAAGAAAAAAACAATTTAGGTGAAGTATTTATCGGAACGAACAAAGTTTTAATAGACGTGAGAATGGAAGGCTTTCATTAGGGTAACTGCGTGACTGGAGCTCTGTAATTATTATAGCCAATGCACAGCTGCCAAGGTTAAAATAGGTTTTAAAATTAACGGCTCCGAGCTAGCATCCAACGTATAAAAGTATCAATGGGAACATTTCTATTCAGTTTGGACAATAATGGCGACTTCTGAGAGAAATATTAATATATTTTAGGCATCCCAGAATTTTCGGAATCAAACTGTCAGGTTCCAAAATCTTATTAAACCTTTAATATAAAATTTAAATTATTTGAATCGTAAATTTTATTAATATAAGGATTTATCTTTAATATGAAGGTTTATAGAACAATTTTTTCAAAGGCTTATTGATTTTATATTATTTAGCATATAATTCTATATTTCACTATTTACTATTTAAGTAAAACCGGATTTATGAAACTGTAACATTATATATAAAAAAAAATAAAAAAAGTAGTAAATTAAATTTTAATTCAAATTAAATTGCCCTTCTGGTCTTGTACCTCAACCTGGGTAGTTGGGGGATCAACCAAGAAAGATAATTTCAAATATTTAAAAACCTCCTTTTCAAAGGGAATTAAAGACCATAATCAGTTTTAGAAATGTCTTGGACGAATAAATAACGAGAGAATTCTCCTTAGATTCTCCTTAAGAAAAATAAAAAAAAAAAAAAAAACGAAGAACTTTTCCTATTTTATTTAGATTTTTTTAAACATTAAGGTGATACTTTTTTTGAGGATGGTATATCAGACAAAGTAATCAATCAACTATTTTTTATTAGGAGTATATTATATCATATTATTGGCATGATTAAAATCTATTAAATTGATTGTTAATAAAATTTAGATCAAATTAAATTGTTGATGTTGCATGCTAAGTATTAAATAGATGACAAATAATTTTGTTCTGGGGCCATTTTAAGAATACATACAACGTATTAATATAAGTTCATTTGTCTGGTTACATTAATTTGGCTTTATGTTGATTCTTCGAATATCTCGGATTAATTGTTGTTAAATTTAAATAAAGTTAATACTGCTTACAAAGTAATTGTGGTTTTCTATTTTATGTAATATATAATAAAAATTAGATGTTTATGTGAAGGTATTAGTTAAGAGCTCACATAAACTAATAGCTCATCATATTGTAGAAAAATCATTCATTGAGACGAATTTTTCTCTTAAGCAGTGTTCATTTAATCTCAGAAAAAAATATTTAAGATGGTTCCTGATTAGGTCTTGCATCACATGAGTACACAAAATGTGGAATGATATTAGTAGACAAATAAAAAGTAATTAGTAAAAAAAAAATACTGAAAATTTTAAATGCAAAGAACAATTGAAGTCTTTGGTGGAAGAAGTTGTCAACTCACTTTTAAAAAATCCCCTGTATTAATGTTTCCATAGTACAAAATTTCATTGTAGAAAACAAAAATGTCAACATCTGATATTTAAATTACAATATTAAGATGAACTTTTCCTTAGAGCAAAGTCTCTAGGTTAATGAGTTTGACTATTTTATGAATTTAGTAAATCAATAAATTCTCAGTTGATTAAAAGTGAGAAGTCAACACCTTCTTCCACCAAAGGCTTAGGGTTGCATCAATTTGCACAAAGATGCAATAGGATCTATTGGCTTTATATAAATTGACTTCGCTATCATTTTTTCTCAATAAGATTATCTAAAGAGATTTAAATATACTAAGAAACTTAAAAAATTCGTAAAATATATTATAATATTCGTAAAATAGTCAGTCTGTTTCTAGCTTGCTTGTGAAACTATAGTAGCCCTGAAGATGCCTGAATAGGCGAAAATTTGGCATGTAATATGCATGATTAAGTGCATTATTGAAATAATACGAGACTTTTTTAGGCGAGCAGTGGCATACATAAATCGATTGCGGATATGAATATATTTATGTGTAAATGTTAATTATTAATCACTTTTTCAGGCCATAAAGAAAAATTTTAATAAAGATTTATCGTAGAACCAGTTCTTTCTTTTTTGCAAAATTTTGAAGCTTATTCAACTAGTTATTCGAAATGGATAACATGTAATAATTGAATGAGGAACTTATTCGAAATCAGACATCCGGCTGATAATAGATTCCAATAAAATGCCCGACTTTGGAAGTAGTCAACTAATGTTAAATTTTTAAATACACATTTGTTATCAATTTAGAGTTAGCGATCTATTAATCTTTTATATTTATAAGTAAAGATTGAATATTTATGTCAATAAATACCACTAGGAATTGAAAAAAAAATAATACAATGCTAAATTTATTTTATTGTATTTATTTAAATAATTATGTCTTTTTTGTTTGTAGAATATTTTATTAATGATTTTACTATGTGGCTTGTTTCTATTCTTATTCTCCCTCCTTATTTAATTACTTACTTCTCTATTATGAAAATATTTCTCTTTATTTTTAAAAGCTTTTTACTTAATATTAAACTAACTATTTTAATAATTTTATAATAACATAATTTTCTACTTTCTTTTTTACTTATTTTTTTTTATTCAGTTCCCTCATTTTTTACTTTTTTTGTTACGATTCGAAATTCCAATGTCACATAGCCTATAGATATAACTCAAAATAAGAAAAAAAAAAAGCCCCTTGGGGCTGAAGGAAGCACAGTCGGATATAGGGACGCATTACCAATCAGCCAGTCCCAGCAATAACTTTTCACTAGTTCTAGCTTAGCAACGTTTTTCAATTATAAAACAAGCTTAAAAAGTATCTTATAAACTTTTGTTCGTATCTTCTTTTACTAACATGATTACGCTTCTTCTATTGCTTCCTAAAAATATATATTAAAAATAATAACAATAAATCATTGATAACATTATAAATAGGTATGCTATTAGTTTTTTAATGTAACTTTAAAACGTTGATATACCACATGGGGATCAATGTTTTACTCATGCTATGAAATTAAGTTTTGTTTTCAAGAAACATGTTATGAGGTGCATTTAAAATTTAAAAAAAAAATTCAAACGTTTTAAGAGTGATGCATAAGAATATTTTTGAAATTTCTAAAAAATAAATTGCATCTAGTAGTTTTCGAACTCGGGACATAATTATGATAAATTCCATTCGCTATCTTTCCCAATGAAAGGGATTATTATTTCCGTTAACTTTGAAGGGGCTCAAAACCTCCTCAATTTCATACATCAGCGAAGATTTATAATTAGTTTTCTCCAACAGACGAAAAGAGATTACGTTTTCTTTCTGATTGGGTTTTCTTTCTTGATTTTGTATTGAGAAGAAGCCAAGTTGAACCAAGAAAGTTTGCGGGGTTAAGCTGTCCTTTCAGGGCGTTGGCAAGTTAAACCTGTCTTACCCCAAACTTTTCATGAACTTGTTGAAACCTTATGCCACTGAACCTTATTAGGTTAAAACCCCGCTTATTGTGTTGATCAATGACGTAGGAAAACAATAGTCTTTCACAGCTAAGTCACCCTGGCTTAATTAGTGGACTTCGTATCATATCTAATGATATATTACTATTTGTTCAACTTGGCAAAAGGTGAAGTAAGCCGTAGGTGTTCAGAACTTGAAAACTGAAATAATGCACCTATTTTTAGCGAAATATACAGCTGAGAGGTTATATTTTTGTAACCAAATCAATAAAATAAAATTTTGCATGTCTATAAACTCTGTAAATATAAATAGTTATATTACAGAATGACAATCTTTATTTAGATAGAAATAAAATGGCCTTTTGGATACTTATTTAAATTTTAGTGGCACTGCTCATTTATATCATGCTATATGTATGCATGACGGACTAACTAAATAAATACATATGATATTAGCGGGAGAAAAGTACATCTTACAAAAAGAATGTGATTATGACATGCTATCACCCCCATTTTTCTTTCTTATTATTACAGGTAAATCAATAACTACAATGAAAAATCAATAATGGTGCTTTGGTTAAGCAAACTTTATTAGATTGATTAAAACCAGTAGAAGTGCATACAAAAAATATTTTTTTTTACAATGTACTTTTCTCTTCACGGTTTCATTCGCACCTGCCAGCTAAGCAGACAATCAGAAAATATTAAATCTATCGTATGTAAACATGGAATTTCAGTCATGAGCAAATAAAGTGCCCAGCAACACCTCGCGGTCTTCTTTGTGAGTTATTTTTACTGGTTTTAAAGGAACTATTTTCAATGTTTGAATGAGCATTGGTATATAATCATTACTTAAAATGAATTTAATTGAACTTGACTTGAATTTAATTTAACTTGAAAATATTATATTCTAATTACTATATTCCTTACTTTAAAACAAAAGTGCCAAAGACTGTTTAATAAGTAAAGGAATGCTGGTAGGAAATGTACATTGCAGTGTTGGACATTTGAAGAAATTATTCGTCCTAATTATTTATGACTAAAATAGTTACATTAGTAGTATCAGACAGGTAGGTATCTTAATAGTGTTTACGTTTTATTTCGCAGTTGCGAATTTAATATATAAATTAAATTACACGGACACCACATAATTAAATTATCACATTTTCCGGTCTAACAAGTTAAAACTATTACATATATGGTGTGATAGAAGTTAAGAGACATACACATTTCTACAATTCATTGCATTTGTCTATTATTATTTGGTATGAGTATCGTTACATGACTGATCAGGTCATATATATATATATATATATATATATATATATATATATATATATATATAAGTATTTATTACATAAACAATAAACGAAGAACCTTGATATTTCAGAAAAAATAAACAGTTCCTATAATTATTGAAATAGTTAATTACTGTAGAACAATTGTGTGCTTTGAACATGCCCGTCCAAGCAGCAAATCAAAAATTGGTATAATAGGATAGGTTAGTAGATACATTAGAAGGATTAGACAGGTAGGTATCGAAATCGTGTTTACGTTTTATTTCACAGTTGCGAATTTAATATATAAATTAAATTACATTTCATTGACGGTACCAGCACATTTTTCAACTACAAAATACAACAGTTAGGGGTGGTTTACATTATATAAATATTGCATATATGTTGTGATAAAAGTTAAGGGACATCTACATGTCTACAATTTATTGCATTTATCTATTATAAATAAAGAGATTTATTTGGTATTAGTATAATTACATGGATGGATGTTCAATTTAAAACAACAAGAATGCATTCATCATGCAAAGATCAATGTCGCAAAGATATCTTTTGATAATTATCATTTTTTTTTTAATATTAGGAATTATTGTTATGATAACATAGTTCTGTATTCATATTTTGGGTAAGTCTGCAATTCATTGCCAGTGAATTCTGGTAAAGCGCGTACGGAACTGAGGGACCTGTCTGAGTAGATCATAACTCCATTTTCTTTCTCGATAGGATCTTTATATGCGTATGAGCTCGATGATTCCTGGTCTGGCGAATAATCTACTCCACCGTACTGGCTATGTGACCCAACAATTTCTTCGTAACCGGTTGGTACCGGGAAATGTTTGTATGCAATTGGTATCCTCTTTGGACTTGCATCGCCGAGGTAGTTGCTTGATACTTCTGGGTAAACAGAGTTATCATGATAAACAACCTGATGAGGTTGTTCATTGGTCTTGGCCTGCACGACATAAACTACCTTAGGAGTATGGGTCGGACGAGGAAGGTTTTTGGTAACTGTGCGTACTTGATATACGGGTATGGGACCTCCGTGAAACTTGGGGTACACTGCTTTTTTTGAATATTCATGTCGGATTCCTTCTTCAACTGGAATTCTCACGTACTTTAGATGGTGATTGTTTTTTGAATTCATGGTAGGGTATCCTTTGGAATTCTTCAAGTCCCGTTTGATCAAAATTGGTTTCACTAGTGGTTTTAATATCTGACGTTCTTCAAAAAAATCTCCTCTTTGATACTCTTCATCACTCCTTGATCCATTCACCAAGGCCAGGCTAGAGTATAGAGCCACCATAGAGAGAAGGATCATCACCTTAAAAACACAAATGTTACATAAACTGGATATAACTTATTGCTTTTTTTTATTTGAGGAAAAAAATCTGCCACTAAAGTTTAATTAAGTGTGCATTAGTACTCTAGATATTTATATACAACTTATATACCATCCAAAAGAGGAATGAAGAACAGGTATATTTGTATGTATATAAATAGAAAAAAAAATAACAAAGATAAAAATTGTGTGAAAATAAAAAAACTTTCTTGAAACGCATTCATACCTGTATCGATTCAGCCTATTACAATATTTACATTCAGCCTAGGAAACCTCGAATCAAGCTAACGTTTGGAAAGTGAAGCAGGGCTCCAGGAGTTCTCAGCACTTCTCTTATAGCCTCGTCACTAAGATTAAAGGCCATTTAGAGGAAACAATCAATCTGATTAAAACAATTCATAATATCTTAAGTTTACAGAGTAAATTGATGGTCAATACTGTCATCAATTTATAATCAATAATTTCACGCCCATCGTTTGACGATTATTGTCAGAAAAAAATGTCGATCACCGCAACTTTAACATTTTAATACGTGAAAAGTCACGAATTATACTAGAAGTTTTGGTTACTATAAAATTATTAATAAATTAATTTTTTCTCTTTTACTTTTCTGTGAAAGGAATGTAGATAATAATAAAGTAATTTATTTATAAAAAATGAATAATAATTGCACTATTCAAACTGTAGGGTCCTCTTCGAAAAAAATGTTCTGCTATGTTTCCTTTTTAAAAAGTAATTTCTCTGCTTATAATAAACTAATTTGCACCATTTCGTATTAAATCCGAGTTAGTACTTAAACCAATAATCCATCTAATCATCTTTGATCAAAAGCTTGTATCGCATTCCGTTACCAACTTGGCTGATATTTATGCTAATAATGTTACTAACTCCAAATGGAAATTCAAGGGTTTCTAATCAAAGTCTAATGACTGTGCTGGCCTAACGCTCAGGTATTATGAGGCTAGTATCAGTGTTCTGTGATATTAATGAAAATGATGGCTCGGTGAATCATGTATCTGTAACATAATTCCATTATTGTTTGCATTTTTTGAGATGCAAATTCGATTTTTTTCAAATGAACCAAGGGATCTTTAAAAAAATCGACATTATTTTAAGAGAAGTTTTATAGCGATTTTTAAAATCCTTATACTATTAATATTGGAAAAAAAATCAGACACTACCAGTCACATTTCGCTTACAACTCGAAAGTAATCTATCGCAAAGAATATGGTATTCCCCTTTAAATGAATGATCGTAAAATTTCGCTTCTAACGAATAATTTAAAATTAAAATCGGATAAGTAGTTTTGCCAAAAAGCGATTGATTCGATTTTGGCTAAACCACTTATTTTAACTTCAAATATGTCATTCTGTTTGGTGTAGTTTACCTTTTGTGGTCGATAGAAAACAATTCAGTGTAATCCGTAGTTTGCGATTTATATGCAAGAAACCACAAAAAAAATAAGTTCAAACATTTTATCCCACTAAGCGCTTGGAATATGTTCTAACGCCACGTTCTAATTTGTTAATATACAAAAGAGTGAGCTTATTTTAAATACAAATTTCTGATGGTGATTATGATAACCAGATGAGAGAAACATTTTTCACAAATAGAACACCTTGATGGTCCATGTTTCGTCGATTTGGCCTGATCGTGATACCATCAGTCCCTTTATAATAAACTCCGGACTTTTTCCAATCCCCTTGTTTCCAGCCTCGCTTCCTCATCTATGTCTGTAAAGCCTCCTAGGCGTCTAAAGATGACATTGGGATCTTAAATGCTCAGTGTTTTATTTTGTGTGTTACCAAAGGATATGTTCTCTACTAGCTTGTTCCTAGCATTACTTTTTCTTTTACTACTAGAAATCATATTTACATGTTATGTTTTTTTAAAAATTTCCAGGAATGAAAAAATTAAAAGAAATTTGTTTAGAATGCAATGGCCGTGGAATTACACTACTTAAACATTTGTATGTGTATATTATATTATATTTTCAAAGTAACCAGATTTACTTTAGATTTTTATTTAAAAAAAGATATTAATGTCTATGCCCACCGCTATATTTTATTTTAGGATTACCCGTACATGCAGCAAATAAGGGATAAAAATGTACCCCAGATAGTTTATGTCTAAAAAGAGTTTCAATGTGAAATTTGTCATAATCATAAAGCATATCAAAGTAGACGAATAAAAAAAAAATTCTGTTGTATCCAAGACTATTCACTGACGGCGAGTAACAGTATTATGCTCCGAAAACATGTTAACACGGGCATGTTGAGCTTTTCGCTGACCATAAAATGAGACTGAGGACGCTTATGCATTATTTAATAAGATTCATCTTCCGGTTACTATGGAGCTCTCATGTTTTCAAACCACAGTTGAAGTGACTATATTCTACTTAGTGGTGAGAATACCTTCTTAGTATTTTTCCTTTTCCTTTCATAAGAGCCGAAAAAACTCTTTTTACTGTAGAGCTCCTTATTCCATGTTACACTATTCACAATCTAAATACAAGATCCCATCTTACTGATTCATATATATATCCCATTTTACTTCTATCAGTAAATCTGTGTCATCATACCTTTTATCTGGAATACTTTTTACTCATCTCAATTCTTCAATCGCTCTCCCCATATTTTTTTCAAGTAAATTCCATTCCTCCATTACCTCCACAATCGAACTACAGTATTCAGAAAAAAATATACAATTATTTAAATAACTACAATCCATATGAAATTTGAAACAGCCAGATAAAAGTATATAATTATTCTGAGGGGACACTTGTCTAGAGATAAAATAATATTTTATTCATTCTCAGTATTCAGCGAATATCATGTCACTGTCGTCCAAATCGGTTATTACCTTTGTGCTTTTTAAATTGAATCATTTTATTTGAACAACAATACAGAATGAACAAAAGTATCATTTTCTTCTGTTTTTATTTTATCTTTTTTTTTTTTTTTTTTTTTTTAATGTATCAGTATTCAGATTTAACTTTCGGAGCTCACTGAAACAATTCTTTGTATTTATTTTTTAACTTTATTAGTTACAGATACTGAATCTATCCTTGATTTTAGAATAACTTATGCATTCGTTTTTATTCGAATTAAATTAGTTTATTATCTTAAATTAAAGGGAATAATTAATTCCAAAATTATAAAAACGTGTCCATTAAACGTTTTGAATTATCGTTATTTCGATCTATCGCAAAATATCATTGGCACACGACACAACTTATAAGTTAATAATATAGACAGAAATATTACTAGGTAGGTCTAATGTAACGTAAGTGATCAATATGAACTCACTCGTTTATTTAAGATCATGTTGACCTCGCTTCTTGCTCCACAATAGACGGTTTCATAAATGAGCAAGAGTGTGACGATTTTTATTATTTTATCAATCGTTAAGTTTTAACAAAGGTGATTCCATAACTTTCAATGGGATACAGATATCAATTTTTATCTTTTTCAACTGAGGCTCGTTAATCTGAAGTGATTTATGATTTACGACCGCGAAGTCGATTAATTTTATATTATCGTTTTACTCAGCGAAAATGAATAGCAGAAAAAAATTGAATAGGATCGTTTTATCATTCCATCTATGAATAATTGACATTGCTCATTAGTCATTAGAAAGCTTATAAAAATTTATCATTGAACGTTATTCATTTATATGTGGCACTCTAGATTGGTTACTCAATTATATTTGGTTAACAATCACTTATCAAAAAAATAACATACATATTTTAAATGTTTGTTCCCATTCACTAAATTACAAAAATGTAAAAAAAAAAAAAAAAAAAAAAAAAAAAAAAAAAAAAAAAAAAAAATCACATTGGTTAACCAAACTGTTTTACTAATGCAGATTTTATTTTTCAAAACTTACATCTTCTTACATAGATATTCATATTTTATTATTATCATATTTGTTTTCTATTATCTAAGTTTGTACACCAGATATCCTCTTCAGCTCTGTAGAAGGTTCAAAGAACACACTGATAAAATATTCGGAGTTGGTTACAATGATAAACCTAGGTGAAAGATTTATCACCGATTTCATTAAAATGTTCTTTGCTGATAATAGCATTCTCAAATATCGAAGAAAAAAATATATTATATACCATTGGAGATATTATTGTTTTCTGTAGTATCTGCAAGCGTATTCTAGGTTATTGTTACGGGCTTCGGGTTCGTTAAAATGAACAATTAACACTAGAACAATAATTTATTATTCAAATACAATTGTAATTACTGCCTTATTATTAGATACAAAACAGGCTGTGTATGTAGACTCTAATCACTTATAAAAAAGCGCACGGGTTAAAACTTGAGTCTTTTCTACGACATACACTATCACCACAATAACTTATCACAATAAGGCTTACCACTTATCTCACTAACTTATCACTATTCACTACGAAGTGCACTTCACGGGTGTTGACTCTCAACTCCGCTGAGGCTTGTTAAAGCCGGTATTTATAAGTCTTGGATAGATTCTAGAAGGTTCGGGGTTCATGTAGAACAAAGTCTTTGATCTTCGCCGGCAGCAAATCCCGCACCGAACAATGGACGTATTGTTCTCCATAGGCGCTTTGACCCCGCTGGCCGCAACATTATTATTATTTTTTTAATGTAAAATAATTTAGTGTATTAAATAAATATAAAAATTACAAATAACAAACACAATTTCAGTAAAAATGGCAAAGTAAATTTTGGTTACGAAAATGCCGCTCAAGTTTGTTTTTAGTGTTCTTAAAACCCTTTGAAATCCGTTAATGAAGTGTTTTCTCGAAGTTTAACATTAGTATAATCGCTGGAATATTGAATTACTGCTCTTCTACTCCATTTAATATTCTAAAAAACCTAGAGTGAGATGTATATTGATAAATACGTTTTTCTTGTTTTTAGTACTAACAAATATATATCTTATATTTCTGTTTAAATAGTTTCATTTATTAATATAAAAATATTCCTATTTTCTGTACAATGGAGACTGTTACCAAAAATCTGTGATCAGGGCTGAATGTGTCATGTTTAAAGGCTTTAACCAGTTAAATGCCGCCCGTGGTTTAGCAATCACCAATTTTTAATTCGTTCAGCTAATTTTAAATAATTTCCTGATTCTATCAACCTATCTTTTTATCCATACTTCTACTGACTATTCATTTTAACTTTTGTGGTGAAATAATATATTTTCAAAGTTTTGCAATGAAAGAAAAATAAAGATAGGATATCAGTTAGTTTGTTTATTTTGATTTGTCTAGAGTTATCAAAAAATATACTTTTTATATTTTACTAATTATCAAAATTTTCCTTTCAAGGAAGATAAAATATGACTACTCCTGAAGCCTGGTTCCGCGTTTCTTTCAAAGACCAAGCATGCTTCCATAGTTCCTCATAAGAAAACCTCGGTGGCACTCAAAACAGTCCGCGGCTGCACCATGGAATGGAACGGCTGGTGCGGGAAACCAACCAATTATCTCTAATGAGTTTACCTCTGGAGCGCATTATAGTGAATACTAAAGTGGACATAGCTGTTAGAAAGCCTCGGATAGGCTAAAAAACATCAAAGTGCTTTTTTTTTCAGAAAGAGCAAGGCTGTGAAAAGGGTGGTGTGAAAGCGGTGCTGTAGCTATGGGTGCGGGAAAAAAAGAAGTTTAAATTCCATGTACCTTCTAACCAGCTCTAGTGAAATTTACTGCTTTTCTCAAAAATCCGTTAAACGGATGGTCGATGTCCATTTAGTGAAGTACTTTAGGCGAAAATGTTGAATTCATAGCAACAAAAGTTTTTGACGGAAAGATGATAGCATTGAGAATTATGGCTATGATGAAACGAAAATCTGGTCTTAAGATTTTTATTTTTATTTTATTTATACATTCATTCGAAGTGTTAACAGCAATTAAAGTAATCTTGTATTTTTTTAAATCTTTATTTTCAGTCATAATTGATGATTTTCTTTATTGATATAAAAACGTACACTATTTATTATAAAAATATTTATATTTTAGGCGTGAAAAGCCAATAAAATATGATAATCATTTGTTCTATGGATTAGAACGTAAGCCTCGTCATAACATCAAACTAATAATTATTTATTCTTCGACCTATATATATATATATATATATATATATATATATATATATATATATATATATACACACTAATCGTAGATATGTAGGTATAAATTTTAACTTGAACGCAAGTATTTTACTGTTTTATTAGACTTGGGTCATAATAGTGAAAGAGAGCGTATGAAAGAGTATATCTTTATGCATAGAGGGGAATGTTAAACACTTAGGACAAAAAATAGAAACCAAGAACTGAATTGATAGTTTTACCCAGTACCATTGCTTTATAAACATAATTATTTAAAAAAAATATATTATATTTTTTGTACTATAACATACACCTTTAGACATAGTCGCTTTCTCCTCTTCTTTCTACTTTATTCCTGTTCCGTTCGGCCATAAATTGATGTTCGTGCCGTACTTGTATGTTTTTAAACTGCACACTTTTGAATTCTGGTTATTCGATTAAACAAACAAAAAAATTACCATATTCCTTAGAAACTAAATTGCTACCTAAAAAAAGAAAAAACATGGAATTAATGTAAAAGATGAAGTTACATTTTATTTTAATTCTATGGTTCGATATTCCACTTCTTTTTAAAATGAATATTAATGTAATTTTCTTCTTGTAGGTAGATTTTTTTTTATTCTTGACATCTATTATAGTATACGCGTGTACGGATATATACATATTTTCATTAATAAACTTTTAGACTATTTAATGTACTGTAATCGGAATGATCTCATTAGATTCAGAAGTATATAATCTATTAGGAACAATGCATCACACGACCTACTTGCGCCAAAGTTAATTTTCAAACCTCCTAACCCCATTTCAACCCACTCTAAAGGTTGGTCAGCCCCTTTAATTTGAGTATACCCTGCAGATGACGAATCTTATCCTAAGACGAAATTATGACCAAAGTATCATGAAGATGAAAAAAAAATTCTTGTTTTTCCCTGTTATATAGTACAAGGCTCCAGTTTTGTCAGTTTAATATAATAGTGAGAAATAAATCTAAAAAATAATTTTTAGATCAGAGCATTTTTTTTTTTTTTTTTTTTTTATAAAATGAGCAATCGTTAGACGAATTGAAAACGATATTAAATTTACTGTTATTACATAATTTGAAAATAAAATTAGAAAAAAAAGAAAAGGTTTTGAGGCCATTGTGACCGGTAGGAGGATGCAGGATGCAGTACTGCCCCAGGTGGTAGACAAATAAATCCCACTCCCTCCCCAACCCCCGTCGATAAAGGTCGAAAATCCCTTTCGGCCTGAGTAAACCTAATCGAACCCTATTAAATAGTCTAGCAGATAGCCATCCAATCATTTGTATTTATTTTCTTTCAAATTCTACCACGAATTTAATAGTTTTTTTTAATTATAATATTTCAAATGTAACATACTCATATGTTACAACTTGAAATATAATATATAATATAATGAAATATAACATATAATATAATGTATAATAAGTATATAATGTACACATATATATACATTTTGCGGACTTTCAGACCATGATAAAAAATTAAAATATTCAGGCCAACGCCAACCATGGTGTGCTAAATGATCTTTTAAAAAACTGATTTTACAAAAGCCCAATGTTTTAAACCGAATTTTTCTCTAATCTTTGTGAATTATTTTAGTAATGATGACAAGGACCAATAGAATTTATCGCATAAAAGATATAATGATCATGAGGATGAGCCAGATGGCTCGAAATGTCTTTCAGACGAATGAACAAGAAAAAGTTAAAAAAAAAAAATAATAAAACGATCTTTAGGAAAGATCTTCTTTAAGTGATTGGATTACTATCTTTTTTTAAACCCTTTAGAATAATGGTTTGTAATTCAAATTATGTTGAAGATCTGTGTTAACTAAAAAAACTATGGTAAAAAAAAAAAAAAAGGAAACGGACACAATATATTTCTTTTATAGGCCAATTATGAGGAATGTGTTTGCTTTTGTCGGTAATCTGGCTTGTATAGATTAAGTTTGGGCCTCATTCACTGAAATAATCCATTTAGGATTAAAAGGGCAGGGATAAAGGCCATTTGTCTGAAAGCTTCATTCCCTGACTTATTTTACCTCAATTATAAGTAGATAGATTTTTGTGCATTTTAACAATAGGAAGAAACACGCCATATTAAGAAACCAACCCGCGTTGGATGACTTAAGGAAAAAGGAAAAATTAAGAGTTGTGAGGAAAAAAGTTTTTTATCTTTATGCATTATGTGTACCTTTTCATCATCAAAAGTATTTGTATATTGGTTAATACAGGTTTAATAACTTATGAAGAAACTAAGTTACACTGCAGGTTAAAATAACAGACAAATTTACTAGAATTATGGGGAGGAATCAAGTGTCCTGTTTTTTTTAGAAATGTATAACATTAAACTGATAAAAGGTTTATCACATGAATGAGCATAACAAAAAACAATACAGCTTTCTATTACTATTTTTTGAAAGAATAGAACATAATTATTTTCACAATATGAATAATTTCCTACTACAAATAAAGTAAATCTCAAGCACACGGTGAATATATCAATAGCAATCAGAGTAAAAAGAGAATATTAAACAAACAAGGATAACCTGCATTAAATTTATTTCAAATTTAATTCTTCTTTATAATTACAAGATAATTATATATTGCAAATTAAAATTTGATTTGCACTGTTAATGAACCATGCTAAAAATAAAGCATACTGACTTGACAACAATTGATGGTTAACTATTTGTGGGATTTTTGTATATTTTGTTAAGATTAAAAAAACAACAAACCGGCATCCCCTTTTATAGTAGTCATCTTTATGTTTATTTCCGATTAGAAATTAGAAATAAATAAAAAACAAAACGATTTTTTGGTTTGTTTGTTCTTAAAATAGTTAGATTCACGCAAGAGTTAATATTTTTTTTAAGAAATTAATTTTTATTCTAGGACGTCTAGTTCCCTAAGAATAACAAAACATGGTCAGTTCCAGAGCCATTTTTCTGGCTGGTTGAATAGAAAAATGGATAAAAGATTTAAGAATAAAGGAAAAAAAAGTAAAGAAAACATATAAGGAAACCTCAGAAGCAAAATAAAAGACAGTATGAAAAAGAACTTTGAATATTGAAAACAAACATTTTTCAGCTTCTAAACTTTAGATCTTGGAAAATTATAATAAAAATCAAATATATATATATATATATATATATATATATATATATATATATGTATAAATTCAGTGTTAGTTTCACTATTTTACATGATTACGGAAGAAGGTGGCAGCACGAATGATAAAGGATTTTTTAAAGGAGGCAGTTCGTAAGGAAGGGATGTACAGGTTAGAGGTTTGGGATCTGGAGTTTAGAGAATGTATAGAGGAGCAGGGTGTGAACAAGTTGAGGATATAAGGAGGCTTCTTGTTTCTTAAGGTTTGGAAAAGATACACCCCTAGAATTATGGGCGTCGAAAAACTGGTAGAGCCACTTCAACTCAGCATACCAACTGGAGACGTGGGAGCGCCTGGGTACACTGAAGATAAATCTAATGAAGCAATTTATTAGTCTCTTCAACCTCATTTCATGCATGCCAGACAGTCCCCCGTATACAAGGCAGCCATAATCAAAATGGGGAAATATAAGAGAGGAGACTAGGAGCTGACTAGAGACTAGGGTTTTTGAGAACATGCAATCACGTGATCTAACGAACTGCTTAAGGATGGCAATGGATTTTCTGGTGATTTCAGAAATATGGTTGCCCCACGAGAAGTGCTGGTGAAAGATCACTCCAAGGTTTCTGACATGGGAGTGGAAATGGATAGGTTGCCTTTTGAGGTAGAGTAGGGGGTGGTAAGGAAGGAAATTAAGAAGATACTTTGGACCAATTAGGATGACCTTGGTTTTTTTCTCCGTTTAGTCTTAATTAATTTTTCTCTGCCAAGGCATTGATGTTGTCTATATCTTCTTGTAATTTACGGATTGCCTCTAGCATCTTGGTAGGATGGAAGGATATTGTGAATAACTGATAGAATCAGGGAGATCGTTGATATACATAGAGAAGATAATTGGTGAGAGGGAGGACCCTTGTGGAACGCCACGTGTTAATGGGAGGGTTGAGGAGAGAAGTTTATCGGGGATATGAACTGTTTGTGAGCGAAAGGAAAGGAAAGAGAGAAACCACTTCATGACGCAGTTTGATATAGGAGGAAAGGTTTTGGAGTTTAGAAAGAAGGATCTCATGATTTACGGCATCAAACGCTAAGAGAATTAGGATGGTGATTTTACGTTCGTCTATCGTATGATTGATATATTGATGACCGATTCGATTTTTATTGATTTTATTTGTATTTTTAATTTTTTCCAGCTTATGATTGTAATTGGATTTCTTAAAAACTGTTTAAAAGAAATTAATCTTTTTTTCTTGTATAGAATCCACTTTCTAGTTTTGATATGTAGGGATTTTTTTAATTAAACGCTAATGCCTGTTTCTTGTTTTGTTTTTCAGGTAAGTTTAGATGACTTAATGACCGCCATTAAAGATATATTTTCGCCAGATGAATGAGAACGAGAGCAAAATATGTTTTGTGCGCTAATGCAATCGTAAGTATAACATAACACCCAAACATCCATAAATGTTTCATTGTTATGAAAAGTATCTTCAACTGAACCAGATAATGCTAAAATCGAATGACCTAATACGGAAACAATGATAAAATGTATTTAAATAGGCATACACATTACCATATATATAATTATATTTAAGTTATATAATTATATATACCTAATATATAATATAAATAATATCACGGTTCTTATAAATTCGATTATTATTTTTTTAAATTATCTTGGATATTCATTGGATTTTTACTTACGTATCAGAGGATATACATATAGGATATGCATGCTAATTAAATTTAGCAACAATAGAAATTGCTTTAATTTCACTTAAAATTGCTCTTATTATTTTTTAAGTATTATCCTTAAAAAGGCTATTATTAATATTATTAGTATTATCTTTCGAATAATTTTTTAAGTAATAACTTTTTAAATTTTTTTTTTGAGTAATACAGATAGTATTATTTAAGATTTATTTATTTTCTGTTTTCCTAAAATGTGATTGTTGAGAGCCTATATAAAGTAATATTCTTTTGAATAGTTTTCATTTTAAAATTATCTGAAACTAAATAAGAAAATGTTACAGGCGTGTCAGCTTGCAAATAACGTTGATATTACACATATTTATATACACACACAAGAGATAGTATTATTTATGATATTATTTTTCAAATTTTCCTGATCTGTCTTTCTTTTATTAATTTCAGTTATTCAGTCGCACTTAGACATAATCTTATTTCTTTATTCTATAGTCAATAAAATAATCTTTCCCACCGTAGCGGTCCCAGAAAAAATATTTGGGGGATTGATCGATATTAAAAAAAAAAAAAAGAAGTAAATAACAGCACATTTATTTACATTAAAAATAATTTCTCATACATAAATACTAATATAGTAGAAAATTTTGGAAATTTATTCCACTAATCTTATTTCGAAATTTTCGGGGAGGGAGGAGATCCATTTCCATCCCATGATTTGCCAAGTCCTCTGAAATTTATATTATTTTCAAATGATCTTAAACTACAGAAAATAATATGACAAATTTGATAGATCATACGCATATTTAGATGGATATACACTAGCAAGTTGTGTTTTTAAGATATAATTTAATTATTTAGCTGTGTTACTATTATAATACTCATTCATTCATTTAACACAAAAAAAGTATCATAAGATAATCAGAATATCAGAAATTTGCAACAAATTATTTTAAAATTATAAAAAAAATAATAAGAACTTACACTCTATCTCCTATTCAATTGATAGCATTACATATGTTAATTGGTTTTGCCGTATGTTGCTTAATTGGGACTTGTAAATGTACGAATTTCGCGATTAGATCTTCTTTAACAACAAAAGAAAATGTTACAGCCATGCCACCCTATATCGCACCATCAT
Source organism: Aelia acuminata (assembly GCA_911387785.2). Classification (NCBI taxonomy): domain Eukaryota; kingdom Metazoa; phylum Arthropoda; class Insecta; order Hemiptera; family Pentatomidae; genus Aelia; species Aelia acuminata. Next base: position 122,967,617 of record OU426980.1, on the reverse strand, counting down.
TGATTCATTGATATGGCGCATGCATATCTTTATATAGATGGGTAAGATTCATTTCTTTTGCTTGTCGTTAAAATAGATTAAATATAAGCTATTAAAATAACTCTGAACAACTTTTAAACACCTAACATCTTTAAATAAATATTTTAATATTTTCGCTAAAAAAAAAAGAAATTGCTATAGCCATGTATCATATAACGCACCATCATTAGTTCATTGATATGGCGCATGTATATCTTAATATAGACTGGCAAGATTCATTTCTTTGGCATATCGTTACAATATATTAAATTTAAGATAGATCGCCCCATAACTTGATCCTATCGATTTTTCGATTTATCATTCAATTATTACAATAGTGATTTACTTGTAAAATATGCCATAAACATTATAAAATAATCTTGTGTAAAATGTAATTAAATTTGTAATCGTTTCAAAAAATTCAAATCATCTGCTGGATTAGCGATATTATTAAAAATATTTATTGAAATATCATAATACTACAATAATAAAAATACTTAGTCCGACTATCATATAATTATTAATAATAATAATATATAAATAACTGAGTTTATAAAGCTGTTCTTATTAACTTTTATATGTATATAATTTCGACAAATAGGATTGCGACTCCATAAAACGTAGTGGCGAGTTGACAGCTTTGGAATTGGATTCTGCCAAATGTCAAACCTCATTTATAATATCACGCCACAATCAGCATTCCCCCTTTTAATATTTGATAGAGGCAAAGTGCTCATCTAAAAAATTAGGAGCCCACTTTGCGGCCCTAAAGGGCTGGGAGAATCCAATCAAGATCATGACTCTAAAAAATAACTCACTTCCGTGATTTACTAGAAAACTTTTTTTTTAATTTTTTTATTAGTAGTATTATCAGAGCGCCTCTGCTATGGAATATAATTTTGAAAAAAAAAAAAAAAAACAGAAAACGAGCTATTGTCACTCCCAATGAAAACTTTCTTTACATGCATATTTACATTTTATGTATTAGCTTTAACTAAAATAATTCTGTGCCCTTAATTTTGTTATTTATTTCCATGAAAATCAGTAATTTTTAGAATTAAATTCTGATAACAGAACTAGATTTTTTTTGTTGCATAAAACATGCGATCTATTTTTATGATGTTTAAAAGGTTTAATAATATATTATATAATAATATATTATATATATTATATAATATATTATATAATATATATATATATATATATATATATATATATATATATATATATATATATATATATATATATATATATATACATACCTACCCTTCCCCAAAAAGAAGGAAGACATTTTTGTTTTTGTTAGTAATCTGCTTGTATAAAATAAGTATGGGCCATATACACTGAAATAATCCTTTCACGATTAATATGGCTGGAGATAAGGGAGGTCCTTGTCCTATGAGTTCATTCCCCGACACAACTCTCCTCAATTTTAAGTATGTAAGTTTTTCTGAATTTATGCGATAGGGCGGAATGCTCCATATTAATAAGCCAAAATGATACTGATATGATCAGTACTAGGTACGACCGCATTCATTAAAGGCATATTTATTGTCATATAGAGTAGCTAACATTAATATTAAAATAATACACCATTATTTGAACGAATGCCATTACTCGAAATATGTCAAATAAATGTTAAATATAATTAAGACTGTTGTCATATTAACAAATTTTGCTATTGATAAAGAAGGAAAGTTGTTATTAAGGTCACTAGTGGATTAGTCTTTAGCATAGCCAACTACCAAATGGTCGCGGGTTCGTAGCTCGCCTGGGGGCCCTAGGTTTTTTAAAAGGAGTAAAAAATCCTTGATTATGCCTTCCTTCGGAGGCGACTTAAAATGGAGGTCCGGAGCCTTTGCGAGGTCAGGTACTCGTTAAAGATTCCCATTTAGGACTTCCTCTGTAGCATCGTCTAATTGCTTGTAGCAGCATGAAGTGACGTTAAATACATTAAAAAAAAAAAAGGAAAGTTTTTATCCATTTTAAAAATTACTAGACCTTAAGACTTTCTATAATTTTAATATTATACTCAACCTTATCAGAAAAAAATAAATCAGCGTCACTCTACATGTCAGTATTGATAATAAGAAAATATATTGGCTTACTTTATGAAGGTATTATTAATGATATGATTTATATGACATTTTCCTAAAAAATGTTTTGCATTGTTAATAAGATATTATTGTAATAAACTTTTATATTAAATTTTCTTAAAATTATCTTAAACTAAACCAGAAAATGATAGAGCTGCGTCACTATGTACAGCATTCATTGTAGATATCCGATGTTAATTATATAGTCGTTTATATTTAAGTAATTATCGTACAGAAAAATTAAATTAAACTGTGTTAGGATAATTTGGTTTAGAATCAAATGTATTCTTTATTGTATAGTTTCCTGGGAGGATTCGTAGTGGGAGGATATATATATATATATATATATATATATATATATATATATATATATATATATATATATATATATATATATATATATATATATATATATTACATGAGATTATAATTTGCAATAGTCCTAAAGTATTTTGAACTAAAACAAGAAACGTCAAATAGCCTTACTATATAACGTAAAAAAAAGAACAATTGCACACTAATATTGATAGAAAGTAATTAATTTGACACTAGCTGTTCGGTACTAGCGGTAGTTCCCTGGAAGAAACAGGAAGGATAGGTACATATATGTTTTTGAGGATAGTTTTTCATTTTAAAACATTTAGTAACCCATGATAGCATCCGATTTAGGAAAGATAAATCTTAAAATTTAATTAATTTAGTCTATAATTTTTTAACCATCAGTAAAAGTCAACCCGACATGTACGCAGCGACATTAAATTTTTACTTTAAATAATCTGGAGATTAATTGTTCATTTTTTCCTTTTTTGTCTTCAAGAGAGGAAATTGCGTCCCTATCTGAGAATAGTTACTTATTTTTAATTCAAGAAATATCCTATGCTAATAAGTATAAGTATAAGTAAAAATATACCACAAATACATTTTTTTTTTTTGAGTTGGTCGGTTATATCCTTTGGTTATATCCTTTTAAAAAATGGTTATATCCTTTTAAAAAACAAAACAAAATAAATAGTCCATAATCCTGTCGCTGCGAAATAAAAACATCTATCTTAGTTATTACAATAATAGTTACACCATATGATTTAAATAAATAAAAATAAACCTCTTCTAAGAAAATATAATCTATTTACTTCAACTTTAATATAAATTATAAAGTTAAAAGATAAATATTTACATCTAATATTTGTTTCATATACGTATAATTTACTAAATTATAATTGTTTACCTATTCAAATAACAAGGATGAACCGAAGTTTCCAATTTTATAATAACATATTGCTGAACTATTAAGGGTTAATCTTAATAATAGCGGTAAGAAATAAAGTAACTTGTGTTTATATTCAAGATATTTTCAAATGATAGGTTGTAGTCATTCTCAATAATTAAGTCAAGCAAGTATTGCTGCCTAAGAGGCTTAAGAGTTGAGCAGTCCCATATCACAAGCTTTATACTATCAATAATGGTTATATGGCACCATTCACATACCTCCTCAGCCTTCACTACTTTATATCCATCTTTATGTAGAATTCTTATATATTCGTTGCTACTGACTCTGATTTGATTAATTGATCTTAACTTGTGAATTTTAACATTAAATGTTAAGTAATTCTCCGGGTTGGGGTTATATAGTTGCAGATATTTCTATATAATGAATTATAATTTGAATTGAGGGCTCGTTCAACATCTTTGGAAAATAAATGGTTCCTTATTTTTCTATTATATCACTTTTATTGGCAATTAAGTGTTTGACATTAGAAAAGTTAGAGAAATTATCTAGAACATTGTTAGAAGCTGCTATCATTTTAATCTGTGTTGTCCAGTTATAGTTTAAGTTTGGTTTACTTAAGTCCAGATCCAATAATCTGTCGAAGCATTTACGCAGAATTCTTTTTTCACTAAGTGACATAATTTTTATAAAAACATTAATGATTTTTTTTCATTACTATAATTTTGAGAGGGTCGCGGCCTGTTTCTAGTCCGACAATATAATTTGGAGTAATTCTTGCCCAAGAGTATAGTGAATTCAAGAATTTTATTTGAGCTGTTTCGATGGCATCTATATAACATGGATTCCAAATTTCTGCAGCATAAAGTAAGGTTGAGGATACCATTGCATCGAAGAGAGTCATTTTTGTTTCCCAATCATTACTTTTTCCTCTCCTAAGTATATCTTTAACTTTCGCACTTGCGACGTTTTACTTCTGTATAAAATGTTCCGATGATTGGAAAAATCTTCCTGAGGATGTAAATGGAACTCCCAGATAAGTGTATGTTTTAGTAAATTCAAGTTGGTTATTGTGCCAGTAAAGTGGTTTCAATTTTTTCATTTTAGGTGATTTATGGAAAACAACTACTTTAAATTTCTGGGTATTTAAAATTACAGAGTTTTGAGCGCAATATGATTCCAGTATTTTGAGCTTTTTATGAGCAATATGCCAGGAATCACTAAGTAGAACAATGTCATCGGCCAGAAAGAGCTTATGACTTCTGTAGAACTGTTTATTGAGATACCTGTTGTTCCGTTCGACTGAAAATAAGACACTATGTCCGCTACAAAAGAGGATTTTTTTACTACAATGTATGCAGAACTGTAATTCTTCTAGTGAAATAGGTTATTATTATTATAATTGTATAATAATAATAACAACGGCTTAGCGAACCCGAAGGTTCGATGCAGTCACCACAACTCGCTCCCTCCACGCACCTCCATCCATCGACCGCCGCACTGTGGTCCCAATTCACGCATTATGGTGCAAAAAATCCCAAAAACCAACTTTTTTTTCTGGATCTAATAATTTTTCTGGGTTTTTATATGAATGCTGGACCTTGAAAATATAGTTGAAACAAAAATAGAATAAACTTTGTGGAATATACAACATTTCAAAGTTGTATGTTTCTGGCATCTCCATCCGCGCTCTTTTTGCAGCCCGTTAACCAATGTTTGTATCATTTGCTAGTTGATTTCTATCAATTTTTACTTAAGTCAGCTTGAATTTGCATTCCATAGACAATATACATTCATCCAAATGATTTCTGTATCCATTGATTTAAGCGAATGAACTATTTTTAAAGTAAACAATTTTGGTCACCTATTGTTCATATTAGGGAATGTCTCAACAATTTTGTTAACGAGTGTCTATGATGGTTGTGGCACTAAACGTTACAGGAACTATCTGAATTTCAATTATCTAAGTTTCACGTCCATCAAGATCCATCAACATTAGGAAAAGGGGAGTTTTGAGAGATAAAGCATGTGTTACGGCCGGCCGGCTCGAAGGGTGGGGTACCTTAATTTGATATTTGTGGCCCTAATTTCTGTTCAGTTGGTTAATAAATCACTAATTACAGGGAAATGAAATGTTCTGTGTTTAATTATAATATTATAACTCTAAACATATATAATTGAAATTCAATATAAAAGCAGCAGTATTAAAACGAGTAAAAACTGGATGGTCATAAACATCAGGAGTCATTGTCCCGTCTGTATCTACCCGAAAACTAATTGCATCTATATTTTCTTGTTGCTTTATACATATAGAGGTCGTTGAGACGTTTCCGATGGTCTATCATTTATTTCAAAAACATCTTTATTTAAGTAGTAAACGAGAAAAAACTGGATGGTCATAAAAATTTGTTTAATGGCTGATAGATGGCTTAGGATTTTTGTCAGCAAAAAAAAAAAATAAATAAATAAAAATAAAAAACTCAAAAAAATATATTTAAACGAACCCTCAGCACATTTCATTTCCCGTCTTGCGATTTTTTTTTTTTTTTTTTTATAAATAATAAATGCACCTTGCTCTTGTATAACCTTGCATTGGAGTTTGACCAGTGCTATGTAAAGAGCATCCCTAAATATTTTCCAGACGTTAATTCGACATTTTCAATTTCAAGAATTTCAAGTTCAGATTCGCCCTTTCTGGGAAAATGACCCATATAGGTTTATTTTAACTTTATTAATTCCTTTGATATAAGGTCTAGTATCATGACTTTTGGAAGGGTTGTAAATAATATTGATTTTTAAATTTCTGTGAAAGGGGGGTTGCCCCATGTGCATTTTAAAACATGTTCTTTTTATTCCTCTGTCGTTTATTTCACACTTCAAATTATTCCTAGTGAACATTCTTATTATATTCTTATGAGAATGTGCACATATGTTTTTTTTTTCGTGTTTACAAATGTCGTGTTTATTAAATTATAAAAAAATAATGTACCTAATACTAATGCTCTAGTGATGACTTATTAAATGATTACTTAGTATGAGTAATTCTGAAGAGCATTAAAAGAGTTCTTTTTGTTATAAAATAAACATTTTACATGATAAGTTAATATAAAATGAACTATGAATCTATGTAAAACAACTGTACAATCTACTAATAAACACAAATTCTCCCACCCCCCCTCTTACCCCCACCCCAACCCTTACCTATTTTCAAGAGACCTAAAGTCTACAATCCACTAATAAACGCAATACAAAGTTTGAACAAGTTTTGTCCGCTAAAAGTTAATATTAATAAGAAATTCTCCCACCCCTCTTCTTACCTTCAACCCCACACTTACCTATTTTCATGAAGCCGAAATAAAAAAACTCTACAATGGTGGATTAAAAATAATACAAAGTTTGAACAAGATCCGTCACCTGTAAGTATTTTTTGCACCATGATGGGCAGATCAGGACCACTGTGCGCCGTCCAGACCCAATTTAGATAGATCTGCCTTCACGCAATCCTCCCACCTCCGTCTTCGTCTACCCCTCGGACGTTCCCTTTGCTTATTAATCTTACTGGGATCCGTTTAAATGCCCATTTTATTCGCCGCACTGCTATCACCTCTATTATATTTACCGGGTACAGTTTTCTCAGTTCGGCGTTGTGTAAACGTCTGGATTCTCCAGTTGATTCGTCCTTCTTCGGTCCAAATATTCTAGGCAATACCTTATTATCAAAAACATTCAGCCTTTTCTCATCCCTCGATGTTAGCGGCTACATTTCACATACGTAAAGGACCGTTGGAATGATAGTTTTGTAAATCCTAATTTTTAAGTTTCTGGACAGAAGGCGGGACCTGAGCAATTTCGCTACTGAAAATTAGCAACCGTTTCCGGCTCTTAATCTTGTCTTGATTTTATCATCGATCGCATTTTTTCTATTTTATGGTAATTGTACCATTGTAAAATAAACAATCCTTTTGAATAAGACCACGAACTGATATTAATTTGAGGTTCACTCCTGAATGCCGGGTCAGACAAGGCTCACATTAAGTTGGAGTACGAGTCGAATCACGGCAAGTGGAACGAGCCGCTTTCTTCTATTGTCCATGTGAATTCTTTTAGTTCTCCGGCCTCCATAAATCAAGCCTTGCTACATTTTAACGGTCATTATACAAAGTTTTTCTACCAGACGTTTTCATCTCCCCTCCCTTCAACCTTCTTAGCAACCCCCCGCCCACTACTCAGGAGAGCTTCCTCTGTAACATAATCCTGGAATTTAGCTTTGTATTGTCCTGCCCTCGGCCTAGTAAACAGAGAAACGTCTCATCTTTCAAGAGAACCCTTCATGCCCTCTTGTTATGATTCAGGCATTTCGCCTCTTAAGCTTGAGGTTTTTTATGATGACTCCGAAAAAATTTAAATTGTATCAATGCAAAAATTGCCTACCTTGCCGATCTTATTGAATCAAAGTTTAAAATAAAAATCTTTTCATCACAAAATAAGTTTATAAATAACGAAGTATAGCTACTTATAAATAATTAATTAATTACAGTAAATATACAAAAGAATAGTAATATTGTTTTTTAAAATATAAACCAATTGCTTTAAAGAAAGAAATAAATCGAAATTTTTATTTATTCCAGTATAAAAATATTTATTTCTAGTTTAAAAAAGGGTGTAAAAAAAAAAAGATAAGCTGTTATTTATTTTGGATTGGAGAACTTAATTTTCATAAATAGAGTTTTAGCTACTTAACCTGAATTGCATTGTCTACACACCATTTCCTGTATAAATCACATATGAAAATTAATTTATAGCTCGTGTGTATGTTTTTTTTTTTTTTTATACTTCCCTAACTTGGTTTGTTTTACAGTAATAAAATAATATCGCTCTCAAGTTTAGTAATTACATTAGCAAAGCAGCAAAATTGTTTAAAGCAAACCTATTAAATAAGCAGACAAAAAAATTGATTAACTGCAATATTATTTAAAACAAACAAATCTCTAATATTAGAACAACAATATTGACAAGATTATTATTTGAAACTTTAATTCAAAAAGTTTAAAAATAAACAATTGAGATAATGACACAAAATCTATCGCATGACAAGATTTAATCTATTTAGTGCTCATGTTTTTTGCTTTCGTGATTTAACTTATTCCTTGTCCACATGAGATCAATTTTTCTTCTCATTCATTTATTTTTCTTAACAAACATTTTTTATCTTGATGTTTCTCTTTTAATAAAACATGATTATCTAAATGAATAGGTTTAAAATAAATATGGCCTAGAAACAGACATCAATTGCGTTAAAATTAATTCCTAAATAGTGGATTTTTAGAAAATAATTAGCAATATTAATGAATTATTTCCATACAGAGCTAGAAAAAATTGTTTCCCATTTTTTTTTTAAATAAATCTATTAATATAAGAATATTTACCTATTTTTATTTATATTCGATGTATTTTATTTAATAAGCACTTTTATTTACAGACAAATAGTGAAGTAGTTAAAAAAATATTAGCATAGTTAAAAAAATCAAAACTAACATTGGGTATCGATTGATTAATAGTGTTATTTTTAGCAATATAGGATCTGTTTTTTATCATGAGGGGGGTCTATTATGAGGTAATAGCAATGTCGTGTCAGAAATTATATTTAGATTTAGTTAACTTTATGAATTTCATCGATGTGATTTTCGGTTTTTATATCGGCGGCGTAGTTTTAGAAAATAGTATTATTTTTGAAATTATGCGGCATGTTGGAGGGGACCATATATGGGTCATTTTCAAAGAAAGGGCAAATCGCTATCCCCGATGGATTCTGAAGCCCCCTCACCATTTTCGTTCATTAAAACAACCTCTAATTAGGCTCTGTGACTTTCCCTGTAGACTATTTAGGGTTTTACTCATATAACATTAAAAATTAAAGGTTGAATTTTGATATGACCAGTGGAAGTCTCCTTCCCTCGCCATGTCACAACTCCAGTTTCCAAACTTTACGTTCGTCTACGAATTGACCATTGTCGCTTTTTGAATTTTTTATAACTGTGTTGCTGTTCAAAACATCTGTAGCTACTTAGAAGGTAATTGTATCGAAATTTTTTCATTGCTTCCATCTTTTAGAGCAAGTTGATACGTTTCTGACGGTCTATCGTTGTTTATAAAAATGGCTGTATTTAAGTAGTGAACAGAAAAAAATGCACTCCCGCTCGAGTGTACTTGGAGATGAATTGTATCTAAATGTTTTCGTTGCTTTCTAGTTCTAAAGCTCATTGAAACGTTTCGAACGAAAATCATTTTTCAAAAATCTGCTATATTTAAGTAGTCAACGAGAAAAAAATGGATAGCCTCTCAAATTCTGATGTAATTTTCCCGCCTCTACGGAATTGGAAAGTAATTGTATCTAAAATTGTTCGCTGCTTATTACTTATAGAACCCGTTGGCGCGTTTCTAACGGTCTATCGTTTTGTCGAAAAGCAGCAGTATTTAAGTAGTAAACGAGAAAAACTGGATGGTCATAAACATCAGGAGTCATTTTCCCCTCGTTCTCTACCCGAAAACTAATTGCATCTATATTTTTACTTTGCTTTATACATGGATGGTCATAAAAATTTGTGTAATGGCTGATAGATGGCTTAGGATTTTTGTAAGTTATCTTAAAAAAAAAAAAAGGAAAAAATATATTTAAACGAACCCTCAGCACATTTCTTTTTCCGTCTTCCGATTTTTTTTTTCACTAAATAATACACTGTTTTATTATTATTATTATTATGCTTTATACAAAATGCAACCTGCTCTTCTATAACCTTGCATTAGAGTTCAACCAGTGCTATGTAAAGAGCATCCCTAAATATTTTCCAGACGTTAATTCGACATTTTCAATTTCAAGAATTCCAAGTTCAGATTCGCCCTTTCTGGGAAAATGACCCATATAGGTTTATTTTAACTTTATTAATTCCTTTGATATAAGGTCTAGTATCATGGCTTTTGGAAGGGTTGAAAATAATATTGATTTTTAAATTTCTGTGAAAGGGGGGGGGGGTTGCTGTAACATACAGATTTATTTCAGCTCTTTGGATTGTTTAAATATAAGGTCCTAATTTTTTGTTGTCGGGGGCGTAGGTTTTGAAAAAAAGTCCCCTTTTATAAATTCGGTAGGGGGGGGGGGGAAGGAAATCACACAGATTTTATTAACTTGATTTTGGAATTTAATAGGGATATTGTGTATGTATCATGAATCAGACATTATTATACCAATAACAGTATGTCTTTAAGATAAATGTTGTATATTTATTAGATAAATAAATAAAATCCATTTAAAGGTCTCCTATATCCTACCAAGAAATCCTGCACTTTCTATCTTATAACTCCTGATTAAAACTTTTATTTTATTGGCCTTTTCTTCTGCGCACCTAATTTCTTCTTCTTACTCTCGTTGGCCGCGACAAGTTTTATTTGTTTCGTGTTTCCTTTCTGATGATGAACTCAGTTTTGTGTTGTATATTTGTCAATTACACATAAGATAGTAATTGGCCTTTTATTCTCCTTAGTTCTGGTTATATATAAGAAAATATTTCATTTAAGTACATAAATGATGGGCAATTTAAGCAATTAAAAAATAATAATAGCAATAATAATTCCAGCAAAACAAATTATCTAATTATTTTAATACCTCAAACATTTATCAGACATTTTAATGTCTTATAAAGATATTGCTAATTTCGAAGTCATTTTATGAAGATTTCCAGGTCCGTATTCCAACATTTACATGTATGTATTCACGCGATTTAAAAAAGTATAAATCTATTCCTTTTCAGAAGTTATGTTCCTACAAGCAGTCGTGGACTAACAGTTATCCTTTTGATTCTAAGTGTTTTCGGTTGGTTTTCCCATTGGTTTGGATTTTGGAAAACGAAACAATTAAGACTCGAAAACGTGTCAGTTAGTGCAGAATTGCTTTTTGGAACAAACGTTTAATTTTTAAAATGTTCATTAATTATTCGGGGTTATTTTTAGATAATAAATAACGAACTAAACGAATAACCAATGAACAACAGATTATCCGCTGATTGATTATTAGTTAGTTCGTATAACGAATAAAAGATTATTCTTCATACTCCATTTGAATAAAAAATCATTCGAATAATGACCAACTCTGCTATCAATCAATAATCAAGAATAGGCGTAATTTTCATTTTTAGCTTATTATATTTATTTATTCTCATATTTTACTTGCTTAATAATCTTGAAAAAAAAAACGCTGGCTCATGATTGTTTTGTTTCTGTGGTATTCTTAAAAGAATGAAGAAAGATTAATTGTATGAGGTCATAAAGTGTAGGAGTATTAGACTGGACAGGAAATAGACCGTATTCACTGCAGGTAAATAGAAAGTTATAGTTTCAGGTTAATGCTTTAACACCATTGTTACGCTAATTAGTAATATGTATTCAAAGGAAGCCAATATATCTGTATTCCGCTAACATATTGTTAGCAATAATATTAGTATTTGAGTTGTTTCCCAATAAATAAACACATCAGATGAAATTTAAAAAAATATGTAATTGATATAGAACTCAATTATTATTCGTAAAATATTCATAATTTGATAACGAAGGTTAAATAAAATGGATGTTAAATTCAAAATCGTTCTCATCCATTTCTGCCATAAGTTATATAGACAATCTTAAGAGTAGGTATCTATTGGTACGGTGGGTAGGTATCCCCCCGAACACAGAAGAAATGGTCAGTCACACCGGGGTGCCATCTCTTGATCAGTGGCACAACCCCTTGGTAAGACTGGCAGGATTAAGTCAGGAAAGTTTAGGAATAAATCCAGAAGAAGTGAAGTACTAGGCCTAGAAAAGATCCCTCTATTAAGAAGGATTGTTCCTGCTATAATGGAGTAAACCAGAAAAGGGACTACCAACTACCTGGGGAAAAATGGGGAGGACTGACCAGCAGTTGAAGTACAGTCCAGCAGCAAAATAACAGACCAGGAGCCACATACATCGTTTCAATTATCAGGTACCCAATATAATAATTCAAGATCCACCACCATGTAAAACAATAGTATCAAAATTATCAATAACACCTGTTGGGTTTTGGGGTAAGAAGAAGAACCAAAAGGTAAGAAAAAACAACCTGCTGTTTATTACAAAAAGAATAAAATCCAAACAAAAAATTGTGTAGCTCTTCTTCTGCCGCTGTCCCACAGTGATCACAAATCTCTGCAATCAATACAGTCGGGGATCGATCAAAACTGAAGGAGAACCCAACACTGTTGAGAACTGTAATGAAACCAAGTGTGAGAGAGAGTCTTGGGGAGGTGAACCTTAGCCTAGGGTTACGAAAACTGGCACTCACCTGACAGTTAGCCGGAAGTTGATTACTGCACCCCTGATGGTTACCGGAAAACAGCTGAAGATGCTATGTCCTTTGCTGGGAGGTGCAAGCTGATGATGGTGCTCTGGCTAACAGTTTTCTGTTCTCAGCTATCTGCCAGCTCTGCAGGGTTCCCCAGTTCAGCTCACAATTTGGCATGAAATGTACAGAATTAATTAATATTTTAAAATAAAATGTGCTGTAGTAGAATACAAGAGAGATATACGTAGAAATAGCTAAGGTACAATAAAAGGTAGCTAAGTTACAATAAAGAATGACTAAATTACAATAAAGAATAGCTGGCCAGCTAATTAAAGACATATACAATTGAATAAAAAATAAAACATTTTCTGAGAATATAGTTACGCTTGAAAGCTTCAGTACAAGTTGTTGCAACAGAAGTGCTGGACTGCGAAAAGAGTTCGCCTGCAGGCTGGCAGATGACGTCGAGTAGCAACAGTAGAAACGAAGATCTCCGCAGCATGAACACAGCAAGCCCATCTGGTGTGGTCTTGGTTGCCTATAGAAGAATTTTCTCCCCTCGGAAGTAAGCGGTTTGGAGATAGCCAAGATGGCGGTGGGTCGACAAAGTGACCGCAAGAAAAGCGCAAAAGACCTGGCAGCTGGTCTGGTAAGGCGTGGAGAGACGTGTTCTCTGCAACTAGCAAACGCAAAAGACGTGGTCCCGGGTAAGGGCGAACGCAACAGGACAAAGGGCCTTTTTTTTTTCTTTTTTTTTTTTTCTGATCCCTCTAAAACAGAAAAACAGTATTAAGATGTGAAATTCGAACCATTATTGCTAATGGAACGATGCTGATTTACCTTATTACCTTATACTACCTGTGGTATTTGAAGGTGCGTTGAGTTGTTAAGTTATGTTATTTTCGCTGTGGTGCAGCTCAACAAGATGTAATAGGAGTTGAGGGGCCTCCGCTAACTGGACAAAGGGCCGAATCTGCCCGCGCTTATATAGGGCCTAGGGATTAGGCGCTAGGTTTGCGTAGTAATGCGCGAAAACTTCGCAAAACTTAAAATATACAAACTTTAAAATGAAGGAAAACGACTATTATAAGCACGGCAGAAATAAAAGCTGGCAATTAGAGGTGATTTTAGATTTTATTGAACATAATTGGATCGTTAAAAGTGCTCAAAACGAGAAAAACAATAAATAGAGAAAAAATTCAGTGACTGCTTTGGGCTTTTGAACGTGAATGAGTAACCTGTCGGAAGGATAACCATATGTAGTGAAAAATGCTTAAATTCCCACAAATAAAACGAGTTATAGTAAAAAAACTATAGAAACATGATCCGGATGGTGTAAATAGATGACACAAGTGTTATTATAAGAAAAACATCACAGGAAAATAAAGTTAGCAAACCACGTTGTAAGTACATGTTTTAATTGAGTATATTAGAACGTTTAGGGAGTTGAATCATTTGGAAATGAATAATTAACGAAAAGTTAGCGTGTTTAAATATCAAAAGCAAAACCATAATCTTCTAGAAAGGAAATAAACATAAAACAAAAGTTCATTTAGAATGTTTAGAGAATTTAATCGTTTAGAAATGAATAATTAACTGAAAATTAGTATGTTTAAATAAGAAAAGTAAAACCATAGTCTTCTAGGAAAGCTATAAACATAAAACCAAAATTTATAAAACATAAAAATTCTTCAAGTTTTGATAAAAACTTAACAACACCACTAATCTGATTGTAATATGATAAACCAAGATTATTATGTAAATTAACAAAATACAGTCCACACATTTATCATCAATATTCTTTCATTCATTTATTCACCAGCCCTCAAATTTACCCTTGTGACCTGCGTTCTTTGTTTCACAAACCGTGGGTCACAAAAAACCCGCGCTACTAAGTTTGATAAAAGTAAATAAATTGACATACTTACGATACGTACAAAAAGGCTGTAATGTGACTTATATACGTTTAGTTTTTAATTTTCTTATACGCCTTTGACATGTGTGTGCTATCAGTCAATAACGATCCATTTATTAAAACCAAAGCTATCCAATCTCAAACATTGAAAAATTATGTTAAAACATTAGAATTCAAACAAATTCTATCAAATAACTTACCTGCGACATATTGTCCTACAGTGTCTTTAATAATAATCCATTTATCTCCGTTGATCTGATCAGCTACATAGAACTACATCGGGGCAAATATTTCACTTGGAATACTCACACAAGATTGAAACAAACAGATACTGTTCGAAGTCAGCGGCTACTCCAGTACCTACTTAAAAAACGCTCAGAGCTATCAACCACAAATGGCTCATTTACCTGATAATAATGTCTACCACTAAACCTGTAATTCGCTGTCACCATCCGATCCTTTCAATCCGGAATCCTTAATGCTTCTTATTTCGTCACAAAAATATAATGTCCATGAAGATACAAATGTTCCAGGTAAAATCGATTTAGTCCAACCCAGATACCTATGCTTTTATAATCAACTCCATTCCCATTCAAACCTACTTGTTTCCAAATTTCCTTTCTGTTTTAGCTTGTGCATCTTCTTACTTAGATTTTTTTTTTTTTGAGCTACCAATGGGTTTCTCTGTTACCCACCACTCTTGTCTTAGTTGTCACTTCATTTTCGTTTTTGTAGCTAATATAGCTGTAAATTACAATTATTTAAACTATGTATATTCCATTGAAATTCAATCCTTACTCTTAGTCAGATATTATTAAATCAATAATGTTTCGAGCTAAATCTAAATCTTAACTTGTGGAATGAATAACCATTTACATAGAAAATTGAGGCGTGGCTGCAACAGAAGCTGGTAGGTAGTGGTAATTAAATGAAAGACTGAAGAGAGGGATAATTTGAACTGTGAAGTGGCCGGGATCTGGTCCCAGCAACCTTCATCCAATCGGACAATTTATCCAAACCCTTATCGTATTTCCATTTGTTCAGGAGCGCTATTGTTTAACTCTCAGCGATTTATAAAACGTCTGTCATTAAACTAACCCCGTAACAACAAATTATTTTAAATTAGGAAGCGCTGAGTGCAATAATATAAAATTGATAAGGAGCACATTATTTAGTTTTTTAAACCTTAATATGTACATATAAAATAGATTTTATAAGGAATAAAATTGAGAGATCCAGTCTAAAGTAGGAATAAAAAAATGTAAAAAGATATATTGATTTAAGTTTTTCTAAAATTCACATGACTACACACGCACACACTCACATACACATAAATATACTTTTTCCATCCATGCAATATAAATATTTATTTAATGAAGGAAAACACAGGAGAGCACTCATACTGAGAATTTTCATTAGGAAAATGAGTTATAAATATCTTTGATACCGCCTCAACTTACTCATAAAAGGTAATTAAAATGTTAGCATTAATTAATTTCAACACTATAAATATTCCTCCTTTGAACCTGTAAAAGATGACCCATCCCTTTACCTACCTTTCGTCGAAGTCGGCAAAAAACTTTTTTTTAGACCTTACTTGTTGCGAATATATTTCGAATAATGAAATAAAAATTTCTTGAAATTAATTATATTTATTCACGGAAAACAATATATTTAATGGGTCTTTTCCGTTTCGAGTACCGCAGTTACTAACTGCGGGTTATTAATTACTAACGTTATTTCTGTGATGATGTATATTATTTTGCATGGTTGATTTTAAGAATCTGTTGTTATTACCTATTTACTTCTTACATTTTTTTGTTTAATCTAAAAAAAAAATATTAATAATTCGGGTAAAGAGGATTTCAATTGGTAGAATACGAAAATATTAGTACATGAATTAAGACGTGATAGATATAATTTAAAAAAACAACTGATATTTACCTTGGTGAGATCTGGAGAATTTCAGAGACTAATGTAAAGTTTTAGTGGTTAGTTAACTGACTTTTTTTTTGGGGGGTACGTTCAAGAGGTAATCAATTAACCTTTGTCTCTAACATTTTATTCAGTATTATTATTATCCATATTAAACATTAATTAATATCTTTGGTTGCAGACTCCTAACGTCTAAACTCCAAATCCAAAAATTGGTAAATTATTTCTATGTAGATATTTCCGAAATAATAATTTTTTTTTTTACAAGAACTAAATATTCAAACGACATAAAATATATCTATATCCATACATCTACAAAATTTGAAAAAAATAACGGTATCTATAGAATCGAACTCCTGTCCCGTTAAGTCTTTTAATATTATTACTTATAATATTATATTTTATGTGCCTATAGAATAGATGATTAACCTACTTTAATTTTTTTTTACTGTTTTAAAAACATTTTCTAATAACGTACGTGCATTATATCCACGATCAAAGGGTAGCCGTATAAGAGGATGAATACGCCTTAGAGAGTTGAGGATTTTTCTGACGCCTTAGAGTTTCATTAGACTCGGGCGGCTCATTCCTATTGCATTGGAGCCCGGCTAGGCGCAGCTCCTTCCTCTTCATTTCTGCGAGATGAAAAGTGGTCATTATCCAGAGGGATCGGTGTGTAGTGGGGGTGTAGAGGGGGTGTAGGGGGGGGGGGGTTCCACCTTTTATGCTTCAGCGGCACAAAGGACCTTCGATACCCTCTGTGTCCCTTCCATCTCGGCTTATTATATTGGTGGCTGGTTTATTACGAGTGCGAATCTTTGACCCAGCTTAAGCTTACTAAAATATTTATAAAAAAATAAATCTCAAAATTAACTTTCTTCTTGGACCTCTTCATTATTTCTAATCAAATAAGGGGTCTGTTAATTATGATCTGGTAGAAATTAATAAGGATTCTTTCAGAGTTTATTTTTAAAAAATAAATAAAAAATGTTATTGTTTTTTTTTCTTTCTGATTATGTACTTACAAAGTGACTCATTGACAATGGAAAATGTTTAAATGGGCGATGCTAAACCTTAAATTCTCGATTTTTTTTTTAATAAGTAATATTTTTTACGATAGGTTAAATGATTATCAGGATTTTCAGTTAAAACTTTTTTATTTTGGAAAGCCAACGTTTCAGGTATCACTCTGGACTCAGAAGCCCTGATGAAGATCCAAAAGTTGGATCGAAACGTTGGCTTTCCAAAATAAAAAAGTTTTAACTGAAAATCCCGATAATCATTTAACCTATCGTAGAGAATAACACTATTTCTCACCTCTGTAATATTTTTTGTTGAAGCGATAACTAAACAACTATTTTATTAAGATAATTACTTCTTGCAAGATACCTCATAGGTATTTGCATCTATCATTAAACGTTGAAACAACTGTAGTGACCAAAATCGATGTGTTAGTGAAAAAGATTAAACTTTTTATTTTTCTAACTGATGTTTAAATCTATTTGTACGAACTTATTTATACTTAATATATTCACTCGTGAGAATCCCTGTTCAATGAAGCTCGACAGAGATCGATCAGGACTCGGTCGAAATCTCTTGTAATCAGACAAATAAGAGAGTGAGGGGAAAACGCTCCACGAATCATCACTTTTTTTCGCCTGACAAATTGATTTCAGTTAGAGTGAGGGTTAGGCCTCCCAGGAAACTCATCTCAAATGGCGAAATTGATTTTCGAAATTTCCGCGAGATGTTTTAATGGTCATCAGTAGGATCAGATCATCATGTAGCTTTTACCAACTGTAGAAAAAAATATCCACTTTTAAGACTTATGCAACCGATGAAAATTTAGTGTATGTATGTTTGTTTATTTGTGTGTTTGTGTTTCAGGGGCTTTAGTTCTTGTAATCGAAAAAATTCAGTTTATCTAATTTACTAAAGTTAAACGTACTATATCTATGTAAATATCATTGGTGATCTGGTTTACTTGAGAAGAGCACCTACTCTCATTGGTGTACACTGAATAGAATTCGTTTCCGCATATCGATAACATATATATCTGATCCTGATTTAACATTTAAATCCAATCTCCCCTCATCACTGATTAAATAATCATTTTGTTTATTGTGACAGCATTCAGCCATAAATTAATTTTGGGTGATTTTTCACTTATAATGTTCAATAACTTTTGACTATATTGTCTGTCGTGGGACACTTCTCGTTTCTATGTTCAACATAGAATTCGTCAACAATTCTTGACTTCTATGAATCAGTATTAATCTTTTCATAGTTCATGTATTTCTTAACACTTTTTTTTCAAGATCATTTTTTGCTAATAGATGTATTTAAGCAACTCCAGGTTTTAAAAGTGTTTCCAGGATAAAAACTATATATTCAATATTTTCAATTGCTTGCATCATATAGGTGTCCTGAATTACCAACTCAGCTCATTGAGTTTAACAGAATTCACGGATTTAAAACATTTTAGCATTATATTGAAGTCATTGTTAATTACATAATAAGTTTATTCTTCTATCAGTTTATATATTTTATCTATTATCTTAGTAGCTGAGCAGTTATATATCATTAAATAATATTGATCCGTCTATCATATTCGATTTGTCTGTCAATTGACTGTTTAACTAGCGGTTAATCGATTCATCTGAATTATTTCACAAACGTATTGAAAATTGATCACTCCTTTTTTAAATCTTAAAGTGCTCACTAACTTAATCTATTGATCAGTATTTGACGGTAAATATGCCAATATTCTATTATTTAAAATACTATTCACACTTTTCAATCCAAACTTCAATGTATATAATTTAGATCTCTAAATTTACATAACATGCATAAAATAAAGCACAAATATTCTTTTACTGTCGTAACTCGGATTTAAATATTTTCATTATAACTTATTATGCGAGAGGTCATAAAGTAAATGGAAAGATAAAATGACCAATGATACTGCAGAGTTACATGTAACCAACCTGAAAGACATGTAACAGACCTGAAAGCCTTAGATAGACCGAGGTGGAGTAGGCTGTTTTATGTGGCTATAGATTAACAATATCTGTAAAGACAAAAAAAAATCACGCTAATTATATCAATATTTTATATTTATATCTATCTTTTTAATATAAACAACCCAATAAATAGCACCCTGTTTGTAAAATAATTTCCTTACAACAGCTGTATTTAGATTCCTGAATAAGTAAAAACCTGTATAGCTGGAATATCTATCTATTGTATTCATATTGTATGTAAAGATTTGTCTATATTTAAAGGTGATAAGGTGGAGACTTGAAATCGATGTAAACCATTGCTAGTATTATAATATTTACCGTAGGGTATATATTATTAGATTTATAGTTAAACTTTTTCAAATGCTCCAGATAATTCCTAATACCGAAATATTCGCTAATTTTTACTTGTTTATTGGCATCCGTTGAAGTCTTGGTATTTGGCATTCTGTGCATCTCTGCACTAACGGCAGTTGTTCAAATGCACATGAGAGGATTAGGCACTCAAGTGAATCGATTAGGCCATGGTACGTACTTCTAAGTACCAGCAGAACCCCTTCGAGCACTATTATGGTCATTATAGTACTTGAACAAAGTACCGCTATAGAGGGAGCAAAGGGGCTGTATCTTATTTTTTCCTCAAGCTAGAATCAAAAGCTAGGAAGCAGTTTCAAAAATCACATTTTGATATTAAATGTTAAAAGAACCCTAACCCGGAGAAATTAGAAATTATGAAGAAAATAATAGTATTTCAGCATTTTTTTTTATATAATAATTTATTTATTGAAATTTAAAACTGTATTTACAACACAATAAGTAAATCTGATATATGTACATCAATAACATGAAACGACGTGTGGAGAAACCACCCATTGGTAGCACTCGAATATTGTTTTAATTTAGAAGATCTCTAGGCCATCTTCTTTTAAGACGCCTCGGAGGATTGTGCGGGATAGAGGAGGAAGCAAGGTTGGAGACAAGAGAGTTAGGGTGAGCCGGGAGTTTACTGTGAAAGGTCTGGTATCTGGATCGGGCCAAGTCGGTGACATAAGGAATATTAAGGTCTTCATGGATAATTTTATTTGGGACGAAGTAAGGAGCATTCAGGATTTTACGAAGGATTTTGGATTGTAGGGGTTTCAGCATTTTAAATTTATCCTTAATGCTAGTGATCGAGGATATAATTTTGCATTTCAGTACCAATTTTAATGATTAAAATATGGATTTATTTTATATTAGGAAATTATTGCTTGAATATTCAACGATTGGGGGGTTTTAAAGTTAACATATCAAGGCTAGGTATGTTAATGTATAACAGTATAACCTTACTCCAAATTGGAGTGAAGAAAAGCTAGTGGGGGCTTAATAATTTCATTTTTCATTTTTCATTTCAAGTCCATATAGTATTTATATATTTTGATCAGAGGGAGCCTGAAACAAAAAAGTTTGGAAATCCATAACGTATGGAAACAAAATAAACTTTACAGTTGATAAAAACGAAAAAGATACTGGGCACATCTTCGTGGATAGTGAAGTCGTAACCAACATAATATTGACAAAATATTATTGATGCTTGTAAGGAGAGTGGAGTTGTCCAATTTTTTACCTTCAATTATATCGCTTCACTATTGACCGTATAACACAGAGGTCCTTAAGGTGGACCTAAAAACTGAAATAAACTACCTACAAATAAAAGTGAACTTTCTGATTCCAGTTAATAAGTAGGAGGAATATAAAAAAAAAATCTTAAGAAACATTTGATATTTTTATACTACTATATTTGAGAAAATTATCAATTAATTAATTAACAAATAATTCTATATATTCCAGAGATACTGAGGTGACGAACCTTTATTAATATTTAAGACCATTTTTATCGTTATCTTCTTACTTATCACCTCTAAAAAGATAACCTGTCACAAAACCTTTAATTATATTCTATAATCGGTTGCTGTTTTTAGAGTTCGTGTAACTTATATTTTGGATTAATTTCATATGTCACCGCGGTAGTCTGATCTAGATAAACATTCCTTTCGTAATATACTCCCAACAATAGTTACAACCTTGCGGAATATATGATCCTGGCAAGTCTTCAAAGAGTTTGAAAAAAAAGAAAATAAAAGTTTGATATTTGTAACATTTTTGAAATTATTTACTTCTAAAACAGGAACTAGGGTTAAGTACAACAAATTGATGGTATTAAAAAGCAAATAAAAAAAGAGTTATTTTTAAATTTAATTTTTTTCCTTAAGGAGTTTGTTCTTTTTGCATGTTCACGATGTTTAATCGTTCCTTAATATGTATAAATATATAGGGAATATATGTGTAAATCTTAGCCTTGGGGTTTAAAATTTTGATTAAATAAATAAGTATATTCATCATTTTTATATATATGATATCATTTATATATATGAGATCATTTTCATATATATGATATATATGATGATAGGAATCCTTGAAATTCCCATTTGGCAAAATAAATAATAAAAAATAAATAAAAATGCTACAGTACTCTAAAACAGAAATTATTCCAGTCAAGTATTTGATGATGATCCTTTATTTCTGCCTCATTTTTTTTATTTATTGTTCAACATTTTGGCATTTACGCAATTCTCTAGGTAATAATTTCAAAAATTAGAATTACAATATATCTTAACAATATACACTAAATTAAAAATAATTAAACATATGCACACCCCCCCCCCCCTGTGACCATTAAACTTGTGGTCTATAAGTTGCTGGTTTACCATAGCAATTAAACAGGCTAAATCTAAGGATCAAATAAATACTTAAATATGACTGGCCTCATATAAATAAAAAATGATAACATTTAGCCTATTTAATTTCAAAGAATTTTTATGGTCACAGGTGGGTGTGCATGTGTTTAATTATTTAATAGTTTTTAATTTAATCTATATTAAATTAATATCTTATTTTATTAATTTTTTTTTTAGAGACATTTCTTCATTACGAAAACGAACTTTGATGAAACCTATTTGCATTCAGTTTTAACTTCTAAATATTTTTAAATGTCTCAAATGCAAAAAAATGGGGGTGGGGAGTGCTGCTCTTGGGAGCGCCGCAATCATTATTTGAAAAGGTCACGAATTAATTTTCTTATCTCTCGCCTTAAAGGATTATCGGGTCTTGATTGGGGAGCATGATTACAGAGCAGCGGATTTATTTAGGCGTTCATTGTGTGGGGATGGGTATTTATTTTGGGAAAAAAATCTCTAAAAATATAGAAATTATTTACTTCTAAAACAGGAACTAGGGTTAAGTACAACAAATTGATGGTATTAAAAAGCAAATAAAAAAAGAGTTATTTTTAAATTTAATTTTTTTCCTTAAGGAGTTTGTTCTTTTTGCATGTTCACGATGTTTAATCGTTCCTTAAGTCACGAGGAACATCTTGGACTTCCATCCATTGCTGTCTCAAACTAATCCATGATTTGATGGAAGGTCATAAATAACCTATCAGCAATGTCTCTAAGTATTTCTATACATTTCAGGTTTAATCTCAATGGTATTTTTAATACCCGGACATTTTTTTGTTTTTAACCTAAAAGTATCATTCGTCAAACTTATGACCGGAGGGGAAATATGTATAAATCTTAGCCTTGGGGTTTAAAATTTTGATTAAATAAATAAGTATATTCATCATTTTTATATATATGATATCATTTATATATATGAGATCATTTTCATATATATGATATATATGATGATAGGAATCCTTGAAATTCCCATTTGGCAAAATAAATAATAAAAAATAAATAAAAATGCTACAGTACTCTAAAACAGAAATTATTCCAGTCAAGTATTTGATGATGATCCTTTATTTCTGCCTCATATTTTTTATTTATTGTTCAACATTTTGGCATTTACGCAATTCTCTAGGTAATAATTTCAAAAATTAGAATTACAATATATCTTAACAATATACACTAAATTAAAAATAATTAAACATATGCACACCCCCCCCCCCTGTGACCATTAAACTTGTGGTCTATAAGTTGCTGGTTTACCATAGCAATTAAACAGGCTAAATCTAAGGATCAAATAAATACTTAAATATGACTGGCCTCATATAAATAAAAAATGATAACATTTAGCCTATTTAATTTCAAAGAATTTTTATGGTCACAGGTGGGTGTGCATGTGTTTAATTATTTAATTGTTTTTAATTTAATCTATATTAAATTAATATCTTATTTTATTAATTTTTTTTTTAGAGACATTTCTTCATTACGAAAACGAACTTTGATGAAACCTATTTGCATTCAGTTTTAACTTCTAAATATTTTTAAATGTCTCAAATGCAAAAAAATGGGGGTGGGGAGTGCTGCTCTTGGGAGCGCCGCAATCATTATTTGAAAAGGTCACGAATTAATTTTCTTTTCTCTCGCCTTAAAGGATTATCGGGTCTTGATTGGGGAGCATGATTACAGAGCAGCGGATTTATTTAGGCGTTCATTGTGTGGGGATGGGTATTTATTTTGGGAAAAAAATCTCTAAAAATATAGAGGTATTATTATCAAACATAAATCACTAAGTCTCTTAACAATGGGATACATAAAATAAATTATGTTAAATTTAATATGGTCCGATTCTTTGTATATCTGAATAAATAAAGGAAAGTGTATCATTAGTTAACACATATTCAGTGGGAAATCAGCGAATATTTATGAGCTTAGAGTGAGAAAGGATGCAGTGAAGAGGTTGAAATTCGCGTGAAAATTGTTTACTAGACCTCGCAGCGTCCAGAGTCAGTTTTATTATAAAAGAAAATCATAAAATCATTGAGTAAGCGGGTTCACGCTATAAGGGATTCTAAAACAGTTTGAAACATTCGATTTTAATTCATGTAAACTTCTGCATAAATCTAAGCCCTCTTTAGATATTCACAAGTGCTCAAGTAATGTTCCTCGAAACAACAAAAACTAGTCTCTGCGATATATATATATATATATATATATATATATATATATATATATATATATATATATATATATATATATATATATATATATATATATATATATATATATATATTTACACAACACGTTACAACTAAATTCTGACTCAAAATACCATTGATTCTACATAACATTTAGAACTAGAAATTTCCATTAAAAGTATGTTATATTTTCCTATCTTTTGGTTTTTAAAGCTGTTTTTCTGACTGTAATTAGTAGGTAGTTGTTTTATTTCAATGCAAAATGTATAATACAGTTTGTACGAAAAGATATAGATAAATTCTTTATCTGCTATTCTAACGATCACAAAATTTTCATTAAGATTGGCTATCTGGTTTGTCGAAAAGATTAGCTTAATGTCAACTAATTATATCAACATATTTTTTACTTTCACTTACCTATATATGAAATATATAGTAAGTGGAAGTATTGCGATCGTGAAAATTTTCGACTTCCGGTTTTCAACGGAAATACACGTTTTGGGACCCCCTGAGTCGAAATAACCAAGTCCCGCGAAATGGTCTGTGTGTGTGTGTGTCTGTGTGTGTGTGTGTGTGTGTGTGTGTGTGTGTGTGTGTGTGTGTGTGTGTGTGTGTGTATGTGAACAGACTAGCTCAAAAACTATAAACCGTGGGAACCTGAAATTGGGTATTTAATGTAGGTATATGCCCGCGATGTGACAGCAAAAATTTCATCAAAATTGCTCAAAGGGAGGGGGTACTTTATTTAATAACTTTTTACGTTTTTTTCGATTTTCTCAAAAACGGCTCTAACGATTTTGATTAAACTGAGTATTTGATCGATTTATATGCCCGAAATATGACTGTAAAAATTTCATCAAAATTGATTAACCGGAGGGGGGACTTTACTTAATAAATTTTGTATCATTTTCACGTGTTTTTTTTATTTACTCAAAAACGGTTTTAACGATTTTGATCAAACTTGGTATTTGATGTACTTATATGCCCGAGATGTGACTGTAAAAATTTCATCAAAATTGATCTACGGGAGGGGGGACTTTACTTAATAAATTTTGTACCATTTTCACATGTTTTTTTTATTTACTCAAAAACGGTTTTAACGATTTTGATCAAACTTGGTATTTGATGTACTTATATGCCCGAGATGTGACTATAAAAATTTCATCAAAATTGATCTACGGGAGGGGGGACTTTACTTAATAAATTTTGTATCATTTTCACGGGTTTTTTTATTTACTCAAAAACGGCTTTAACGATTAACAAAAATAAGATATGAATGTAGAAAAATGTGTGACTTTGGGAAATGATAATTAGCAAAACACGTCAATTTCTAATCTAAGTATGTTGGTAAGTGAAAGTTGTGTGTTGCGCGCACGCACCAGATTTTTTATTATGTGAAAAAACAAATTATTAAGCTTTAAGATGATATAGGATATTTTGCTATTTTTGCTATTTATTACTTTGAAGTAATCACGGAAAGATGGACTAAAAATTTATAGAAAATTATTGGAATGTTAATGAATGAAGGAATGAAAAAAAAAAAAAATTAACTTCCCTGCTGCTTTAAAATTTAAACTTGATTTTTGCTATTCCAAATATCTATTCATAAAAGTCTATATGTTATCTAAAACCAAAGAATTTCAGCACTAAAAATCTATTGATAACTAAACTATATGCAAAAATAAATATATTTTAGTATATTTCGATAATCCGAATTTTCATTATGGAAACACTAGTTCGGGTAATCAACGCTGTACTGCACATATATTTTTATATTATTTTCATTATCATGCTAAATTATATTCTGCTATGATTTATTAGTTATTAGAGAAAACTAGGCGTATAAAAAACATTTAGGAATTGACCGACCATTATTATATACTTACTTATATTACTACTTCTGCTTTACCTATAATCCTGTGTCTGGCTTTCATTCCATCTTTTTTGCGAAAACTGTGAATAAAGCTGGTATGAACTTTACCGATTTTCAGGGGGAATGAGTTAGGAAGAGCACCTTTTAGCAAGTGAGTTCTTTATGTTGCCTCAGTCGAGATTTAATTGCTTTCTTCCCACCGCTTGGCATAATCATTCTATATACCGCCCCCTTCCCTTCTCACGTAATTTTCCTCGACAACTGTATTTTGTTGAAAAATTATATTCTCATAATTGAGAAGAATAAATGGTCTTAAAGAGCTTAGGGAATGAAAATACCTGGTCGCAGGACGAAGGAAATAATAGCACATTATTAAGGCTTTGCGCTTAGGTCTCTCCTGGCCCCAGGGTTGATCTAAGATTTTTTTTTTTTTTTTAATAGCAAAATAAAACTGCCAAAGCTAGACCCGAATCCATTGCTCTTGGATTTAGGAGTCAAGTATCTTTCTCACTGACAAATTCCTCCTTATTCAGGAAGTTATGAAAAATAGATAGCATTTAATTAATACTAATTATATATGAATAAAGAAAAAAATATAAATACAGAAGAAATACAGTTGAATTAACTAAATAGATAATCCTATAATCGAAAATTACTTTAACCAATTTCATTTCATAATTATAATGAGGTTTGATAAATTCAAGGATAGCCCTCTAGAGTATTGTAAAGAACAATATTTGTTATGTACTTCTGTTGGAGGGACTCATGGCCTTGTTTTCTAATTTTCTATACTTTTTTTCCCCCTTCCCTTACTTCGCTTTTTTTCGCTTCACAGGGTTTTTTATCTGGCCAAGGGAGATACGGGAGATTGATGCCGAATTAAATGCGCTCAGCACCGTACAATGTGTCAGATAAACTAAATTTTTGGTCTAAATTTCACTATATTTATCGACTTCTTATAAGTTTTTTGATATTTCTCATTTTTAGCTACATATTTTACAAATTATACTTATGTAAAAAAATTCATATTTAACCCTTATTTAATGTGAAAATCCAATCTCATTTCATTTATGATTATATTGCTGGTCATATCGTTCAGCCGCTAAATGTGTTTTTTCACAAATAATATGCAATAACTTGTCACGATAGACGACGATAGTGCTAGAAGTGATAAGGGATCATGTGACAAATAATAAAAATGAGATATAGAGTTTTTTTTTTTTTTGCGTTTGGTCTTGAAACATGATAAAATATTGTAAGACTTTTTGTTCAATTACGGTTCAGTTGCACGTTATATGTTATGTCCATATTAACAATGTCTTCCTGTTGATACCTCTATTTTAACGTTTATTTTTGATAAATAGTAGAGAGTTACGTAGGAACTAATCGACAAGGAACTCACTCCCATTCCGACCGAATAAGTATGCCCTATTACTTACAATATTAATTTAAAGTTGAAATGAACGTTACAAACTTTTGATATGTGGACTGTATTGTCGTGGAATTGGTCTCAGTGGATTCAGAAGCATAGATATTATCAAAAACATGCAAGATGCATCACTCTAACGACTTGAACCAATTAGGGCCTATTCACATATTCGGTTTCGCTCCCGCTCCGCTCCCGGTTCGATCTCGATCTACCCATTCACACTATCGCTCCGCTCCCGCTACGTTCCTTTTCCGATCTCCTTGTCTTATCATATTCACATTATATAATTTTAAGATTGAAGCCATCATTAATCGAAGTCGTCTGTATTTGGATCTTATTTAATAATTAACTTACAGTTAGTAAAGTATTTATTTGTTCATAAATTTTGGGAATATATTGCAACACTACGATAATTATTAATAATAATTATAAATTCATTTAATTAATGGTTAAGAAATAATTTTAAATGTTTTCATAATGTATTCGAATACGCTGGAAATGATTTTAAAAAATATCACCAAAAAGAAAATAAAAACACGAAATCTTGCCGTGAAGTGGTTTGTCCGCGAGAAAAATTCACTTTATGTTTGAGATATAATATTTTGCAATAATTAATCTAAAAAGCAGTCACCGATTTATTGACTATATACTCATTGCTATTATAAAATAACGGTCAATATGAAACTTGAATAAAAATGCAGTATATGTTGGAAAATGTCAGATCATTTAAAAAAAAAATACAAAAGCAGGAAAATAATCAATATTATTTATTTTGTAATCACTATTATTTACTTCGTAAATAAATCTTATTTTATAAGATAATCATTATTGATCTTGTAATTTTTATCACTATTACGTGATTTCAATTCGTATAAACCTAGTTATTTAACCATTTCAACGAGCCACACAACAGAAAAAAATAAATATATATATGTATTTCATTATAAACATAAGAATAACGTATTTAATTTATATAATTTACAACTGAAATAAAATTTAGTATAGTTCTATTTCCGGTTCTCTGTTTACCGAGAGTGAGCCAGACCAGTGCCAGACCAAGATCGAACCGTAAGTGTGAATCTTCAGACCTCCTCCTCTTTTCAACACCCCCATACGGTTTGCCCCCTTTAATTTGGGTGGACTTTTCCGACCTCAAATCTTAGTACTAATAAAAAATTAAAACCGAAGTTTCTCGAAGGTACAAATTTTGACTTCATTATGGGGAATTTGAGTCTATATTTCCTGTACTACGTAAGTAAATGTATATGATTTTTTGTTTAATGTCATATGTATTAATATGCTTCATGACCGGCACTCCCAATTTATTATTAAAGTTTTTGGGAGTTTGAATTTTTTTTTCCCATTTTAAATGTCCCTATATGATTTTTTTGTTTTTGAAACAAAATGTTATGTATGCAGTAGTTTTCCTCATAATACTTCGATATTTTTTTGGACTCATTGATTGAGGAAGTTATTATTATTAGTATTTTTCATTTAATCTAGTGAGTTTACCTTTAGTGAGTTTAATAAATTGTCTCTGTAAATATTTTTGGACGAAAGCATTTTTAATTAAAACCTTACAAATCGACTGATTTAACTTAAAAATATTCGGTGAAGAGCACCAGTTTAATATAAGTTATTTGCCTTTTTTCCTGTTTGGAGATCAAATGTTGATTCCTCTGTAGTAGATGTAATGAGGAAATCCAAGTGAATTATTTGTTCTTTTTTCTTTTCTCCTGCCCAGTTATCAGATATTGATTTTAGTCACTCAGCCTTTTAAGCATTTAGCTTTTCCCATAGAATATGAAAAAAACATTTCTTAAAAAAATTATATAAAATTATATTGGTTTTTAGGTATAAATATATATTGTAACATCAATGTGGGTATAAATAATTTTACTGACGTAAAATTAAAATACGAAATGGTAGACAAACAATTAGAACTCCACTTGGTAACAACGTTACAAACAGGAACTACATGTCACGGAATACTGACTCAAAAATAACCTATTGCTTCGATGTGCAGAGTAAGAAAACATCTGGTGACGGAATAGAACGTCGATGTAACAGTTCCGGTAACAGTCTGGAATCCTTTTCCAATGAAACAGAATTAATAATATGATTTTTTTCAGGTTGCAATATAATATATTAAAATTATATATATTTTTTACTTGTATGTCCATAGGAATAGAAACAATAAATAATATAATAATGATAAAGGCCTTAGACTCCAAGAAGCGTAAAATAATAATATTTTTATTTGACAAGTATGTATAAAAAATAGGGAATATATCTACTTAACTTCTGAGATATTCCGATGATTTAGCCCTATATAGTAATTATAATCATAAAATCAGCAAAACCATTTAATCTTGCTACCCTCTTAAAATGCCAGGGAAGAGGTTGCTTGAAAAGCGCAGGGATATCGTGGAGTCTTGCTTTTCCACAAGATTTAGGACATGCCTGATTTTCATGCCAGAGTTCCTTAAGTTAGATTAAATACTGTCCAAAATTTTCCGCATTTATAAGATTTAAATTAGCCCACACTATCTTTAAAAATATTTAATATGATTCGATGTAGGGTGCAGACTATTATACCTGAAATATAAATTTGATTTCATCATAAAGTTATGTTAAACAAATTAATTTATTTGTATTCTGTAAATATAATCTTATTTTTGCCCTCTGTGGAATGATTCGCAAACCAATCCCTCCTTAATTGCGCCATTGCTTTCAATCAAATAAATATTTTTTAAATGACTTTATATTTCGAATGGGAAAAAAATTAATGAAAGGGAGTAACATTTATAGCTAAAAACGCCACCCAACATCGGGTCTTATTCAGTCACATTAAATAATTCAAAAGTAACAAAAATTATTCCCAAACTGTTTCATAGAGATATTTTTGTATGAAGGAGGGAGGGGGGTGGTGATGGGAACGCTTATCTGCCTATTCAGAAAATTCCCCCATGAATATTTAATCATTTCTTTGAATCAGTGGCCCACCGATGGGCTATAGATTCAGTCTTTCAATCTAAACTATTTCCATATTTTACAAAATCATTTGCAAGTTAATGAAAGTTGGTGGAGATGAGGGCTTCTAGAAGGCTATTTTTTTTTCTGTTTTTGTTTCATTCTAAAAGAAGGAATTACATTAGGGAAATTAAAAAAAAAAAATCGCTTAATTGTCAGTTAATCTAACATTTAAGGCGAGATGAGAATTCCGTGCTACGTAATTTCTCCTAACTGTGAATTGCCGAATGGATTTTGGCAGTAGGGTAAAAGTTGTAGACCATTTTAACTTCTTAATTATATCCAATATATAATTGGTTTCTTAATTTCCTGGGATATTTATATTATAGGTATAGTGGCTGTTAACCTTATTGGAGCAATCACCAGGACAATCTCAACTTTACCAATTGGGTCTTGTCACTATTTAAGTCTTTCAGCATGACGACACCAGTTAATGGTTTAGATATATTTAATTTATAAAAAAAGGAATTTTTATGTTGAATTGATGAAGGCATTGTTTAAAGCTGGATAAATTACATCCTTGTTCAGATTGAGACTTGAAAATGGCGACATAGCCGAAACGTTGAAAATAAGCAATAAATGGTAAAGTTGAGATTGTCCTGGTGATTGCTCCAATAAGGTTAACAGCCACTACACCCATTTTAACTTTTTGTTCTGAGCAACTAAATTTTACAAAGCATACAGATACAAAAGTTTTAAATACACTATACAACCCAAAATATAAATGCAAACATTCTTGTGGATTTTATATAATCACGAGACATACCAGTTTCGAAGGTAAATTTTACAATACAAAATTTATCATGGAATAGCATAAAAATGAATTCACTTATATTATTTAACTACCTTTTGTGGATGAAATTAATCGCAATGGATGAATATGTTAATAAATTGAATAATGGAATTTATGACATTTTAATTAGCTTACCGTCTGAATTAATTATTATCTATAATAATAATAATAATAACCTTACCCATGACCTAGATTCGGGTAATGTGCCATTCCAGGTGAAAAAACGAGAAGAATAAATGAATAAAAATAATAATAATTATTATTATTATTATATAAAAGAAAAGCAATTAATACAAGATATTTAATATTTATGACAGCATATAGGCGGAGAATGTATTAAATCGGAATGCACCTTCGAGAGAGAAATTATGCCACTAATGATCAGAATGTACTTGACAGGTATTTGAAAACACCTAACAATACAATGCATGTACATTGCATGTTGCTTTCTGGCTCTGCGTATTATTAATTAAATGTATTCATTTTTAAAGTTTGTGTGAGTGTGTGTGTTTGTTTATATTCTTATATAGAATATAAACTTTGAAATTATAAGGAATTTATCTAATGCTAAAAAACGTTGATCAATTAATGAAATATTAAACTACATAACTTGTCATTTTTATTTATGTTTGTGTGTGTCTGTGTTATGTGTATGTGCGAGTGTTTGTGTCTATGTAGTTTAATATTTCATTAATTATATATATATATATATATATATATATATATATATATATATATATATATATATATATATACTTCGCTAACCATGAGGAATATGCCAAGCTTTTATTAGGGAGAAATAAAAACAAAACTCCATGAAGATCTTTATTTTATAATGCGGTAATTTTTTCAAGGACATTGGACATTTTTTTTTCTTTACTTTCACTAGCTTAAATGACTTCGTTGTTAAAAACAATTGAAGCATTTCAACACAATATGGCTATTTAAGGATTACAGGAGGGTAATCAAGACCTGGATCTAAGATAATAGAGATTTTGCGTTAGTTGACAGGCATCTTTCTGTCTTCGACATTTTTACCATTCTTAACAGGACAAAGGCAATAAACGGATTATTTTTAAAGCATAGACATTTTGTTTACGTTTAATTTTTTAGGGAAAATCAACCGAGTGGTAAACCTTTAGCAATTTTTATTATTTCTCTTCGTGATCTTGAAACACGATTCCCAAGTGGAATTGATTTAATACTGCGTAGAGAGAGATAAATCGATGAATCGTCGGCTACGATAAATTTATCTCGACCATATCTCGAGGAACGTTTTTCTTTTCATCAAGGCAGGACTCTCTTCCCTCGTCTATTTTATAGCATGGTTGATACGTCTGATGCATCTGCTACGTCGGGTATATAACGTAGATATATTTTTACAGAGCAGCATTTGTCTATTTCACCAATGAATCGTATTTCCTTGGTTAAAAATCGTCACTAAGATTCATTAGTGTCGATTTAGGCCGTTACATAAAATACTATATATTATGTCTTTCATTTACGTCCGCCATTATCCCAAATCCCTCGATCGATCTTGTGTCCTATTCCCTTCTTAATTTAATGAAATTCTATTGGCATTGTTTTTTTGCTGACTTTGTAGTGTATCCCCTCCTCTTATGATTTATCATATTTTTACAATAACATTTCTCTTCTTGATAGTTCCAATGCCACTTCCTATAATCCCTTCATCCTAGCAACTAGCGTTTTAAAAATAGCGAAGAAGATGAACTGGAATACAGAATTTTTCAATTCCCAAACTGTTTCAAGAACATATTTCATCATCCTAGTCCTTATCACAATCTATCCTGCTCCAAATATTCCTATAATCTTTATCGAAGGTTGAAACGGCAGTGGTCCCAACACCTTCTCTGAATTAACCATAGGGATTCTGGAAAAGTCCAATCCTAAACGAATGCGGCATTATTGCATCAGTTATTCCACTTCACTTCAAGAATAAAGATACGCCATGAGAAAAGCGCTGGAATCTTAAGGAAATCTGTTTTCCTTCTCCAAGAGGGTGGCGAAATTCGGTTCGAAGCGAGTTAGGTTTAGGGGGGCTTAATATTCATTATCTTGGTTGTATTTATTACCAGTATTTATTATTATTAAATTAGCCAAAAAGCTAACCGACATTG
Source organism: Aelia acuminata (assembly GCA_911387785.2). Lineage (NCBI taxonomy): Eukaryota > Metazoa > Arthropoda > Insecta > Hemiptera > Pentatomidae > Aelia > Aelia acuminata. The sequence continues at coordinate 122,933,830 of OU426980.1, read as the reverse complement.
AGGCTTCTTTCAAAGAAAAAAATAGCAGAGTGTTCTTTCAGCAAATTAATGAAGAGCGTAGAGGTTTTAAACCCAGAAACCATGCCTGTAGGGGAAAAGATGGAACACTAATCACCGAGGAAGCTGCAATAATGGAAAGGTGGGCTGAACACTTGCAAAGCCTATTAAATAGAGGAAGGCATGATAACACGACCCCAACTTCCCTCGAAGATCGGGAAAATGAGAGGTTTGTGGAACCTCCTGATGAGGAGGAAATATGTGATGCCATCCAAAAACTGAAGAACAACAAGACCCCGGGCATTGACAACATTCCAGCCGAGCTGTTCAAACATAGTGGAGAAGAGACGAGGAAATTACTCCAAGAGGTATTTATGGACATATGGAGAGAGGAAAAGCTACCAGCTGAATGGAAGAAGACAATAATATGCCCTATTCATAAAAAAGGGGATATATTCTTATGTGATAACTATAGAGGAATCTCTCTTCTTCCAACTGCGTATAAAAGCCTATCGTCCTGTTTAATAGGTTATGGCCATTCGCTGAGCGAGAAATTGGGAAATACCAATCTGGATTCCGAAAGGGGAGATCAACAACGGACCAGATGTTTACTCTGCGAATCCTGTTGGAGAAGACAAGGGAGTATCAGATACATACCCACCACCTGTTCATTGATTTTCACCAAGCCTATGATTCAGTGAACAGAGAAGAGGCATACAAAGCAATGTTGGAAATGAACGTCCCTACCAAATTAATTCGTTTGATAAAAATGACAATGGAGGGCAATATTTGCTATGCTAAGGTAAATGGAAGGGGCCCGGTGTGGCTGTGCGGTAAAGCGCCGTACTCCCATGCCGGAGCTGTGGGTTCGAGTCCCGCCCTGGGTGGTGCTTTTCTTTCGTAGGAGAAGTATCACCCAGTGCCATGGGTGTTAGTATGGGCAATATAGGGTTTCAGTGAAAGCCTTGAAGTCAAAAAAAAAAGAAAAAAAAAAAAAAAAAAAAAAAAAAAAAAAAAAAAAAAAAAAAAAAGGTGAATGGAAGGATGTCTAGAGGATTTACAACGGGAACAGGTGTGAGACAGGGTGATGGGCTGGCCTGTCTGGTGTTCAATTTTTTCCTCGAAAAAGTAATTAGAAAGGCAGGAAACCAGGTAACAGGAACGCTTCTTAACAGAACAGTCCAGCTTTTAGGATTTGCTGATAATTTGGACGTCGCAGGAAGGACTCTGAACGCAGTAGTTGAAGGTTTTCAGTCATTGGAGGAATCTGCGGCAAGCTTGGGCCTTAAAATAAATGCTAGTGTTTAGATAAATCTAAGTACATGTGCACAATACCTTCCGGTGGAGATGATGAAAGACATGTCTCAATAGGACGGTATAAATTCCAAAAAGTGAAGTCCTTCATATATTTAGGATCACAGGTAAATCAAGAGAATAGTGTAGAAGAAGAAATCCATAGACGAATTCTATCAGCGAATCGTACATATTTCTCTCTACAAAAACATTTAAGAAGCCGTGCATTATCCAAGGCCTCAAAAGTAAGAAATCATCCGACCTGTTCTTACTTACGGCTCAGAATGTTGGACTACGACAAAGGCACAAGAACTAGCCCTCCTCAGATTCGAAAGAAATTTACTTCGTCGAATGTACGGTGGTAAATATGAGCAAGGAAGCTGGATAAGAAGGACTAATGCTGAGCTGAGTGAGGAGTACAAAGAAGTGGATGTAGTGACTTTTGTAAGGACATCAAGACTCCGATGGGCTGGCCATGTTGCGAGAATGGACCCGAACGAAATACCTTCCAAGATTCTATCGGAACGAGTATATGGCACGAGACGGGTTGGATGACCAAGGCTTCGCTGGGAAGACTGCGTGGCTGCTGATGCTAGAGCTCTGCTTAGTGTCAGAAATTGGAGGGCAGCAGCACAGAATAGAGATAACTGGCGATCTCTGTTAGAGCAGGCTTTGACTTAACAAGTGGGTCGTAACGCCAATTAGTAGTAGTAGTATTTAATATTAATAATTATTAAATAAATTTAATATACTAATACATTTCAGTCTTTTTCTTCATATCTAGTCTGAATACTTACAGCACTTTGGCATTGGGCAGCTTAATTCAACAAATTATTTTCTAGCAAACTTGACCTGAATGGTGCATGTATGTTTTTGTATGCCTTGCTACAGCCTTTTATAGTAATTTATTTAGTTATATTTTCGAACTTTGAACTTATTATAAACTTAATTACTGATAAAAATCAAATCGGATTGCTGTTTAGATTTTGTTAACTTATTTTTTAAATTTTTATTTTTAAGGGGAGATAAGAGTTTATCTAACATAGGATATGATAAAAAAGATGAAACACGTAATAATTTTTATCAGTAACGCTAAATAAATGAGACAAAAAAATAAATAAAAAAATACTACCTAAATTACATTAATGATTGAGGAATGCTAGGAAATAAAAGAGTAAGTTCGAACATATAGATATATATATATATATATATATATATATATATATATCTTATAATGCGAAGTGTGGTGATATATGTTAGTGTTGCACCATCCTCCTGCTAGGTCGAGAGGGTGGGTCTTCCATTATCCTTGAGCCCTCTTCTGTGATCGTCAATCAAACAGAGAAGACCATTCCCACTTGAGCAGAAGCTGTTTCAGATCGCTTTGAAGAAATCGCTTCTAGCCACCCGATAATCCGTTCTTAACTCAATTATTTCCAAAGCTCTGTCATCGATTGCCATTTCAGGCGCAGTAACAATTTATTGCTTGGAGATTTTCTTTTTGAGGGTTTGGAATCCTTATCCATCATACTGACGGAAGTATCTGTATATCTTTGAATACTACCTTTAAAATCTTATCCTTTTCTAGACCTTCATACAGAATTCTGAGCAACTCAAAAGGCATTTTTATGTCTTTAAAAATTAAATTCTTTGCTTAGTCAATATATGTGCTCATTTTCCGGCTAATTTATAACCAAAAGTTATTTTGATGCCCCAATTATACAGAAACAGATTTCGTCCAAATCATGCGACAATATTTTTCCGGTACTCAGTATTTATTGCTCGATTGTGGAATGGTTGTTGTAATACATTCGGAGGAATTTGATCTCTTATTATACAGATTTCCATTTTCTCTAATTAAATATACACCAATCTGACTTTATAAAATTGGTTTAAGTCCCCTCCAAATTGTATTCATTATTTTTATTGTTGGCATTGTATATACGAATGATTATTAAAAATATATATATAATACTCATTTTATTTCAAAAATTAAGCTTAATTTTATTTAAAGATCTCTTGCTCTTTTGGAAGAGGTTTAGAACATTTTAAGATGAGTTTTGACTTTTTTTAGAATAGAACCTCGTTAACACAATCTGTTTTTCTTCAAATAATAGACCACTTAAGATTTTTTCTACCAGATTTCCTATTTTTGGATTGTATTTTTTAAAGAAATTTGAACCCAAGTAAGTTAAGACATATCAATCGGTGGTGGAATAACAATTTGACATTACCAACGCGGTCATTTATGATGTTAACGGAAAAATATATGAAATAATTTTACGTCACCATATCCTTATTGGATTATATAAATATTTGGAAATATAAATAATACACAATAATGCTTCATAACGGTTTTTTTTTTACAATATCACTATTTCTAAATAAAAGGAGTCGCTGTTACTACAAAACGTAGTGAGTTTTATTTGATATTCTCTAAATATTAGCATTTTATATTTTTTTTAACCAAAAAATTTCCAGTTTAAAATTGATTTTTCTAAGACGTTAATTTTCATTTTATAATAATTGTTATTTATTTTTCTATAAGGAAGGATGGACGGAATTTTCCACGCTTGCCCTATTTCACCTCGCCATGCTATGAAATTTGTCAGGGTTAAATCTTGTTTGCCGGACGCTCCCCGCGTCCGCTCAGCCTTAAAATGAGAGCTTTACGTCGTTAAGGGAATAAGTCTCGTGACTGGAAGACAACGCTGACGAAATTGTCTCCAGTGAACCGTTTGAGAGTTTAAAAGACACGTTCCTTTATCTTTCTCTAGCCTTTGGTTCATTTATATATATATATATTAGCTTTAAAATGATCAGGAATTTATCTTATAATAAAAAACATAGCTCAATAATTAAAATATGAAACGATTAACACTGTACTCGAAATTTGGTTTTGTATTAAAATTGTTCCCTTAATAAATTTATTTTAAAATCTTTATTATGAATTATTATTTTTATTGGGGAAAAATTTATTTCGGTTAAACGTTATGAAAAAAACTTTTAACTAAAGAGTCGTTCAAGGCATGAAACCCACCTTTTTAGATATTTATGTAACTTAGCACAATCGTTAGGATTGGTACCCTAATAACAAACATAATTTTTAGCTTTATTCGTTATCATTTCTTTAATTAATTGTTTTAGTTATTTTTAATTTTATAAGATTTTTTAACTCGTTTAAAATTAATTAATTTCAATTAATTAATTCAGCTGCCTCTGAATGTGAAACCATGTTTGTTATTTAGTGCATTTAATTTGAAAAATGGGATTTCACTAAAAAAATTCTCTCTCTATCCCTATGTGTCATTCCTAATATGTTTGTAAGTTGAGTAAAATTCCCACATCTGTTGGTATATACTGGTATATAATAATTTATAATGCATCGGCTTCGAATGTCGGACTTATCAGATATATTTTAGGACCACTTCACTAACATGAACACACACTGGCTTATGTCCCAAATGTGGGAAAGCATGTAAGTCCAGCGATATTTATATTGAAGGAATTTCTAACCCTGCCGATTCTCGATACTAGAATGCACTGTGAGGGTTACGCACTTCAACAACAACACATGTATACAATGCATACAGCCCCGAGTCATCGAATGTTGACCACAACATTAGGGTTAACCACTTTTTCCCCCAAACTCGTGAGAGTAGTTTAGTTTAATAAAAAGTAGATTTTTGATAAACCTTATTATTTCAGGTTGTAAGGACATTTCCTGTTAATCCAATAATCATATTCATATGACTTTGAATGACCAAGCCACAGGTTGAAATAACCAAATTTTTCGTCAATGCACAGGTTCGTGTTAGGGTTATCTTCTGAGCCTATGGGGAGGGGGGTAATTAGATGGATATTCTGGTAGGAGGCCGGGGACGATTTGTGGCCTCCCAATTACTTTTCTATTGAAGAGAAAGCCGCTCGGAGAAGCGATTGTTGAAAAGAATCCAATCCTCACTGTGCCTAGTTTCCTTGCCACCTACGGATTTCTTTTTTAGCTCCGCTTCATATGGATTTCTCCTTTTCCGTCTAGCTAAACCCTTTTCGGAGATAGAATCTTATATCATTTGCGTTGGTGATCAAATTTTATTACTATCCATAATTTGTCAACCGGCAATGGCTTTTCTCTAAAGGGACGATCAATATTTAGTCGCCGCTAATGGTAATATGTACTATAGAAAGGGAAAATGTTAATTTAGGAAAAGAATAAATATGCCGTCCAAACAAGAACAGTTATCTACGGCAGTCTTTCCCAAACTGTTCTCTTGGGGTGTCGTGAAACTTTACCTATACCAAATATTATATGAATAATATTACTTTATAAAATGTGAAGGGAACAGCGAGCCCACCAATCCCATTATGTTTTATTAATCTCCAAACAATTTGAATTGAACACTGAATTTGAAATAGTTACGTGTTTTGATTTATTTTTCAACTTACTAAACTGCTAAAGTGTATGCATTCAAACAAACGGAAAATCACTAAAACCAAGACAACAGTCTCAATGTAGATATCACTGAGATTAATTTTATATTATAGCTAAAAAATCGTATTTGTCTTATTTTAAAGCTAATATATATAAATGAACCAAAGGCTAGAGAAAGATAAAGGAACGTGTCTTTTAAACTCTCAAACGGTTCACTGGAGACAATTTCGTCAGCGAACCTATTCTAGCTATGATATCAATTAAAACTGAAAATGATTTCATGCCAGCGGGCTTAACAACGCCGTTATTTATCGCAACATTTTTATACTGTCGTATTTTTAAAACCTATCCTAATTTAATATCTTTAATTAATTATATAATTATTTTCTTAACCTACATTTAAAATCTTATTTAACAACTTTTTTAAATAACATGATAAACGATATTAATGATTACTTATTTAAATATTAATTTGCATAATCTTAATTTTTTTTTATAAAATTGGGTTTTATAGCTACAATATAAATTGAAACTCAATATTATATCCATGATATTAATAATTGTAATAATTATATTATTAATTTTTTCATTTCTGAAAAGACTTGGATATTATAAATTGGTACTCATTTAATTTATTTTTTGTGTTTTATAATATTAAATATTTATGAAAGATGAGATGACATTGAATCTAGCCCAATATCTCCATCAGATAATGTTCCGCGTGCGCTTCACGATGTTTTTACGTATCTATGGAGAGGTGCAGTTCCCCTTTAAAGGTGATATTGGTGCATGGTGTGGTGCCCCGTTGTGGACAGGCCTGGGGTGAGGGGCGAGGGTGCATGGGATTAGCGAGGCCTTAGGGCGGATTCACACTATCGCTCCACTTTTGGTCTGTTAAAATATTCTAAAGAGAAATAGAAAGAGAGTATTCCACTATCGGTTCCGCTTCGGTCTCGCTCCACTCCCGGTCCGCTCTCGCTCTACCCCATTCACACTATCGCTCCGCTCCTGCTAGTAGTTGCTGAAGCTGAACTATGGGCCATGGGGCAGCAAGCGTAATCATAACTGCAGCCTATGCATTGCCAACCAGTTAGAAACAATTAGCCATTTTATTGGGAATTGCATTATCTTAAGGGACTATAGGGCTAAGGTTTAATGCTTACACTCTAACTGACAAGGAGGTAATCTCGTATTTTAATGGTAAAGATTGGGCTTTGCTCAGCGGATATGTTAGAGAGGCATTTTCCTATCGGCTTCTTTTAACAGAGCAGTTCAAGTTCCCATAAGATACCGCAAACGATTTTCGTAAATTATTAACTAAAATCCCACATAATATAATAAATATTATATACCGAATCCTCATACCACGACTACCTATAATAATAATATTCCACTTTTTACCTTTAAATCTCCCTTTCAGTAACAACCATACGTTCTCCATATACTAAACTTAACAATGAAAATAATCAAATATGTTCTGTAGGAAATATAGCTTATTGTGTATCTATTATTTGCAGTCTTGAACAATGAAGTTCTTTCTGAAATTGCTAGTTCTTTTTGTTATTTATGGCAATTGGAGGCTATTATTATTTATTTTTTTCTGTACCATCAATATATTTATTTACTTATTTTATTTGTTTTTATTAAGAGGCGATTATTAATATTTTACTCTAAGTTACTATTAAATCAGAACTCCTGCGAACGGGTGTTACCCACTGCAGTGGTGTTTTGGTGAGATTTTCATTGTATTTTTCTTTTTTTTTTCTTTTTTTTCTGTTTCTGTATATAAACAAACACATTTGTCTGTCTGTCTGTCTGTCTATCGCTCCGCTCCCGCTCCACTCCCGGTCCGGTCTCACTGGCAAAATATTCTAAAGAGGAATAGAAAGAGGGTAATCACAATATTGGTACAAGTCCGGTCTCGCTCCGCTTCCGCTCCACTCTCGCTCTACCCCATTCACACTATCGCTCCGCTCCCGCTTCACTCCCGGTACGCTCTCCTAATGTCTAATCATATTCACATCATATAATTTTACACCGTTCACTTTTGAACGGTTGAAGCTATTGAAGCCATTAATAATCGAAGTCGTCTGTATTTGGATTTTAATTAATGATTAACTTTCAGTTAATAAAGTATTTATTTATTACATCAATATTACGGCCAAAAAGAAGTTCAACTTTTCGTTTGTAGAAATAGCTGTTAAGTGTACTTTTCTTGATGAAGAAGATAATATTATCAAAACATATAATAAGAAGAATATATAGCAGCACTATGATAATTATTAATAATAATTATAAATTAATGGTGAAGAAATAATTTAATTTTTTTTCCGAATCTATTCGAATACGCTTGAAATGTTTAAAAAAAAATCACCAAAAAGAAAATAAAACATGAAATCTTGTTGTGAAGCGGTTTTTCCACGAGGAAAATTCATGTTATGTTTGAGATATATTTTGCAATGAATTAATGTACTCGTAAAAAACGGTAACCGATTTATTTATTGACTACATACTCATTGCTATGATAAAATAACGTTCAATTTGAAACGAATAAAAATGTCAGATCATTAACAAAAAATATATTAAAGCAAAAAATAATTAAAATATAAATCAGGAAAAGAAGAGAACACAATCGGTAAATTGCAGCATTCACCGATTTCAAGCGTACTCGAATACATTCGGAAAAAAATTTAAATTATTTCTTCACTATTAATTAAATTAATTTATAATTATTGTTAATAATTATCATAGTGTTGCAATATATTCTTCTTATTATATGTTTTGATAATATTATCTTCTTCATCAAGAAAAGTACACTTATCAGCTATTTCTACAAACCAAAAGTTGAACTTCTTTTTGGCCGTAATATAGATGAATAAATAAATACTTTATTAACTGAAAGTTAATCATTAATTAAAATCCAAATACAGACGACTTCGATTATTAATGGCTTCAATAGCTTCAACCGTTCAAAAGTGAACGGTGTAAAATTGCATGATGTGAATATGATAAGACATTAGGAGAGCGGACCGGGAGTGGAGCGGGAGCGGAGCGATAGTGTGAATGGGGTAGAGCGAGAGCGGACCGGGAGCGGAGCGAGAGTTGAGCGGGAGCGAAACCGATAGTGTGAATAGGCCCTTAGTCTTGCTCTTAAGATCGAATCATACGCTTACTTTTGTAGTACTGTATCCGTTAAAAGTAGTTACTTTTTAAAACATTGTTAATATTTGAGTTTATATTGTTTGTCTGACATTGTGAATTTTTATTTTCGTATAATAAAAATTATTTAAAGCCATATAATTTTTACTTTACTAAAACAGAAATAAGGCGAGGAACAAAATCGATGAAAAGCAAAATTAGCAAGAGCAGAATTTTAACATAAAATATATTTAAATTATTTTATCTAATTGTTATTGAATCAAATTTTAAAATTTCATTGAAAGTTTTACCTACTATGCCTTATTAATAAATTGCCTATTTTTTTTTTAACCATGAATAGATTGAGTCGTTATTAGATCTTAAAAAATAACAAATTTTCGCATGTTCAATAATATTCCGTTCGTTAATGAAATATTATTGTACCCCTACCGTTTTATAAATTCCTTATTTTGTATTATGTATTTCGAAGCGTGATTCGGCTGCCAAAGCCAGAAGCAGAGAAGTACCGTGGTCACATCAAGATGGAAGATACCATCAATATGTCATAAGACGCTGACAAGGGAACCGTAAGAAACATCCTCCCTCCCCCATACTCCAATATATGTCAATAAAAGATTCATGACTCCTTTAGCCCAAAGGCCGATCCCATATAAGGTGTCTGTCACCATATTTTCTTGGCTATGTAGTCGATGGATTCGAGGTGTCGAATGCCTTTGAGTGAGACACCCTGTTTGAGATGTCTCGATTTCTTTGCACATACACATTTCTCCTTTATTTATTTATTTTTTATTTTTACGTATTATGTTGGACAGTACTGTATTTGTTACTGAACATGAAACATGAGATTTAAGAAAGGATAGTTGGCGTGTTTTTTCCTTATCTCTTATTTTTTTTTTTTTTTTTTTTTTTTTTTTTTTTTTATTGAAAGAAATAATACAATCTCTTAAATAAATATATATTTTCTTCTAAATAACTAATTATTTTCCAAAAGAATAATCAATAAATAAATTTATGTTTCCAATATCTAGATTTGTAGTTATAACTGTCTCGACTTCAAGAACCTTAATGTATTGATGATGATAAGTATAAATAGATATATATATATATATATATATATATATATATATATATATATATATATTTTTTTTTTTTTTTTTTTTTTTTTTTTTTGGCCCCAAGATTTGTTAGCAAATCCTATTTCGCCAAACTACCTATATATATATATACATATAATTAATATTAAGTTAATATGCCTTCAATACACACAAGGCTTTTTAAAAAGAATTTATTATAAATAACATACACTTTATAATCACTAGCTAATAGCTAGTACAACCGACTGAGATCTGATGAGATAGAGATTCCTATTGTTCTAGGGGTTTAAAAAGGAGCCAGAAAAGCACTCGTTAAAGGGTTTCTTGATCGAGAAAAATGGAATTTAGTATAACCGATAATTTTACTTTTCCGTTTTTTGTTTTCATTTATCTACTTTAACACGATTTAGAACGATAATTAAACTTAAAACTATATAGATACTATTAGGCCCATAATATTATTAATTTATTCTATTATAAACAGTTTATCTATTTATATTAGTTCAATATAAAATGAAATAAATTAACAACAAGATCTTTATTTTAATTATTACTTAGACTTGAGGCAAAAATGTTTAAAAATAATGCAGTAGCGTCAAGGGTATATCTATTTTTACTGTCATTTATATTTGATTTCCATTCGTGCATTTTTCTCCCCCGGATTTGAAGAGGTGAGAATAGCGCTACTCTTGTTTTATTTTTTTTTAAACAATTTTCGGTCGAGGATCACAGAAAAGGGCGAAATACAAGGGCATCCGCATAATTTCGTGAGGGGGGGGGGGGCAGGTAGGTAAACTTTCGTCAGGGGAAGGCTGATAGAATTATTATAACCAGGGGAGAATTTTGACTATGTAAGGCTCAATTAATTGTTCAAATAAAACTTATTGGTATTTAAAAATTAAAATATGTTTTTATATAACTATACGCAAATCGTATTCATTTGCTATACTTAAATGAGTATAGCTAATGAATACGAATTTATTTAATGTGTAGTTTTGTCTCTCATAGTTTCCAGGAGGGGACACTGCGGTCGCTCATGGCAAAATAGCTCAGAAAAAATATTGAGCCGCAGGCAGACAAACCTAATATTCATTTAATATTTTATATTTAATCTTATGTGAAAATGAAGCCTTAGAAGGATTAAGGGAGGGATGAAACTTTGGAAAGAAATTGAGGTGTGATCTACCGCGAATTACCTTTTTTTTTGGTAAGATAAGCGTTCCAATAAAGTAAATAAAATTAAAATTAAAAGAAAAATTTAAATAATTATAATACTAAACAATGGTACTTAGGAACGGATGTTCTTTAAAATGATGTCATGTAAGTTGAAAAAAAAAAAGAACTAGCATCCATCTTAATTCTACCTAAATGTCAGTGATTAGTCTCTTCTTCTGTGACCAGATGAAAATTTTCACCTATATTTTGAAAATGACTTTTGGCAACAAACATGTCACGGTGACAAAAAAAAAATATATATTACAAATTTATATAAATATTTCATTACATTCACTCTAACCTACTTCATAGAAAATCCTTTCTGAAATTCGGAATTGAATGGCCTCCAGACATAGCCGATATTAAATTAAATTTAAAATTACGATGCATAACATGCCCGTGCATTACTAGCCGACATTTCGGAAGTAGGTAAATTTTCCTAAATTGATACAAAATATAATTTTCCATAAAATGCCTAAGGGGTGAATATTTAGCATGGGCCGGAATAGATTTAATGAAAAAGGTGGGACAAGCGGCGAGTGATGTGGTGGCCAACCGCTCCGCGACATTTCATAATGGTCCCTACTCCTATCAAAACCCCAAGTTTCCATTCCTTACACCCTCATCACTTGCATAAATATGTTTATTGAAACAAAAATTATTTATAATAATTGTGTACTGTTGAAACATTTTTGATATATTTATATTATATACATTTTATATGGATGTAGAAAACAAAAATATCTTAACGGCCGAAAGGAATTATGGTTAAGATACAAATATATATAAAACTATTATTATATTTTTTAAAATAAAATATAGAACTATAAAACCTAGAAGAAAGCAAAGACTTTACAATAAGCCGCGAATAGAACTTTATTTTTTATCAAAAATCTCTTAAAATCTTAAATAAATGTATGATAAAGCCAGTTTTCACTTAAAACTGTCGACAGTAACCAGCAAACTGGAAAAAAGTTCAGAGATATTTCAAGGGACCAATAAAGAATTGCTTACATGAACTGTTCCCATGAATTTATCATGGTTTCGATTTATGGGTTTAAAATTAAATTAAAACATTAAATCACAACAATGATTTGTTTTGTATTATTTCCAACCATGTCACCAAAGAAAATTGTTTCCAACACTTCAGATAATAGCATAATTTTGAAGTATAGCATGAAAAATGATTATAATAGCATCCCTAATAATATTGAATAACATAGTTCTACTTAACAAATAAAAATTATCTTTTGGGAAGAACCGTAGGAATAAACAAGAAAAAAAATCAAGCATATGAATAGTTATACATAATATTTCAAAAACAACAGTCTTTTTCGTTCTATAACCGCCAGCTATTTTCAGTGATGCCATTTCATTATTTCTTTATCATTTATTGTGACTTTGTTTTTATTATATAAATGTTTTAGAAGATTTTGACAACATTACTTAGGGACCTTCCAGTGATTTATAGTGATAAAATTTATATTAAATAATGTAACGTGTGAATTGAAATAAATCGTATTTATTAATTAAACTCTTCTGATTCCCAATAAATTTCGATGAATTTTAATCGTTGTAAAATAATTATTTTTTCTTATGGTTTATTTAGCAGTTACTTATAAAATCACTATTAACTCACAAAATCACTACTTAGGTAACTGGAGAGTATACAACGAAAACGTCCCCCACGCAGAAAAGAAAAAAAAAACTATCATATTTACTTACAAATTAATAATTGGTATCTAATTGATGAAAATACCTATACATGATTACATCGTAAGATATAAGGAGTGAAGAAAAACTACATGAAAGCCTGAATATATAAAGTAAAATAAATGCACATGTCTGTCATGCATGTTATATGAAAAAAGGTTCGATGTCACTTGTACAATAAAAGCTTTTAGCGTTATTGCAAGCTTAAAATGAACTTTAAGATCTTTTTAGAATTTTTATGACAACGAGCTGAAGGTATATTAGGTATAAACATAAACGAATTATAGGCATATAAACAACTTGTGCATTATTTAACTGACTTGAAATTCCCTTGACGCTACTACCTATATGCATGCCTAATGCACAGGGAAATGGTATCACAGGACTCAACCCACGCATGTTGTACTCGAAAGTAACGATATGTTTTATTCCAGGCCAAAATATTTTTCTCAATTAAGAAAGAACTTAATGCATAATTTTTTTTTAATTACCTGATTCGCTAATTATGAAATTTGATTAACATGGGAATATTATTTATGATTTATTTCGTTTTTTTTTTTGTTTTTTTTTTAACCAGATATTCGCCTTTAGTAAATCACTTATTCAATACTAATGACTTTCGATTACAGATACAGGTAAATACTAAAAACAAGCGTGGTATTTGTTAGATAGGAAAACAAATGTTTTCGTGTGTTTGATATCATATACTAACATTTTTGAACACATCTAATGCTAGTAAAAATACACCACCCGTTGTTGATTGGCGGAACTCCCTTAAGTTCTAGTTGATTGGTTAATCACAGGTAAGCTATCAATTAGGTACGTCTTTTATTTCCCTTAAAATATGTGCTAGTGCAGACTAATCACAAACAGAGAAAGTCATTGGTGTCGACTAATGTTTACTAAAAAGCTTTGTTACTTTCACTTACCTATATATGAAATATATAGTAAGTGGAAGTATTGCGATCGTGAAAAAATTCGACTTCCGGTTTTCAACGGAAATACACATTTTGGGGTCCCCTGAGTCGAAATGACCAAGTCCCGCGAAATGGTCTGTGTGTGTGTGTGTGTGTGTGTCTGTGTGTCTGTGTGTGTGTGTGTGAACAGACTAGCTCAAAAACTATAAACCGTGCGATCCTGAAATTGGGTACTTAGTGTAGGTATATGCCCGCGATGTGACCGCATAAATTTCATCAAAATTACTTAAAGGGAGGGGGTACTTTACTTAATAACTTTTTAGGTTTTTTTCGATTTTCTCAAAAAAGGCTCTAACGATTTTGATTAAACTGAGTATTTCATCTATTTATATGCCCGAGATATGACTGTAAAAATTTCATCAAAATTGATTAACCGGAGGGGGGACTTTACTTAATAAATGTTGTAACATTTTTACGTGTTTTTTTTATTTACTCTAAATCGGCTTTAACGATTTTGATCAAACTGGGTATTTGATGTATGTATATGCCCGAGATATGACTGTTAAAATTTCATTAAAATTGATTAACCGGAGGGGGGACTTTACTTAATAAATATTGTATCATTTTCACGGTTTTTTTTTATTTACTCAAAAACGGCTTTAACGATTAACAAAAATAAGATATGGATGTCGAAAAATGTGTGACTTTGGGAATTTATATTTAACAAAACACGTCAATTTCTTATCTAAGTAAGTTGGTAAGTGAAAGTTGTGTGTTGCGCGCACGCACCAGATTTTTTTTAATTGTAGTTACTTTTTCATGTCTAGATCGTTTAATTTATAAACGTTATAAATTTTGTGTTCAATTCCATTATAAAAAATAATTTCATTAAAATTATTCATCAGGTTGTCGGCAATCATTAACAATTACTTGAAAACCCTCCTGTCCGCTTGAAGTTGAATTATGTGGTTACACCAGATTATGGTTTTCGAGGCGAAAAACCAATCAAATTGAAATAACAAACTTCATTGACCGAAAAAAAGCACGGCCAAATGAGGGTGGGAAAAGAATTTAGCAACTACGTAACCGAGTTTTTTTCCTTGACGATGATTGAACGATGGGGCAGGACATTTGTCTCGATGAAATATTGCTTTATTTCGATTGGCCAAAGCATATTGCATCCCTTGTAAAATTTCATATGCTCTTTCAAGTGGTTCACAAAAAAGCCCAGTCAATAGCCTGCCATATAGAACACCAGCTCAAAGAGCCTCTCTCTATATAATCCCACCAAACACAAAGCATAATCTTTTTTACGAATCGGTCTTGTTGAAACACTGCTTGAGCCTTTTAGACTTGCGATATCGAATGTTTTCGATTGGTATAATTTCTTTTTTAGCTCTTTTGTTCATTTTAATTTGTCATTGTCGGTTGAAAAGAGACACCGATGAAGAGATGTATTCAATGTATCTGTATTCATTCATATATGTACATTAAATATTACGTGTTTATTTGACAGTAACGTTGTAATTTTTCGGAAGACATCGTGTTTCCAATTTATTTCAAATAAAATTTAGGGTGCTAAACAAACAAAAATTGGTAAATAGTAATCCTTATTTTATTATCAAATATTGTAACAATCCAACCCATCTTTTTTAAAAAAATCATATTTATAAATATTTAGTAAAATTGCTTTGTTTTTTAAATATAGACTTTCAGACTAGGGACGCTGACATGGGAATATCTAATGAATAACTGTACTATTGGGTGCAACATAATATCGCATCATGATATCATTATTAAAACTCTGGTTTATGACACATGGTACAAATTTTTTTTTTTTTTTTTTTATTTATTTGTTATCGGGGAATCCCCCATACAAAAGAGTTGGCCCTAGACCATTTTTTAAACAATAATATTAGTAACACAAACCACAAGCTTAATATACAATTTTAAACTAGT